>JAESUZ010000110.1:0-282655 GCA_017311185.1 Proteles cristata cristata
GAGAGAGAGACAGCGTGAGCAGGGGAGGGTCAGAGAGAGAGGGAGTCACAGACTGAAACAGGCTCCAGGCTCTGAGCTGGCAGTCAGCACAGAGCCCGACGCGGGGCTCGAACCCACGAACTGCGAGATCATGACCTAAGCGAAAGTCGGACGCTTAACCGACTAAGCTACCCAGGCGCCCCTAAACCATTTTGTTTTTTGAGAGAGAGAGCATGCACAGGAAAGGGGCAGAGGGAGACAGAGAGAGAACCTCAAGCAGGCTCCATGCTCAGCGCAGAGCCTGATGCAGGGCTTGCTCCCACGACCCTGGGATCGTGACCTAAGCCGAAATCAAGAGTCAGATGCTCAACCGACTGAGCCTCCCAGGCTTTTATCCATTTTTTTCTTGCACAGGTTGGCAATGTTCTGTATGTTCACACCGTCATTCAGCCGTCACCACCACGCCCAGAACTTTTCCCTTTGCTGAATCCAAACTGGGTGCCTGTGAAGCTCTGACTCCCCGTTACCCTCCTCGCCCCCCCCCACATCCCCCCCGGCCCCTGGCAGCCATCCGTCCACTCCACGCAGTGTTTGTCCGTCTGTGTCTGCCTTATTTAAACAGTTAGCATAACATTTTCAAGGTTCACCCATGTCGTAGCATGTGTCAGAGTTTCATTCCTTTTTTGAGGCGATCATTGTTCTTCTGAGCGTATTTTAAAGCACCTTAGATCTTCAGGATGGAGTGAAGGTATCAGCTTGATGGTGGAAGTGGGAATCAGTAATATTTATTCTCAGTTGACTGAGCGTCCAACTCTTAGTTTCGGCTCAGATCACGATCTCATGGTTCGTGGGATCAAGCCCCATGTCGGACTCTGCGCTGACAGCATTGAACCTGCTTGAGATTCTGTCTCTCCCTCTCTCTCTGTCCCTCCCTGCTCCCTGTCTCTCAGGATAAACGAATAAACTTTAAAAAATAATATTTAGGGGCGCCTGGGTGGCTTAGTTGGCTAAGCGTCCGACTTTCGCTTAAGTCATGATCTCGCGGTTCATGGGTTTGAGCCCCGCGTCGGGCTCTGTGCTGACTGCCAGTTCAGAGCCTGGAGCCTGTTTCAGAGTCTGTGTCTCCTTCTCTCTCTGACCCTCCCCTGCTCACGCTCTCTCTCTCTCTCCTAGAAATAAATAAAAATATTTAAAAAATAATATTTAGTCACACTTACTAGATTCTACCTTCCCTCATGGTGTCTCATGTAATCCTCACCACATCCTTATGAAGTAGGTTCCAGTAGTATCCTAGGTTTACAGGTAAGGGGATTAGGCTCAGAGAAGTTCAGCAACTTGGCCAAGGTCACACAGCAAGCCATAGGTCAGTCAGCCCGGATTGGATGCCGGGTCAGCCTGCTGGCACAGCCTGTGCTTGCATTCCGGCCCCCAGTGTAGTGCCCGGGCCAGGCTCAGAGTCATTTCCTTGAATCCTTCTCGTCCTCTGTCCACAGCCGAGTGTGGAGCTGATCGGTGCCAGCTGGTGCTCAGGAAGCAGTGGCAGCGGCCCCTCCTCCCTGGCCGGTGGCGTCCCTGGGCCCAGCTTCTGCTAAAGGCGCCTCTAGGAAGCAGCCGCCCTACGCTAGGCGGGGACTGCAGGGACGGGGTCCTCAGTGCCCCCCTCACAAGGCTGGCAGGGGCTACCAGGGCAGGGCAGCCGCCGACAGGATGTCGCTCTTGGCAGAACTTTCCCTGTACAAATAGCTTAGCGACCAGGAGCTTCTGGATCCAGAGGATAGATAAACAGGAAGAGGGAGAAACTCAAAAATATTTTTCTTCCCCTGCTGTGCCCTGGTGTTTTCTCCCTGCCCTTCCCTCTGTCGCAGGAGGTTTGAAGTGGCAGAGCTCCTCCCCCAGAGGCCACAGCAGGCGGGTTTCAGGTTTTAGGATTTCAAGTTTGTTCTGCTTGATAGGCTGGGATAAGCCTGGACGTCCAGGCCAGGCAGGCCTGAGTTCGAGCCCCGGCTCCACTATTTCTGTGCTGTGTGATGCAGGCCAGTCCACTCGGCCTGTCTAGGGAGCAGAGTGGCAGTGATACGCGGCCCAGGGGAGAGTCCGGAGGGACAGCCAGAGCGGAGCGCTGGCCGTGTGTGCAGCTGGGCGAGCACCCTCTCCGTTAATCCAAATAGCCCTCCGGGCATGCACGGTTCTTGTCTTCGTCCAACAGGTGTTGAAGCAGAGAGAGGTTGCTCTGTCAAGGTCACACAGCTGGTGGCGGTCGAGCTGAGGCCGGAGCGCAGTCTGCATCCCCTGCACCCGGCTATGCTCTGATCTGGCGCCACATACACAGCGAGGCGCGTAGTACTGTTGGTGCTATGAATTCCTTTCCCTTCTCCTTTACAGAGAAACCCAGTGTAGCTGGGGGTGCGGGGCGGTGGGGTGAGGCCTTTGCAGCTTTGGGCCCCAGTGGTCCCAGAGTTATACCTAGTTGCTGAGGTGGCTCCCCACAGGTTGCCTCTTCTAGGTAGCCCTCTTAGATTGACACAGGGCATCATCATGCAGCCCTGCTGTTGGACAGCGCATCTCACCCCACAGAGCAACATCCTGACTCTCTGGCACAGTGCCCGGGACAACTGAGGGTCACCCCGACCCCACCCCAGCCTGTATTCTGGCCTCCCAAGTACCTTGATTCTTCTAGGAGGCTCTGTACAGTGCCAGGCCTTCTTCCTCGGTGCTGTTTCCTCCGTGCAGAATGCCTTTCTTGGCTGTCAAATGAGGCCCAGCTCAGTGGTCTCCTCTTCCAGGAAGGCTTCCTTGAGTTCCTGACCCTGAATTAACATCTCCCTCCTCTGTGCAGCTCAGTGTAGTGGGAAAGGTCCTAGAGTCCTGGGCCTGTCATCAGTCTCTCTGAGCCTCAGTTTCTTTATCTGTGGACTGGGGATAATAGGAGTCGGGGAGAGGAGCAAGCCTGGATTTTCTCGCCCTGGTGTGTGTGGACTTGGCTAGAGCCCAGTGAGGAATGGCCCTCTCAGGGTTAACTCCCTGCCATGTCAGGGACGGAAGTGAGGGCGACAGAGTGTGGAATGAAGTCACTTCCCTGCCCGGGGGTCTGCCGTGTGCCTGGCCTTCTGCATAAATCCTGTTTCCTCCTTGGTCTCCATGTGCCCACCCACTCTTGGCTCCCATGACCCCGAAGGTCACCAGCAGGTGGGGCTCCCGATGGAATGTTGTTGGCCTGTCATTCATCCGGTGAGGTCACTTCCTGTCTGGATCAGCCGTCCACCTTTCCTGCGGTGGCCTTCCATGTGGAAGTTTCACGGGAATGATGGGTGTGGGGTTCAAGGGAGGCTATCTGAGGTCAAGTCCAATGTCCAGCCTGCACTGTACTCTGGGAGCACTGATACCCAGGGAGGACAGGACACTGCCTTGGGGGGCTCTGTGGGCATACCCCAGGGCTGTCTCTCAGGCTCCTGGGCCCCCACTTCTTCCTCTGTGGAACCTGAGGGAGTCTGTGTGTCAGATGAGCTCTGAGCACTCACTGGGTCAGGCCAGGACATCCATGAGCTCATTTAACCCTTTCTCCGTCACAGGGAAACTGAGGCTCAGGGAGGAGGCCCAGGGCTCTGGCGGGGGACAGTGCTGGGGTCCACCCAGGTCTTTCTGACTCTGATACCCAAATGATTTCCGTGGGAAGGTGTTTAGCTTCCCAGCAATGGCAACTCAGGAGTAACCTCACTCCCGTGACCTTCTTCTGTGGGGTCAGGGGCTCTTCTTTTTTCTATCAATGGTATATGTTCATTCTAGAAAAATCAGGGAAAGTAAACATATGCAGGAAGATTAGAAGACCCATCCATGACCCCAGTCTCCAGCGATAACTACGGATAACTACAGTTCACCATTCATGTTTGGATATTTATCCTTCTAGACATTTTTCCTGTGTGTATACTTTACACTGTATCTTTTTTTCCTAACTAAAAATACAATAGATATTTTCCTATGTGAGTGAATAAACTGTTACTTCTTACTTTTGAAACTTTTAAATTGGGGTTTGACCTGCACAGAAAAGTACACACATCCCAGCTATAGAGCTCGATGAGTCTACAAAATGAGACCTTCCCGCAGGTCAAAGAACAGAATTTTTCCAGCACCCGGACCCCTGCACCTCGTCACCAGCCCCTCCTTCCTGCTCCAGATGGGACATCTTGTCTGAGTTTTAGAAGAACGGAATCATATAGTATTTGTTTATGTTGGCTTCTTTCGCTCCACATTCTTTTAAGTGACGTTCCTCACTCTATCCATTTTAATGACTGCGTGATGATGTCCGCGATAGATTCGACTTGACCACTGTTGATGTGAAAGATGTTTTGTCTTTGACTAATGTAAACAAAGCTGTGTCGGACAGTTCTGTGGCCACATCTCTGATTATTTCCTTTGAATCTGTTGATAGAATTGCTGGATCAAAGGGGTGCATGTTCTGAAGGTATTTTAGAATAATTGCCAGATTGGCCACTAGGGGGCAGTGCTAATTTGCATCCTGCCAGGTGCTTGGGAGAGAGTGGACCCCCTCGGCCCCCCCCCCGCCCCCCGCCCCGTGCTGACCTTGGGTGTTTTCCTGCTGTTGAGCTGTGATACCGTAATAGGCAACATGTGGCATTTCATAGTTTCCATATTTCAAATTACTAGTTAGATTGAACATTTTTTTTGCTCACATTTATTGTCCATTTGTATCGCTCTTCTGTTGGGTTTTTGGGTTTTTTGGGGCTTTTTCTGTTATGTTCTCAAGATGTACTTGTTTTCCTGTTTGAAAAAAGCTATATTGAATGTGATAAATAATAGAAACATGTCAAAAATATCTTTCGCCAGTTTACCATTTGCCTTTCAGCTTTGTGGTTTTCCTCTGTTGGTTAAAAGACCATTAAAAAATTTTTTTTTAATGTTTTATTTATTTTTCAGAGAGAGAAAGAAAGAGAGAGACAGCACGAGCAGGGGAGAGTCAGAGAGAGGGGAACACAGAATCCGAAGCAGGCTCCAGTCTCTGAGCTAGCTGTCAGCCCAGACCCTGACATGGAGCTTGAACCCACGAACTCTGAGATCATGACCTGAGCCGAAGTTGGATGCTTAACAGACTGAGTCACCCAGGTGCCCCTAAAAGACCATGTTTAAAAGAAGTTTATTTTTAAGTAATCTGTAAATGCATCTTAGGGCTCATCAGACTCATGATCAGGAGTCGCAGGCTCAACCAGGTGCCCGGCAAATCACTTTAATGTGTGCTTTAACAGCAGACACTTGGATTCTCCTATCTGCTCCCTGCATTCAACTCTTGTGATGCATTGTTTCAATGGGAGTGTATGAAGAAAATCCAGCTTCACACAGATAGGTGGTTGAAAGAGGGAGGAATATTTTCTTAAGCTCTGGATATCTTCTTTTGACACTACATAAACATTCAGCATGTGATAGTTTCTTACAGGTTGGTCGAAATGCAGACTCTGCAAATGTATTAACGAATTTTTCATGTTTCATTGCATTAAAATCCATGGGGCAGTCTTGCGGTCTGAGTGGACCTTTGACACGGGAGTGATTTTGTAGCATCAAATAGTGGTCATTGGGAAAATGCTGGTTCACTGAGTTACACAAATCTTCCAAATTTGGACATTTCGGCAATATTCGGAAGTTACATTGACATCATCACCCATATCATCGCAAAATCTTTATGTTTTGAGAGGCTGTCAGGCTCACGGTGGCTGATGCAAGTTTTTCCACAGCTCTGATGTTTCTCTTTAAGCTCAGACTTGATCATTGGCAACAAATGCCGTCCGTTCTGTTCCTCGAAAGGACAGGCTCGTCTTGTTCACTTTTGAGAAAATCTCTACCAGATACCGAATTCTGAGTAACTGGCGTTTGTCTGTCTGTCGGCTGTTTTCCTGTGCACAGAGGCTGGTTTGGCAGACAGCTCTGGTGGGCTCACAGGTGCTTTCCCCCCAGACGCCTGTCATACCCCTACATAGCCCGGGTACACGCCGTCATCACACAGAATAGTAAATAGTGTACGCAAGGCCGAGCCTCCATGAAATTAGCTTTCCTGCTACATCCAGGCCCTTCTTGGGTGACCCTGGCTTACTCTGTCACTGTGAGTGACTGGGGCAGCCGAGTTCAGGGCCACTGCTATGCCTCTTGCTGGGGCTTACCTGCTGCCGTGGCTTTGTCTCCCTCAGTGTCCTCACTCACGGAGAGTAGGCAGTGCTATCTCGGAGCTGTCCTGAGAATAGCGTTGACCTTGTGGACACCGGGAAGGGGTTAGGCACCCGGGCCCTGCAGAGTGCGCCGTCGGAGCTGTGGACCAGACGGTAGGTGAATGGCCTCGGTGCAGTGCCTGGGCCTGCCTAGGGCTCCGGGACATCGTGCCCGCTGCTGCTGTGGTCCTGCCCCTGCTAACAGACCTGGAATAACGTGTGTGTGTGTGTGTGGGGGGGTGGTAGAGATGTAAGCCATTGGGGTTAGAAGTTCATCATTTGTGATTTCAGATCCTGGTCAAGCTGCTAATGTGTTTGGTCCTCAGGAGTGACAGAGGAGCCCAGCGGACTTTTTAGGGACTCTATTTTTCTTGTCCTTCTGGGAGGCAGGGAAAGTGTGAGTCAACGGGAGAGACCCGGGGGTCTCAGCCAGGCAATTCTCCTGCAAGGGCGGGGTCTTTGGCTCAGACAGGGGGCCACGGCTGCGTTTACAGAGGTGCTGTTGCGTTCTGGGCCCTGGGCTGAAGCCCACCTGTACCGTCTCCTTTATGCTCACAGTGCGGACACCCACAGAATCGTTCTTTTTGTTGTTCTTTAAAAATCCGTCCAGTTTTGTCCATTCGGGTGACTGCTTTGTGCCAACCCCAGCCCTGGCCTGGTGGGCTTCACGATGGCAACGGCCGTGCTGGGATGTGGTCTGGGGAAGGTTAAGGAGGCCTCTTGGTGCCTGGGATGGGACTCAGCGAGGCCGAGAGAGCAAGGCGGCCTGAGGAGGTGGAGTGAGTGAACACGAGGCCGGCGTGTGACTCGCAAACTTCATTTGCTGCCCAGCAAAGAAACTGGCGCGTGTGCCGTCACTGGGGGAGAACAGACTGGGTGGGACCAGTTGAGAGAAGGGCCAGCATGTCCTGGATGGGTCGCTTTAAGAATTTTCAAAGGCACAGTTTCTGCCCTACGTAGACTCTAGAACCCCCACCCCACCCCCTCGGGCTGTAAGATGTGCCTCTGCTTTATTAGTATTTTTTTGCTATTATTGCTAATTCTTTGCAAAGGCCTGTTGAGATGTCTGCTCCAGGGATTGGAAGAATTTCTCTTTGGCTCGAGTTCAGAGAACAAGGGTTGGAGCTGGGGAGCCGTAGGCTGATAGGGAGGCTGGGGGTGCTTGGGGGGAAGTCATGAATTGCTATGTGGTTCCTCCTTGATTCTAAACTGAAGTCTTTGATGCTACTCTGTCTCCTCTGCCTGGTGTGTCCCCTGCTGCGTTGCAGGAGAGCTTCCCCTGGGCAGGGTCTTTCCTGGCCCCGGCTGGGCCTGCTCAGAGAAGCAGGTGGGCAGGGAGGCCCAGAGGAGAGGGGAAGGAGACGCCTGGTCCCGGCCCTGCGGTCTGCTGTCCCTGTGACTGTGGGCAGTTGTCTGGTCCACTCTGGACCTCAGTTTCCTCTTCTGCAAAATGAGAAGAACAGACTGGGGTCTCAAAGGTACATCTGAGTCTGAGATACATGGTGGTGCACAAGGTGGATTTAAACTGTGTATCGTGTGTGTGTGTGTGTGTGTGTGTGTGTGTGTGTGTGTGTTGGGAGAGACAAGGCCCAGGGCAGGGAGGGGCTGGTCTGAGCCCCTGCTGAGGGCACAGCCTGAGAGTTTTCTCCTCCCCTCCCCCGCCCCCGCCCTCCTCTGCCCCACCACAGGGGAGCCTGCAGCGGGTGACTTCATGTTTGTCCAGCAGCAAGGCAGATGTTTCCCGCAGCTGGCCACTCAGCCTCCTGCCCTATTTTTAGCTCCATTGTCACCCGCCCAGGGCATCTGGCTGCCTGGGGTGTGTGACAGCCCGCGGCCCTGGAAGGGGTACTCTTTTCTGTGTCCAGCATGCTCTCGGCCTTCTACCATGTCCCTGGTTTAAGTTTCCTGTCGTCTAGTGGGAAAGTGAGGATGGCGTCAGGAGAAACGGGGAAGGCTGTGTGGGCGATGCATTAGAGAGAGCTGGGGCTGCGGACCCAGAGGCCTGGTTCCGTTCTTCTGTCCTGCAGTGAACTCTCTGAGCCTCGGTTTTCCCACCCGCTCAATGGCACAATTGCCTGTGTGCCTGCTTTTCCCAGAGGATGATTCTGAAGCTGAAATGAGACGGAGAACGTGAAATTTACTTAAGCAAATGACATTTGGGACCCACGACTACTGTGGATTTAGCTCCGTGGGGGCCCTGGAGAAGCGCTGGGTCCAGAGTGGGGAGACGAGGCACGTACTCACCAAACGCCAGGCCAGTGAGCTCAGGGCTGAGGTTGCTGGGGTGCGGGCTGCGCGCTGGAGGTCCTGGAGAAAGAGGGGCATTCCCGCTGATAGTGGGAATGAGGGGGCGAGGGTGGGGATGATGTCCCTGCCTGTGGGACCAGGGAGAGCAGATGCACTGGGTGGGGGGCTGCAGGGAAGGGCTGGATGTGTCCCGGGAGGTCAGAGCAGGAAAGGGCTTTGAGAATCTCTGGCCAGCAGCTCTGGAGCGGTTCCTGACCAGGAGAAGCCCCGTGCTGGGTCTGGAGGCAGAGTGTAGCCCCCTCCCCGAGTGGGCAGCCAGCCCCGGGGCTCTGCTCCCGGCTGTATTGCACACTGGGCTGGATTACACATTGGACTTTCACGAAGGATTGTTTTTTCTTATTAAAAACAATTTTTTAATGTTTATTTATTTTTGAGAGAGAGTCAGAGCATGAGCAGGGGAAGGGGCAGAGAGAGAGAGAGAGAGACACAGAATCTGAAGCAGGCTTCAGGCTCTGAGCTGTCAGCACAGAGCCCAACGCGGGGTCCAAACCCATGAACCATGAGATGGTGACCTGAGCTGAAGTCGCACGCTTAACCAACTGAGCCACCCAGGCACCCCAAGGATTGATTTTATACAAAGGGTTCAGCTGCTAAAATGTGGAAGAGCCACCCATCCTGTCCAGCACCCTCACTTTCCAGGTGGTGATGGGCGTGACCCAGAGAGGGCTGTGCTACACTGGAGGCCACTGGGAAGGAGGCCCAAGCTGGAGAGGAACGTCTGCTGGGGCGTTTTCTGCTCTGGACCATAGAGCATCTGGGACCGGGGGTTGCCTGGAACGTTGGGGATGTGGAGGTCAGAGGGGGCGGTGAGGGTGGAAGAGGCCTTGAATGCCAAGCAAGGGAGTGTAGACCAGAGGCTGCAGAAGTAGAAGGATGGGGTCAGACCCCAGAACCGGGTGTGGATCTTCATGGCTCCTCGGAAAGATGCCTCAGGCCCTTGTGGCATTCCTGGAGGTCAGACATGGGGCCCTGGCCTCAGTTCCCACTGGCCCTGGGGCAGCGAGGAGAGCGCCGGCGAGGCCTGGGCCCTGTGCGGGAACCCTTAGAGTTGCTGCTGACCCTGATAGGCTCAAATGCCCAACTGCTTGGGGCTGAGCAGGAGAGCATGTCCGGGCACCCTTCACCCTGTTCTCCCCAGGGCCCTCCCCGCCCTCAGTCCCGGGCGCATGAAACCTGGACGTGGAAGGGGCTTCAGACGCTCAGGGACAGGACTCCCTCCCAGAGCTCACTGGGCCTTCCCTGGGAATTTTTATATCCCCTCCTCTTGCTACTCCTGAAGGAGACAACAGGCACCGTCCCTCCCATCCAGGTAATGCCTTCGTATTTCCCGGAAGACCCCCTACTCCGTAAGACACCCAGAGGGACACAGAGAGACTCCGCAGGGAGATGCTTGCACTCTCGCTCTGCCTTTTTGGAGCAGTGGAGGCCCAGCCTCTGTCTACAGTGTGGGAGAAAACAGCTGCCCAGAACTTTCTAAATCTCTGCAGCTGGCCTGGGGAAGGCTGCTGCTCCACAGCGGCCGGCCAGCAGTGGTGCTCGGATTGTCTCCTCAGCTGCCCACGGCCCCCGTGGCCGGAGATGGTGTCTTCTGTATCCCGTGAACCCCCGCACCCCGGCATGGGCTGGGCTCCCGGCGTCGCTCTGCCTGACTCTTCCCAGCAGGGACACTTGACACTCCCCTGCAAAAGGGGAGAGAAGGCAGTCCTGTCCTGTTGCTGCCATGTGGCATGTGGTCATTGAGGGTCAAACCTAAAAATAATGGAGTGCATTAGTCAGGATTAGATTTGGCTGCGAGTAGTAGGAAACGCCAAATAAAGGTGGTTTACACAAGCTGGAAGTTTATTTCTGTGTCCTGTCCAAACCCGGAGCGTTACAGCCCTCGCCTGCTGTGGTGATTCCACTCCATGGATTCCATGGGGGACCTTGGCCTCTACCATTCAGCGGGTGTGGCTTCACGCACTCGTGGCTCAAGATGGCTGCGAGGTAACAGTCGTCACATCTGTGTTCCAGACAGCAGGAGGGAGGAAGGGAGGAAAGGGGGCTCAGAGGAGGGATTCTGGAACTTGCCATGCGACACTGCCCCTTATGTTCTATTAGCTAGAACTAGTCACAGGGGAGGCTTAATTGTTTAATACGCATGGCAGGGAGTGCGGGGGTGGGGGCATTGTGGGCATTTTGGTCAAACTTGAGGACATTAACAGGCTGAGAAGCTGGTCCAGCGCTTCAGGGGCTATTGAGTCTCTCCCAGGGAGATTCTCCCAGGGGATGTCAGTCTTGCCTTGGGACCAGAAAGCCACGTGCTCCAGGGCCAGCATGAAGGGGCAGAGGAGCCCTCTAGGGGTTAGGAGGCAGCCTGGTGGCAGTGGTCAGGGCAAGGAGGGTGGGCCAGCCTCTCCTGAGGGGTCAGAGTCTGCCCAGGAAGTGTGGCCTGTGTCTGGGCTGCGGGGCCCTGAGCGAGAAGAGAGACTCCCTCCCTGGAGGTGGCCTGGAGGCCAGGAGACTCACAGACCTGGGGAGAATACAGGGGGGGCTTGCAGGCGCTGTGACACAGGGGGACAGGACGCCGCCCCAGGGAGCCCTCTTCCACCTGAGAGGCCAGGAGGGCCCAGGACCGCCTCCCTGCCATGGCGCCCTCTGCTGGCACATTGCTGACATTTGCTCCATTTGCTCCTGTGCGCGTGCTCTCTCTGTCTCTCTGTCTCTCTACCATCTGAGAGTGACAGACATCAAGGTGCTTCCACCTGGGTCTCCTAGGAACACAGTATCCACAGCATCGTTAACTTATTTATCCAACATACAGTCCGTATTCAGATTTTCCCACTGGTCCTGGAATGTTCCTTACAGTCTTTCCTTCCTTCCCCAGTCCAAGTCCCATAGAGGCTGAGCTTTCTGTCAGGCAGAGCTGACCCACACAGGGAGCTTCAGAAGTGGGGGGCTCCCCAGGCCTGGAGGCAGGGGCCCTTTGCCTTCCTGAGGGTCCCACATTTCAGAAGCCCCCAGGGTCGTGCATGTGGTGACAAGTGCCAAGGTCTTTGCTGCTCCATCGGGGGGGCTGACAGCTTCTCCCCTTCGCAGAGGGCAGGGGCTGCCCCTCCACCCTCCCCACTTGGGCTTCCCGTCTGTCCCTTGCTGGCCCCCACTTGCCACAGCTTCTCGGCGGGCTGCCTGGTCTCTCTGCCCACTCTGTCCACCCCTAGCCCCAAGCCCACCCCGAGTGCCATCTCCAGGTGTGACAGGGATGATGACCTCTCCCTTCTGGAACTTGGACCCTCAGAGGCTTCCTGCTGTTTGCAGGCTGGAACCCAGAACTCAAGACAACCCCCCGCCCACCGGGTGCCAGTCCACCTGCTGAACGTTTCTTCACTTTCTGCCTTTAACTTTTAGATCTTGTTTTCAGGGTAGAAAAAAATAGAGGCATTTCAGAAACATACAGTTTAGCAGATAAAGATCTCCTGCGATCCCAGACCACTGGTGGCTTTATTTTATATTTTGCTTTCCTAGTTTTCAAGAGGAAGGTGAGGGATGGAGGTTGCGGAGGGGTGGGTTTGGGCAACCCTTGAAGACGGAGTGGATGGGCCATGTAGCAGAAGCCAGGTGACTCTGCCTCTACTTAGCAGTAGAGCCTGGGGAAAATCCTGTCGTCGGCCCTGCTTGGCTGCATCCTCTTCTGTAAAGTGGGGGAGGTCACAGGGACACCTGTGTGGCTCGGTCAGTTAAGTGTCTGACTCTTAATTTCGGCTCAGGTCATGATCTCACGGTTCATGAGTTCAAGTCCCACGTTGGGCTCTGTGCTGACAGCATGGAGCCTGCTTGGGATTCTCTCTCTTCCTCTTTCTCTGCCCCTCCCCTGCACACACACACACACACACACACACACACACACACACTGTCTCTCTCTCAAATAAACTTTAAAAAAGTAAAGTGGGAGTCATAAACCCTATATTGTTTCTTTTGGGGTTGTTGACAGTAGCAAAGATAGAAAAACCACAGAGACACGAAAAACCCTGCCAGGCTGTGTGAGTGGAGTAATTCTCGTGGGAACAGAGACGGTAACAGGCAGAGGGCAGTCGGGTGGGGCGGGGGACAAAGACACAGAGCTGGAGGAGTGGAGTGGGGGATGGGGCGCCCTAGGTGAGGAGCTGTGTCCAGCTTTGAAACTGTTACAAATGACTTTACTTAAAAAAAAAAATGTTCCCAAAGCAATCATGTTCATTTTAGGAAATTGAGAAGCGAGAGATACGCAAAAGGAAAATCAGTACCTCAGTCGGTCCCCCCAGTCAGGAGTAAGTACCGTGATGTCTAAGTACACATTCTTCCTGTCCTCTGTGCCCACTTGTTGCTGAGTGCCTCCCTGGTTCCCATCAATGATGAGCCAGGCAGGGTGGGGAATAAAGACATGGAGCTGACGTGCTCTGTAATTCTGTGTGCAGCGCCTCCCTTGAGCCAGGCGGCTGATGGAGCCGGGAAGGACACAGGATGGCTGTGTGACACATGCCGGGAATAGTGTACAGTGGAAAGAAATGGAGCCTTCTGTCCTGTGATGCTCAAAATGGACTGTGGGTGTTGAGAGGTGGAGGTGGGTGTGTAGTCAGGGAGGGCTTCCTGGAAGAGCTGGGCTTTAACATCTAGGGTTGGGTAGAATGTGGGGGGGAGTGCTGGAGAAAGGCAGTCTGGGTGAGAGGAGGATTGTGTGGGAGCTGCCTCTCCCTACACCCTCTTGTGGAGGACTGTGACCTGCTTCTTGGTGCCAGGTGCCCGCTCCTCTGTGAGTTCTGGAGGCTGCAGGTGCCTTAGGCTGGTCACGTGTTCATCTCATAAATATTTCCTGAGCATCTGCTGGGCCCCAGGCGCTGTGCTGGTGCTGGGGCCACGATGGGGACAAGTCAGGCACTGTCCCTGCTCATCGAGGGAGACTAAGGTGACACTCATCACCCCGTCAGTGTAGCAGCTAGGAAATACAAAGGGCTTGTGGATGGACAGAGACTGTGTGGGCTGGAGTGGGCAGACGGCATCACCAGGGTCTCAGAAAGGCCTCTCTGAGGAGGGACATCTGAGCCAAGACCACAGGAAGAGGCAGCTATGTGAACAAACTGAAGAATGTTCCAGGCAAAGGGGTGGTAGGTGCACAGCCTTCATGAGAAGGAGGGGGCCTGGAGCGGTAGAAGAAGGAGGGGCCTCTGGCCAGTGGCTGGGGCTCCGAGGCAAGGACACAGGGTGAGTGAGGTCGGAGGAGTGGGCCTACTCAACGGGGGATGGGGCTGGATGTGTTGTGGGGTGCCTGGGGGCAGAATGTGACCTGATTCAGTTGTTTTCTTTTTTAATGTTTATTTATTTTTGGGAGAGAGAGAGAGCATGAGAGTGTGAATGGGGGAGGGGCAGAGAGGGAGAGAATCCCAAGCAGGCTTCATGCTATGTGCAGAGAGCCTGATGTGGGGCTCGAACTCACGAACTATGAGGTCATGACCTGAGCCAAAATCAAGAGTCGGATGCCTAACCAATTGAGCGATGCAGGTGCCCTGATTTAGGGTTTTAAAAGATCCTTCTGGATGTTGCATGGAGGATGGATTGTGAGGGGACAAGAGGGAACGAGAGACTGGCTGGGGGCTGCTGTGTTCGGCCGGCTGAAGAGCTGGTGGCCGGACCTGGTGGCGGCAGAGGCTAGAGGGATCTGGAGGAGAGCCGACCCGTTCTTCTATGGGGAGAGCTCCAGAGTGAGCAGAGGGCTGGCCTGAGGCCCTACAGCAGGGCTCTCCCCGTCCCTGATTGCGGCCGGGGGCAGACGCCAACCTCCCTAAGCGGCACACCCGACGGAGTGAAATGGTCAGTTATAACTGTGTGTCACCAGGCAGGCCCCCCAGCCCCACTCTGCCCTGTCGCTCGCTCAGGATGGGGGCCAGGGGACTGCTGTGCCCACTTGTTCCCCCACACCCTTCCTTTCACAGGCCGAGTCTGGGTGAGGGAGGTTCAGACCCGGCGGTGGCAGGGAAGAGACATGGGGGGCGGGGAGAAGTGCCTGAGAGTGGGGCCCTGGGGATGGGAAGGGCAGCTGAGGAGTCGGAGCCCCCGCTGTGTGTCAGGCTGGCTGGAGTGTGTCCTCCATGCTCACAGATGTCATCCTCCCACAGCCCAGCCCGGGGGCTACCAGAACGGTCCTCCGTGAATAGCAGGGGAAACTGACATGCAGAGAAATTACGCCACACACGCAGGGGCCCTAAGGGGTGGTGGAGATGAGAACCAGCCAGTTTTGGGCCCGTGCTGCAGAGTCAGAGCCACTGCGTCCCCCACGAGGTGCCAGGTCATTGGCGAGTCCCTTACAGCTTGCGTGAGCCTCCACTTTTCTGTCTGTAAGTGGGAAGGCTGGCACTGGCTTCTGCGACATCCTCATGCTGTCCACCTGCAGCAGGTGTGCGGCCCGACTCTGACGACCCCGAGGTGGCCGAGGACACAGAGCCCCGAGACCCAGCAGCTCTGTGCACTAGAAAAGGGATGTGGGCCACCTGCGTCATTCTAAGGAGTTACATTAAGAAGGTGAAAAGAAATAGGTGAACTAATTTTAATAACAGTGTTTAACCTAATATATCAAAATGTTATTGTTTTGACACATAGCAACATGATAAATTGTTAATGGGCTGTTTTACTTTTTTGGTGCTAAGTCCTTGAAACACTCATAGCCGATCCCGGTGAAACTGCTGGACTTGGGAAACTGTGAAGCTGTTCCAGAACGGCTATGTGATCTTCCCCTTCGGCAGCCGTGCCTGAGACCCACTTCTTCCACACCCTCACCAACACTTGCCTGAGTTTTTATTCCTGTTACGTTTCTCATTCTAACATATTTCCCCAACGATGAATGACGCTGGGTGTATCTTTCTGGCCATATTTGACATCCGTATGTACCTTCAAATCTGTTGCCAATTTTTTGTTTTAAAGATTTTATTTTTCCGGGTGCTCGACTGGCTCCATCAGTAGAGCATGTGACTCTTGATCTCAGGGTGGTGAGTTCAAGCCCACATTGGACATGGAGCCTACTTAAAAACATACTTTAGTTTTAAGTAATCTCTGCACCCAATGTGGGGTTTGAACCTCCAACCTGGAGATCAGGAGACACACACTCTACCGACCGAGCTAATCAGGTACTCCATCTTTTGCCCAGTTTTAATTGGATTTCTTGTTAATTTGGTAGCAAGTTGTAAGAGTTAGCACCTCTTTTTTTGGGGGGGTCAGAATTAAATGAGATATTCTATGTCAAGTGCTTTGCTCCCGGAGATAGACATCCCCCCCCCCCCAAGGCAGGCGCAGGAATCATACACTCTTGGCCCCACACCCTGATTTGACTAGTCTAATTACACACGTGTACACTGTCTACTTAACACCATTTCCCTGTGCTCACAGTGGAGTCTCTCCCCCCCCCCCACTTCTAGAGTCTGTGTGGCCCAGCCAGGGAGCCCTGGGTGGGGAGGCAGGAGCTCTGGGTGTTAATTTGTCCCTGTGACTGGGGGCACATCACTTTCCCTCTCTAGGCCTCCATTTCCTCGTCAGTAGAGAGAGGGGGTGGGACTTGCTGACCTCCAGGGGTGTGGCTGGCTCTGAATCTGCTTTTAGGGGCCTGTGGTGACCGTCATTTGTGGTGGCTCCCGTAGTCAACATCTTTCCCTGAGGAGGGACTTGAGATTTTGTAAGGGGGTCTGGGGTCCATCCCGGTGGGCAGGGAGGGCCCGAGAAAGGACGGGTGGCTGGGGTCTGTAGCTCACATGCAGCTTTCCGCTTCAGCCCCAGCAGCCACACTGTGCTTCGGAAAAGCCCATGGGGTTTGCCAAGCCTGAAGGTCACGGCTGCTGCACCACAATGGGCACAGAGAAGAGCGGGGCTCGTGAGCTTTGGATTAGTGATGGGGAAATGGAGACCAGAATAGGGACGATCCAGTTCTACCAAGAACTGGATGAAAAGGAACTAGACCCCCATGGTGTTTCAGGCCGTGGCCTTAGGAACCTGATCTTGGACGTCTCGCCTGTCCTCCCTACTCCAGGATCCAGAGTGGTCATCTGCAGCACCTCCTCGGCTTGAATACCGCCATTGATGAGAAGCTCATCACTCTGCAGCCTGGACACTTGGGCTGTAGCATCAGGCGGGGTGCTGACGAGCTGGAGCTCATAGTCCAGCTCCTAAAGTTGAATTCTTCCTGGGGAAACAAGGTCACCTCTCTGCCAAGGATTCCAGAGATGGTTTCTTTTTTCTCAGGACTGACTTCGTGCGGAGGCAGGGGGTGCGTGTCTGTGTGGGAGACTTTCTCAACTGCCGTGATAGCTGTAGCCCAGATGATTCCGTGGCTTCTTTCGCCGGCGGCTGAGGGCTTCTGTGGGAGTGATGGGGCGTGGAGTCCTCACTCCCTCCGTGGGAAGCTGTGCATGCCTCTACCTCTCTGGGTCGGCGGTGTCTGGGGTGCTCCCGCCGAGCATGGAGGGAGGAGTGGGGGCCGTACAGATCCGGGAGGGAGTGGGGGGGTGGGCGAGCTCCTGCTCTCAGGGTGAGCTGTGAAGAGGCGGGGAGGCAAAGCGATGAGGAGCCCTGACCTACACCAAGGGTCAGCCGTCCTCCTCGGAAAACGGACACAGTAAAGCCTGGATCATACAGGGTTGTTGGGTGCCTAGCGCTTCGTCGGTGCCTTGACGTGTTAACAAGCAGAAGTAAAGGTCCTTTCACCTGAAGGTAAAAGAGGTCCTATGTTTGGTGGGAAATACTCTTCCCTCAAATTAAGGCTTTCCTTCTTTCTTTCCTTCTTTCTTTCCTTCTTTCTTTCTTTCTTTCTTTCTTTCTTTCTTTCTTTCTTTCTTTCTTTCTTTCCTTCTTTCTTTCCTTCCTTCCTTCTTTTCTTTCTTTCTTTTTCTTTCCTCCATCCCTCCCTCCCTCCATCCCTTCTGCCCTCCTTCCTTCCTTCCTTTCTCCAAGAAATCCCTAGCAAGAATCCCTAGCAATCTGGCAAAAACTCATAGACCCCCCTTTCCAGAAAGTTTTCAACTGCACAAAATACATGGGATTACAGAGGAAGTTTCATTCAGAGAGCTATCAAAATACTAAAAAATAACTTGGTAATGTAGAATACATGTTGTTGGTTATTATTTTATTTACCAGATCACGTATTAGGTAAATTAAGGTTAACTTTTATTTGTTTGTTTGTTTAGAGAGGGAGAGAAAGCACCAGAACATGAGCCGGAGAGGGGCAAAGGCAAAGGGAGAGAGAAAGAATCTCTGAGCATGGAGCCTGACATGGGGCTCAGGCCCACCATCCTGGGATCATGACCTGAGCTGAAACTAAGAGTCAGATGCTTAAACTGTGATATGTCTTTAATAAATAAAAGACATGCAGGCACCCTAGTGATGTGTCTGAAAAAGAAAATTTGGGGGCACCTGGGTGGCTCAGTTGGTTGCATGTCTGACTCTTGATTTTGGCTCAGGTCATGATCTCAGGGTTGTGAGTTTGAGCTCCGTTTCAGGCTCTGCACTGAGCATGGAGCCTGCTTAAGATTCTCTCTTTCTCTCCCCTCCCCCACCCCCCCACTGCTGGAGTGCTTGCACCCTGTGCTGATAGCACAGAGCCTGCTCGAGGTTTCTCTCTCTTTGCCCCTCCCTGGCTTGCTGTCTCACTCTCTCTCAAAAAACTAACTTTAAGAAAAGACACATCAGCGACAAGGCTGCTGCCCCTAAGCGTGGATGGAGATGTTGAGCTGGGGTGTGCCTCTGATGGGCACATATCCACGCGACAGACACCCAAGCAGTTGTGATTGCTCTTTTGGTGTGTGGCATAGAGCTACCTCTTCGCAGCTCGCCTCTTGGGGTGAGGATCGGCTTCATCCTGGGACGCTCAGAATTCACCTGCTGGTAAAGCCGCTGGTGAGCCCCTGGGGGCTCCGGATGGCCGTGTGGTGCAAGCTGCCTGTGAGCTCGGTGGCTCCCGTGTCCCGGGCTCTGCGGCCCGACGGGGACAGCCTTCACCTGCGATCGAAGGAAGTGCTGGACTAGGGATTCTTGCCAACCATCCAGGCTCATGGACCAGTTCTTCCCGTTTGCCCTCAGCCACCCACCCCTCCCCACTCTCCCCTCAAGCAGGGGCTTGAGCACCGGGGACCGCACCAACACACCCACCCCTGCGTTGACCGCCCAGTAGGGGTGGGGCCACCGGGACCGCAGATCCGTGTGAATCTGGGAGAGGCTTTGGGGCTATCCTGTCCATCACTGTCATTTTGCAGATGGGGACGCGGGGAAGTTGCCCGGGGCCCCGCAGTATGTGGCCAGCAGGATGAGGCCCTGTGCTAGCCAGCCTCGCTCCACTGTGGGGAGAGTGAGGAGCAGAAAGCCTGGGGATCCCGGGGCTTCACCCCTCCTCTAGACTGTTTGGAAGCAGGTCAGCTGCCAGAGGATATTGTCCTTCCCTCACCCGCGAGCCTACAGCTGTACACATGTGTATCATCTCCCCACTGCCCTGCTAGGGCCCCAGCTGGGCCTGGCGGCGTCCGTGGAGCCCGGGAAAAATGAGGTGACTGGAGCCGGAGCTGCGGGGGTGGCTAGGGGCGGAGGGGTGGAGGTGTCAGCCACAGCCCGGCAGGAAGGGAGCCGGGCCTGGCCGTGGCCGGGCAGCCGTGGTCAGCTGCGGCCTCCCGCGGGCCCTTCCCGTGTCTGTCCCCTCATGCCCTCTGGGACAGCTGCCATCGGAGGAGGCTGTTCCTCTCCATGCCTCCTTGGCCCAAGTCTGGGGAACTTGGCTGAGCCTGCCACAGCAGGTGACGTGGAGAGAAGGTTCTGGATCTGGGGCCCGCTCGTGCTCTGTGAGCAGCAGCCTGGGTTTCTGTTTAGGAACAGAGGCTCATTCCCTCCATCTTTGACAGGGAGAGGGGGAGAGAGGGAGGGAGGGAGGAGAGGAGAGAGGGAGGGAAAAACTGGACCCCGTATGACGGGGCTCTGATAAACACAAGGTGTGCGTGTTGACAGGGCTGTCACGTGGCTGCGGGGGGTTTTCAGGGATGACAAGGCTGGGCCGGAGGGAGAGAGGGAACCGTTTCCTGACCGGGGTTGTGGGGGGTGGGGGGTACCGCGACAGGGAGAGGTGGTCCTTAGGGAAGGTTCAAGGAGGGGCCGAGGAGTCTAGTCATTCTGTCTCGGTGGCTCTGGGGAGGGCGGCCCAAGTGCTCCCCAGGGTCCTTTGGGAGAGAAGGCACAGTGAGTTCGGCCTCTGGACCGACCTGCTGAGCCCTGACTCCGCCATCCACTTCCTGAGGTGCAGCTGCCGGCTTTGAGGGGCGACGGGGGGAGTGTGGATGGCGGGAACTGATCGGCCCTGCTGACCGGGACATGGAGCAGCTCACCCCGGGCCGAGGGCAGCTAAGGGAGTTGTTGTGTCCAAGCTTCTGTCGTGTCCCTGTGCTTCTGCGGAGCGGACATCTCGGGGGGCAGACGGAGCTGGGGAGTGGGCAGGGCGGGCCGCGCCCTCCTGTCCCGATCCTAGACGATCAGGTCCACTGAGGCCAAGGGCTGCTCGACCCTCAGAGCTCTGTGAGCCTGCCTCCCATGCCTTCCCTTTGGGCCATGTGGGATTCCCAGCCCCCTAACCTGGCTCTCCCACCCTGCGGGCCCCCTCACAGCCCCTAGCAGCCCCTCCCCGGTCCCCGGCCGCTTCCCCAGCCATTCTCTTACTTTTAAATAGGCATTAGCTTTATCACCCAGTGTTCAGAGGAGAAAGAGCAAAAGGGGCAGGACACAAACGAGCCGTAATTGCATCACTTGGTGATAATCCTGTTAGCCTCTTGATGTATCATCTCCTGGACTTTTCTCCTGAAACACGTTCGTGAATGAAAATGGGATCGTCGCCCATTCTTGCCTTGCCGCCCGCTGCTTTCACCCCCATTTCCTAGATGTCTTTCCGAACCCGCCATTATGCGGCTTTTAATGGCTGTGTAACCTTCCACGTAGGCATGTCCCGCACTTCACTCAACAAAGCCTCTGCTGTTGGCCGGAGGGTTTTTCTGGAGGTTTTGCCATTGTAAACACCTGTAGGGGCGAACACAGCTTCGAAGCCTGATTTTTGCACACAACCTTCAGAATTTCTCTGGGAGGGAGCCGCACTGGAGAATCACTGCATCTATCAGGGTGGCTAGAAGCTTTGGCTGCTGATGGTGGTATTGATGGCCTTGATGTCAAGTTCAAGGGCCTAGTGCTTTCAGTAAACCCTTGATTTGCTGAAAGCTCATGTTGTCTGGATGTCCCCAGCCTCATTTTGTGATACCCGTGTCTCGAGTGTTCTGCATCCCATTCCCATCCAAATCCTTCAAATCCAAGCCTGACTTCCCTCTGGATCTGCGCCCCTCCTCCGCCCCCAGGCTTCCCACTTCTCTGTGTCTGGATGGCCTGGCCTCCATGCGGCCTGACCCAGTCACTTAGAGCCCTCGGTGCTGAGCTCGTGTGGAGGGTTACCCCCTTCCTGACAGTCATGTTTTTGCCAGAGGGGTGTAACTGTACGGCGTCAGGGGTTGTGTCTATGTTTTTTTATGTCCCTAACCCTCCCAAAGCAGCAGCAAAGGGCCAGGCACAGCGCAGGCACACAGCAAACACGTGGTAGGCGGCAAGCCTGCCCTCTGTCTCCAGCTGCAGGGTGAGCTGGCCTTCTCTGGGCCTCAGACTTGGCGTCTGCGCAGTGGAGGTGGGCCGGGTCCCCTCCTGTGTGGGTTTTCCCACCCCTTTGTCCACCGCACACCCTCTCATCCCGCAGGTGTTGGGCCCTGAGGCTGCCAGCAGACGATGGGTACAACGGCCAGCACAGCCCAGCAGACAGTTTCGGCGGGCGCCCGCCTCGAGGGCCTTCAAGGCAGCGGCTCGATGGACGGTCAGCACTCACCCAGCGTCCACTCCTTCCAGACCACAGGCTTGCACAACAGTAAAGCCAAGTCCATCATTCCCAACAAAGTGGCCCCTGTCGTGATCACGTGAGTGCAGGAGGAGCGGAGGGGTGGTGGCCTGCAGCACCTAGCCTGCAAGCTGCTCTCACGGATGAAGACACTGAGACCCAGGGAGGTTAAGCAGTGGATCTGGGGCCAGCAGCAAGTGGCTGAGTGGGTCTCTGTCGTGTGTCTCCTGGCTCGTGTTACTTCTCCTGTCATAGGGCTTGGAAGCGTGGCAAGGGAGGAATGGGTGTGGGGGTGGGCTGGGACATCCTTTCTAAAGAGGGGACACCCTTTTGAAAATAAGTTTTGGCTGAACATTTTCAAAGGGAGTTTCTATACTTATATGCATAAAATTTAGATTTTTATTTTTCCACAGCTAGTAATTATGGTTCAAAACTGAGGCTAATACCAGGTGGCTAAAGGGCTGTGGGTCCAAGGGCTGGGAGCTGTTGGCCAACTCTCTTAATTGGGTCCTTCAGGGGCAGTCCTGGAAGAGGCCGAGGGTTTGCCCTGACACCGTATTTTGAGACACCTGGGTACACTACGTGCATCCAGAGGAAGAGGGTCAGGAAGGGGGCTCTGGAACCCTGCCTGCCCTGTGGGGATCACTGAAGGAGGGGGTGCTGCGAACCAGAGGCCCAGAGGATGGAAGAGGCATTGGCCCTGTCTCCTCGTGAATCAGGAAGCCTCGTCTTATGTCGAATCTGCTCTGGGGCCCTCCAGGATGCAGGAAGTAGGACACGATGAGCTGAGAAGGAACCGTGTTCCATACACAGAAGTTGGGCAGAGACCCAGCAGGCGGGACTTCCTGCATGAGGAAACCCGAGGGGTGCGAATGATAAATCTGGCCTTGCTGGCTTTGGGGCCGACAGGAACATTGTTGGGATCCATTGCTGTGCCCACGGCCAGGGCAAGAGAAGAGATGTTACATACAAGAGACCTGATGATGTATTCTCTCTTCCAGAGGTGAAATCTAGGTTTGGCTCTCGGGGGTAGTATTGGAGCCACACACATCCTGGGCCTTGCTCTGTGACCTTGGGCAAATCCTGTTCCCTCTCTGGGTCTCATTTTTCGTATCAGATCAGGCGGGCTATAGCATGTTTGGGTGCAAGGGACCTTAGAGAGCATCCAACACAGGGCTTGGTAAACTGTATCCTGTGGGCCAAATCCCACCTAGCATCTGTTTTTGTAAATAAAGTTTTATTGGCACACTGCCATTCCTATTCATTTATAGACTCTCTGTGGGTGCTTAGCACTTCAGTAGCAGAGCTGAGTTGGTGCAACAGAAAGTGTGTGGCTCACAAGCCAATGTTATTTACTACCCAGTTCTTGATATAAAAGGTTTGCGGACTCCTGATCTGTTACTTTTTAGATCAGTTGTGAAGAGTGGGTCTAAATACACAAACCGAGCTTCTGGGAGTCGAGGGATTTGCCCAGCAAGCGGTGAGATGGAGGCAGAGCTGGGAGCTGGGTCTCTAGTCTCTTGACTCCTCTCCGAGTGCTCCCCTGCCCCGCTCATTCCACCGCCCTGCCTTTCCTAGATGCAGTTCTTTTGTAAAGAGCAGACGCCAGGGCCCAAGTGCTGGGAGGTCACATTGCTGTCATAATCAGCACAGAACCTTTGTTGCGTCTTGAGTGCACAGACCCACCCTGCTTTAGCATTGGCAGAAATCTGGTTTTATACCTGTGGGTTTTGTTTGAAACGACCCTGTGTGGAGGCAGCACTGCTACTAGTAAGAATTGTTACATTAGGGGCGCCTGGGTGGCTTGGTCGGTTAAGCGTCCGACTTTCGCTTAGGTCATGATCTCATGGTTCGTGGGTTCGAGCCCCGCGTCGGGCTCTGTGCTAACTGCCAGCTCAGAGCCTGGAGCCTATTTCAGAGTCTGTGTCTCCCTCTCTCTCTGACCCTCCCCTGCTCAAGCTCTCTCTCTCTCTCTCTCTCTCTCTCTCCTAGAAATAAATAAAAATATATATATATAAAAAAAAGAATTGTTACATTAATAAGCACTTACTGTGCCCAAAGCCCTCGGCTGAGCACTTGCATGCGGCAGTGCATTGAATTCTCACAGTAGCCTTAGGAGGTGAGAATTACCAGACATGGAGCCACAGAGAGAGTGAGGAACTCCAAAGCCACAGAGTTGCCGAGCACTGGGGTTGGGTTCATGCCCAGGTCACGAAACCCTGAAGGCAGCATCCTGAGCCACCTCAGTTTGCTGTGGGATTGCTCAGAGACAGTGTGGGATCCAAGTAACCCTTGAATCGGAGGCCTTAAGCAAGACCTTTCTGTCTACACAGGAGTCCAGGAAGGTGCTCCAGGCCAGAATGGCCACTTTGTGGTCGGCTAGGCTTCTCCTCTCTTGTTGCTCTACCATCATCAGCATCTGCTTCTCCCCATCTCTTCTGGATGCTAGCCAGGGAGGAGAGAAAGTAGAGGCACCCACCTTCCCTTTAAGGGAGTGACCCAGAAGTTGCACACAGAGCATCTCCTCTTATCCCATTGGCCAAAACTTAATCACATGACCATCCTAGCTGCAAAGGATGCTGGGAAATGTAGTCTTCAGCTGGATGCCCGATCACAGTTCCAGGGTTCTGTACTGGGGAAAACAGGCCGCTCTGCCACAACCTTGTAGCTGCGTGGACTGGGGTGGGGTGGCCTTGTTGAAGGGTCTGGTGAGGGTGGATCCTGACTTGGGCTCCATTCTGGCCTGGCAGGTACAACTGCAGGGAGGAGTTCCAGATCCACGATGAGCTGCTCAAGGCCCATTACACGCTGGGCCGGCTCTCAGACGCCACCCCTGAGCACTACCTGGTGCAGGTGAGGTCAGCCCTGCCTTTCCCTCCCCGCCGCGGCCTTCCCCACCCCCTCCTGTCCTCCTTCCTCACAGGTTCCCTCCCTCCTGCTTTCCCCCCTGGCCCCTTCTCTGCTTCACATCTCCACCCCACCCTCTGGGGTCCTCACCCACTTCCTCTCACCCTTTGGTTTCCTGGGGCCACTACTCTTCTCTTTTGGCAGGTCCCCGCCTGGCCCCAGCCTGCCTACACCCCTCCCTCGGAGCAGCAGGGAGAATAGCCATGGGGCCCCAGACTGCTCCCCCCAGCCTGGGGAATCTCCGTCCTGTTCTCTAAGCTCCAGAACTTCTATTTCTTAGCTGTTCCCCCTGCCCCCCAATATCCCCTAGAAAACGAGGTCCCCAAGAACAGATGACTTTCATTTTTCCGGTTTACTGCTGAGCCCCCAGCCCTAGAATGGGGGTGCTTGGTTCTAGCAGTGTAGGTGCTCAATAAATAATGAATAGTCATGCCGATTAAACCATACTTGTTGAAAGAGTAGCTGGGATTTTTCTGGCATTTGGAAGATCTGGATCCATTTCTGATCTGTCAGGCAATGTCCTGTGGGTCATACTGGAGGCAGGGGCCTGGACAGAGGATGCCAGTGGTCCTCTGTGCCCAGGAACGAACTCTCCTGGCTCCTCTTGCCCTCCCTCTTCTACTCGGCAGTAATTGCATCCATTCAGCCCAGCCGGGGAGGGGAGAGACCTGGCCAGCCTCAGAACTTCAGGGCCTTAAGAAGGAGCTGGTACAGTTTTCCTGTCACTGATTCCTGGGGCCCTAGCTCTGACTCCCTGTTTGGGCCCCTTCTCCATGCCCTTCCTCTGGCTGGGGAGACATAGGCCTTCTTCCTGGAGGGCCTTGGGCCCTACCCTAGAGCCACACTCAATTTCCTGCTGCTAGTGTGCCTCTCCTTGCTTTCTTTCCTCAAGACCTGGCTTTGATGCTGCCTCCTACATGAAGCCTTCTCTGGTTGTCTATCAGGAGGAGTTGTCTTTCCCTTTCCCATGCCAAATGAGACCTTTCCTGGAATCACAGATGGTCATGTATTTTGTTTGTCTTTTCCAAAAGTCTGCAGACAACTTGAAGACCATGTCCCCTGCCCCGTCTCTCTGTTCCTTATCCTCTGGGGCCTGGGACAGGGCTGTAGAAGATGTCCCTGAGCCATCTTGAGTGACCCCCCATCCCGTGTCTCTTCCCCTGCCAGGGACGCTACTTCCTGGTGCGAGATGTTACTGAGAAGATGGATGTGCTGGGCACCGTGCAGAGCTGTGGGGCCCCCAACTTCCGGCAGGTGCGGGGTGGGCTTTCTGTGTTCGGCATGGGGCAGCCCACCCTCTCCGGATTCAGGCGGGTCCTCCAGAAACTCCAGAAGGATGGACACAGGGTGAGCGTGACTGCTTCCCAGGCAGGGGGTAGCCCCCCAAGTCTGGGGGAGGGACTTCTGGAGTGGCCTGGCCACGTGACGGGAAGGGTGGCTGGTGACCCAGAGCTGGCTCTGCCAGGCCTTGAGTGCCATGATGATCATCGTGGTTGGGCATGGTTGGGAAGTTCTGGGTGAATATTAATTGTTCTGTTATTTGTGGTCATGGGAGCACTGAGGTCAGAAGCCCCTTATACGCCCCACTTTGAGAACCTTGGAGAAGTGACGGTGACACTTGAGTCCAGGTCATAACAAGAGAATTGCAGCTTGATCATCGCAGTTGACACTTCTATCCTCATGTCAACTCTATGAAGGTGGGGCAGTTACTCCCATTTCACTGAGAAAACCGAGGCCCAGAGTGGATAAATGGCATAGCTTATGAGTGGTGTTCCCAAGACCCAAACCAGACATCTGGACTTGAAATGCCAGCTTTTGGTGACTCCTCTGTCCTGCCTGAGGCCTTGGCGGGGTTTTGAGTGTCTGCAGGGCAGAGGCTGAGGGTCCACTGTGACCACACGCTCAGCGTGGACAGCCCGGGTCTCATTTGACCTGGGATGTAGCTGGAGAGTCCTTGAGTGAGCCAGAGTGGGGTGGGGTGCGAGCCCTGCGCAGATCCCATCTTCCCAGCCTGACGGCAAGTCCCACAGGGAGGTGCGGGCCGGGGGTCTGTGCCGGGTAGCGGTGATGGCTTCCTTCCCCCTCCGGCCCTGGCAGGAGTGCCTCATCTTCTGCGTGCGGGAGGAGCCCGTGCTGTTCCTGCGTGCCGGTGAGGACTTCGTGCCCTACACGCCCCGAGATAAGCAGAACCTTCGTGAGAACCTCCAGGGCCTGGGGCCTGGCATCCGGGCAGAGAGCCTGGAGCTGGCCATCCGGAAGGAGGTGAGGCTCAGTGGCGCGGTGGAGGCCCTCTTCCCTGGTAGGCCGCGGGTGGCCGACTTGGGACCCTGGCCCCCAGCCCAGCTTAGCTCTCACTGGCCCACACTCAGCCATGTTTGTGCCTCGCTTGGGCGAGTAGCTGTCTGCAGGGCCAGCTCCCGGGAAGCCAGAGGAGGGACTTGCCACTCCTGGCTCTGCTTGCCTCTGCCCCTTTCTCACCCTGCACACCTCCTCCACGCTCGGCACCCTTACTTAGACGAGGCGCCCCGACACTGACGTTCGGCCCTCTGTGAGCTGTGAGGCCCGGGTGAGTCACTTCTCTCCATGGGCCTCTCTCCGTCTGCTTCTGGGGTGCCTCTGTTCGTTCTCCTCCTTCACAACACGGAGGCCCGTCAAGGTGTCCGAGGCTGTTGACACAGCCACCACAGAGGTGTGTAAATGAGTGTGCGGTCATGGTGCCCCCGGAGACCGTCACAGGCAGGAACCTGGTTGTTGCCCATCTCCCTGTGAGGCCTTGTCTCCTCTAGCACCTGAGCCTTCCCTGTCCTTCAGTGTGATGGCTTCACTAATTCCTGCGTCCCTCCCTCCCCCTCCCCTTCCCCCGGGAAGGGTACTTCCTCCCTGGCCCCGGTACGGGCCATGTCACCTTGTGCACAGTGGCCGTCCTCAGGCCACTGGCTGCCCCTGTCCCATCAGGACTCCTAGAGCCCAGAGCATTGTGGCCGGGAAGGTCCCCCTGGTAGGGGAGCCGCCTGTCTGTGGCTTCTGTGTGGCCTCCTCGCTCTATGGCTCAGCCTGGATGGCCAGGCAGGGCCTCGAGGTCAGTCATGGCCCCCTCTGGCCCCCACTCCTCCATCTAGATCCATGACTTTGCCCAGCTGAGTGAGAACACGTACCACGTGTACCACAACACTGAGGACCTGCTGGGGGAGCCCCACGCCGTGGCCATCCGGGGCGAGGATGATGTGCACGTGGCCGAGGAGGTGTTCAAGCGGCCTCTCTTCCTGCAGCCCTCCTACAGGTGCTGGGGGCGGACCCGCCTGGGTTGCCACATGAGAGGCTGGTGTGCGGGGCATGGGGGGTCTCTGGCCTCGCTCTCCAGCCGTTGGCCTCAGGTTCACCGTCTGCAGGTTGGGCCGAGTTCCCCACACCTACCTCTCCCATGAGATTGTGGGGGCGGGGGGATGCCCCGGGGTGGGTAGGCCGCCTGATGGGTCTCTCCCCTCGCCTGGCAGGTACCACCGCCTGCCCCTGCCAGAGCAAGGGGCCCCCCTGGAAGCCCAGTTTGATGCCTTTGTGAGTGTCCTCCGGGTAAGTCAGGGCAGGAGGAGGTGGCGGGAGCACGGAGTAGGGATGGGTCCCTGGGGGGCAGGCCCGCGTCTAGGCCTGGTCTCCGTGCGGATGCTCAGGGCGAGTGTGGCCTCTGGCTTTCCTTGGAGGAAGGCTGCCTTCTGAGTTGTGTAGGAAGTTGTGTGTGTGTGTGTGTGTGTGTGTGAGGGGGGTGTGTAGGAGGTTGTGTGTGTGTGCGGGGGTGTGGGATATGTAGGAGGTTGTGTGTGTGTGGTGTGTGTTGTGTAGGAGATTGTGTGTGGGGTGTGTAGGAGATTGTGTGTGTGTAGGAGGTTGTGTGTGTATGCATAGAAGGTTGTGTGTGTGTGTGTGGGGTTATGTGTAGGAGGCTGTGTGTGTGTGTGTGTGTGTGTGTGTGTAGGAGGTTATGTGTGTGTGTGTATGTGTGTGTGTGTGTGTAGGAGGTTGGGGGTATGTGGGGTGTGTGTGGGGGTGTGGGGGGGAGTGTACCTGTATATTCTCTAAGGACAGCCCCGGCATTGACGGTCTGAGGGACTGGACTCTGGGCAGGTCCAGCTGCTGACTTGCTGTGTGACCTTGGACACGTCACATGACCTCTCTAGAGCTAAACAATTCTTAAGCGCAGGCTCCTGAGCAGGTGTTTCCTGAGTACTGGTGGCATTTCGTCCCCAGCCCCTGTGGGAGGCCACCTTAATGTGCATCTCCTGGGGTCAGGGGTTGTTCAGTCCAGGTCTGGCCCCTCTGAGCAGTCTCACTTCCAGCACTAAGGACTAGCTCGCGGAGCTCCCTGGGGCCTGGGAAGGGGGCAGGGCCACGCTCAGGGGTGTGTGTGTGGGGGGTAGGGGTGGGAGTGGGGAGGAGTGGCAGGTGGGGCAGGTGGGCTTTGAAGTTTAGTAAAAGAGGCTGAGCCACCTGTCTGGGTCCCCCTTGCCCAAGACTGTGGGACAGGGGTGGGCTGGTGTCGTGACACCCTCCCCTGACTTGGGCCCCGGCGGAAGGGGTTTCTGGGTCACACTGTTGCTGACGGTTGCGGTCTCTCCCAGGAGACCCCCAGCCTGCTGCTGCTCCGAGATGCCCACGGGCCTCCCCCTGCTCTCCTCTTCAGCTGCCAGACAGGCGTGGGCAGGGCCAACCTGGGAATGACCCTGGGTACCCTCATTCTGTTTCACCACAGCCGGGCTGCCTCGAGGCCGGAGTGAGTGTCCCAGGGAGCCGCAGGGATGAGTATAGGAGGGTGCGGGGCTGCCAGAAGGCTGGGGACGGGTCTGGGGCCCAGGGCCAGAGCTGGAGATGGGACGGGTGGGGTTCATTTCATTTCCTGGGTTGCCACAGACTTGCTGAGTAACGTGACAAAAGTCGCTTGACCTTCCTGGGCTTCAGTTTCCCCAGGAGGGAAAAGGCCCCTTGTTTCCTCCAACCTGAACGGGAAGGAAGACTTGGAGCCGGTGGTCCGGTGCCCCTCAGCAGCCACATGAACGGACCAGGGTCAGGAGGACAGTCGTAGAGGCCTGTGGGAGCACTGACCGTGCCACCGGCCCCTTCCTTGTCAGGGCTGTCCCCCTGCAGACCAAGCCACTGCCCATGGAGCAGCTCCGGGTGATCCAGAGCTTTCTCCACATGGTGCCTCAGGGGAGGAGGATGGTGGACGAGGTGAGTGAGGGGGCTGGCGGCGGGGCGGCCGGTGGAGGGGCGGTCACTCCTCCCCTGCTGGGGTCTCTTCCTCCCCGACACTGCCCCCTTCTAGGCAAACTGTTCTTTTCCCTTTTCCCCCTTGTCCGTCTCTGCCCTCCTCCCCCGGCCCTGTGCCCTCCCTGCCGCCCACCCCTCTTCTCTGCCCTGGTCGGGGCACCAGGTGGACAGAGCCATCACAGCCTGTGCGGAGATGCATGACCTGAAGGAGGTCGTCCTGGAAAGCCAGAGGGAGCTGGAAGGCGTCCGGCCAGACAGTCCAGCCCAGGTGAGGCACAGAGAGGGTCCGCTTTCGCCTGGGTCTCGCAACCTCACTTTGGTAGGCCTGTTGACAGATTTCTTTCCGACTGACTTTTCCTGGTTGCTGCTTCTCGGAAAGAAGAGAGGTGTGCAGGGGTCGGGCAGATAGAGGGGCTGGGCCTGCAGGAAGGATGGACAAGGAAGTGTGGAAGTTTACTTTCCCTGGCCAGGTCTCCTCACTGCAGAATAAACAGGACGGAGGAAGGGGGCTGCTGGCGGGGGTGCCTGAGGCCCAGAGACTTCCCAGACTGCTCACGGCTCCCCTCTGCGAGTCGGTCCCTCGCTGTCTCCTTGGGGAGGCCGGGGTTTGGTCCAGCACGCTGCTTCTGGAAGAGCGATGGGCTCTGGGCTGTCTCAGCGGCCCCGTCCCTACGCTCCGGGGTGAGGGGGTTCTCTTGACAGTGTTTGCACACAGCACACGGAAGGAATCTAAGGCCGGCGGAGACTTTTTCTTAACACTTACAAAAAATATCTCTTAAAAGCAACAGTATCGTACAGAAAGTTGAGAAATTAGAGAAGGAAAAGGGTCACCCGTTATCCCCGTGTGAGTTTGGGGACAGCTTCCTTCAGTGGGGTCTGTTTGTGACGTCTCGTGCGGGGTGCCCCGGGGGATGATTTGTGTCCTGCGTATTGCCTTTTGCTTTGCTCTCCCATGCGTCCCTGCTCATTGCCATCAAGGTCTTTGCTGGCTGTGTCACTTAAGCCCATTGCTCGGCTCAGCCATTGTTGGCCTGGTGGGGTAAGAGCTCAGGCTGTGTGTGGCCTGAGCACCTGGGTTCCGGTCCTGGCTGGGCCACATACAGGTGTGTGGACATGGGCAACCTGCTTAACTGCCCTGTGCCTCAGTTTCCCCTCTTGTAAAATGAGACCACCAGTAACAGCCACCCCATATGGTTGTTTGGAGGATCGGCTGAGTGACAGCCACAGAGCGCTTAGCAGGAAGCCTGGCCCAAATGTCCCTGGATGTCATCTGCCGTGGTTCACTTCTGAGACACTGGAGTTGCTCATCAGTGCGAATTCTTTTGCATCAAGATACCTTCATGAATATGAAGCTGTTGTGCACTTAGGGTTTTCTCCCTTCGCCTAGATCGGAGGTTGGCAAATGATGACCCGTAGGCCAAATCCGACCTGCCACCTTGTTTTTGTAGCTAAGTTTTATTTAGCTTTGTATTTTTTTTTTAAAAATTTATGTTTTTTATTTATTTCTGAGAGAGGGAGAGAGACATCGTGAGCAGGGGAAGGTCAGAGAGAGAGAGGGAGAAACAGAATCTGAAGCAGGCTCTCGGCTCTGTCAGCTGGCTGTCAGCATGGAGCCCGATGCAGGGCTCGAACCCATGAACCGTGAGATCATGACCTGAGCTGAAGTCGGCTGCTTAACTGACTGAGCCAGCCAGGCACCCCTGTAAATACGTTTTACTGGAATATGATCTTGCCTGTTCACTTCAGGACCATCTGTGGCACAGCTGGAAGAGAGACCCTAGAATGTTTACTGCCTGGCCTTTTAAATTTTTTTTTTTTAATGTTTTATTTATTTCTGAGAGAGAGAGAGAGAGACAGTGTGAGCAGGGGAGGGTCAGAGAGAGAGGGAGTCACAGACTGAAACAGGCTCCAGGCTCTGAGCTGGCAGTCAGCACAGAGCCCGACGCGGGGCTCGAACCCACGAACCGCGAGATCATGACCCAAGCGAAAGTCGGATGCTTAACCGACTAAGCCACCCAGGCGCCCCTCTGCCTGGCCTTTTATAGAAATATAAGTTTGCCGGCCTCTGGCCTAGATTCCCAACGATGGGATTAAATGGGATCCAAGGGCATGCCCTTTCTTTCGGGTCTCTGTGAATCGCTTGCCCTCCAGAAGGTGGCACTGCTGACCCAGCAGGAGAACCCTGAGCTCGGAGGGCGGAGAGCTGCGATTCTCTCTGACAGCTCCCTACCTGGAGCACGCTGGGCTGGGCTTAGGACACTTGTTTGGGGACCCAGCTCTCCCTGCCATCAGCTGCGTGACTGAGCAAGTCACGTCATTTCTCAGAACCTCTGTAAAGTGAGGATAGTGATAATGCCCCCCTTGGAGCACCGTTATGAGGGTCTTTCTGTTTTCTTGTGGGGAGGGTCACAGTTCTTAAGCCTCTGGCTTACAGAAAGTGTTTCTTCAACACGATCGTGCACGGCCCTGCGTGGGGGGTGGCCTTGGTGCAAAGGGGAGTGGGTCCCAGCCTATTTCCTGGCCCGGAACCTGTTGGGGAGGCCCCCTCCTCCGATAGCGGTGGTGCTGGTGGGGTCACTTCCCGGTGCCACAGATTAATCCCAGCAAATGGGATAGGGTTAGATGCTTGGAAGAATTTCCAGCCTGGCAGGACTGTGTTATAAAGGGAGGGGAGATTGTGTTCTGGGGATTTCTGAGGCTTAACTCCTGCCTTTCTGGGGATGGGAACGGGGTGGCCCCAGGAACCCCATCTTTACCGCCCAGCCTTTCTTCTCCTCCTCCCAGGGAAGCAGCAGTCAGCACGGTGTCCGGCAGAGGGCGCTGCAGAGCCTGGAGCGGTACTTCTACCTGATCCTGTTTAACTACTATCTGCATGAGCAGGTGGGGCTGGGGGATGAGTGGGCCCACAACCCCTTCTCCTGGAGTCCCTCCAGGCCTCTCCAGCACGACGACTGGCATGGGGTCACCAAGGACCCCGCTGGAGCTGGGGAGGAGTGTGGGGGCATGTGTGGTGGTTACAGAGAAAGGTGGGTGTGGGCAGGCAAGGAGGGACCCACACAGAGGAGATCAGGCAAAGGGAGGGCCGCCTCTCTCTCCCCTGGGTTCATCTCTGTACACTTAGCCAGGGTCTCAGGGCCTGGAAGAAGCTCGCTTTGGACTTCCTGGTCCTCTCCACCCCCTGCCTCCCCGCCGCCCCCCGCCCTGGACCATGATGGATATCCCTTGGGGCTTCCCCACCACAGGGCAGGCTGGGAGAGTTTGGGGTGGCCTCATGCCCCTGAACTCCCATCTCTCTCCGCCTCGGGCTGTAGTACCCGCTGGCCTTTGCCCTCAGTTTCAGCCGCTGGCTCTGTGCCCATCCTGAGCTGTACCGCCTGCCCGTGACACTGAGCTCAGCGGGGCCTGTCGCCCCTGAGGACCTCCTCACTAAGGGCTCTCTGGTGAGTGTGGCCGGCCGGCTGTCCGGGGAGGTGGGAATGGGTGTGGGCTGGCTGCGGGGCAGGTGTGTCCTTGATTCCTGACGGGGTGGATTAAACATTGCTCCCTTTCACAGGAGGCCAAGGGGTGATGACCTTTGGGGTGGCAGAATCCTCCTGTGAGTGACTTAGGACATTTGTTTTGGGGACCCAGCTCTCCCTGCCCATGCCAAGAGTGGCTCTCCCTGCACTTGATCTCAGGGCCCAAGAAGCATTTGCAGCTTTGGCCACCGCTGTAGTCCCCTCTTCTCCTTCTCAGACCCCGGTGCCCTGGACAGATGGTCAGGGAGCCCAGATTGGATGTCTTTGCCCCACCGGCCTCTTGTGTTTGAGCCTCACCTCCTCACCTGGAGAGTGGGCACTATCGCTCTTCTCCTTGCCCGGGCGGGGATGACGTTCCAAGTGTGCAGAAGTGCTTTGTAAACTGTACGGCACTGCTCCTGGCCCTCCTTGGCCCGCCTCGGGCCAGGCCCCGAATCCCAGTCGGCTGCTGTGGTCACGGGTTTGCTGCTTTCCCCACAGCGGGCGGACGACCTCATCTCCCCAGACGCACTCAGCACCGTCAGAGAGATGGACGTGGCCAACTTCCGGCGGGTGCCCCGCATGCCTATCTATGGCACGGCCCAGCCCAGCGCCAAGGTGACCACCCCAGGGGCCCTGGTGGGCTCGGGGGAAGAGGTTGGAGCCTTCCTGCTGATGGCCCTCCTGTCCCCCCAGGCCCTGGGGAGCATCCTGGCCTACCTGACCGATGCCAAGAGGAAGCTGCGGCATGTCGTGTGGGTCAACCTGAGGGAGGAGGCTGTGTTGGAGTGTGACGGGAACACTCACAGCCTGCGGTGGCCTGGGCCCCCCATGGCCCCTGACCAGCTTGAGGTGAGGCTCTCCTGCCTTCTGCATGCCCCTGCCTTGGACCCTCGCCTGGGAGGATCTCCAGAAGGTTCTATGCTCCTCCTGTAAAATGGAGAAACTGAGGCCCGCAGAGAGAGCAGACTCAGAGAGGGGCTGATTTAGGACTCCCTTTTCGGCTGTGTCCCTGGCTCTGGGTCTGGCTCTGCCCCCGGAGGCTCAGGACGGGGCAGGGCTGCTCCTAGCAGCCGGAACCGGTCGGTCCTGGCCATGGCAGGCTTTGGCCTTCCAGGCCGGCCTGGAGGCGGCCTCGGTGCCCTGAGCCTCCGTCCCACCCTCCGCCAGCACCTGGAGATCCAGCTGAAGGCCCACCTGAGTGCGCCTCTCCCGGGCACGGGGGGCCCACCGGCCCACAGCTTCCAGACGTGCCTCACCACGCAGGAGGTCTTCGCCCGGCATCGCGGGGCCCACCCCGGCCTTACTTACCGCCGCATCCCCGTGCCGGACTTTTGCGCCCCCTGTGAGGAGGTGAGGGGGGTGCACAGGCCGGGCCTCTGTGCGGGGAGGGGAGGCCCTCTCCCGCCTCCCCTCTCGCCTGGGCCTCGGCCGTGCGGGGAAAGCATAGTCACGGTGTTTGTGGTGAATGTGCGTCTGTCGGGGAAATGTGTTTGGAGTAGGTATGCATATGTGTTGTGTGGCTATGTTTGTGCGGGACCCGGCTTTTCCAGGGGTATGTGGCGAGCAGGTCTTTGGGGAACTGTGTGTTGGGGCATGTGAACGGGGTTTGTGGAAGAGGGAGCTATGGGGTGCTGGTGGGTGACCAGGTGTGTGTGTGTGCGCGCGCACGTGTGTGAGTGTGTGCGTGTGAGTGTGTGTGTGTGGTCTCTGCGAGGTTGTGTCTTTGCAGGCGTCTGTGTAGTTTGTGTGCCTCTAGGGTCCGTGGATACATCTGTGCTGTGTTTGCCCTCCACTTGCTGCCTGTGGGTCGCTGGGTGCCTGTGCGATACGTTGGCTGTTTGGGTGACATGCGTGTGTAGGGTGTGGCTCTGTGCAGGGCGTGTGTGGGGACTTCTGATGTGCACCTTGTGATAGGTCCTGAGTGGGACTCTGGTGCCTTGCCTCTGTGGTGTGTCTCCCCCTGGTGGACACGTGCTGCAGTGATCGGCTGGGTCGTGGGTTGGGTCCTTCCCATACAGGCAGCAGGGCCGGGGAGGGGTCCCTGTGCAGCCCTGGGGAGCACAGCACGTGGGGGCAGCACCCACATGTTTCGTGTCCTGCCTGGTGGAGGGTGGGCACCATGAGTCCAAGGTGTGTGTGTGTGTGTGTGTGTGTGTGTGTGTGAGAGAGAGAGAGAGAGAGAGCTCACATGTCTGGTCCTGGCGCCTGGGATAGGGATGACAGTACACAGGGCTGTGGCTGTTTGCATGCATGTGGTGAGTTGAGCTGTGAGTGCCCAGGCTGTGAGCCTGACCTAGAACCTGGCTCTGGGTGTCCCGGGACAGCTGCTGGGGTTGCTGTTTGGAGGGGGCGGGCCATGTAGGGAGTCTGCAGCCAGAAGCGCCTGCCGACGTAGCCCCTGGTCTCCCCACCCAGGATTTTGACCGACTGTTCGAGGCCCTGCGGGCTGCCCTCGCCAAGGATGCGGGCACCGGCTTCGTCTTCAGCTGCCTCAGTGGCCAGGGCCGGACCACGACCGCCATGGTGGTGGCTGTGCTCGCCTTCTGGCACATCCAAGTATGTGTGGCCTGTCACGTGTAGATGGGGCAGGGTGGTGCTCACCAGGAGGAGTGGGGGGCAGAGACGGCGCATGGCATGGTCCTGGGGCCTCTCCCGTCAGTCTTGGGCAGAGGGTTTGTGGGGCTAGAGCCTCTCCTCTTGGACAGGGGCAATGTGGGGGCTCCTCGCAGGGGGAGGGCGTGGACTGGACACAGGTGCTCCCTCTCCTAGCAGCTGTCCTCCCTCAGGGCTTCCCCAAGGTGGGCGAGGAGGAGCTGGTGAGCGTGCCTGATGCCAAGTTCACCAAGGGTGAATTTGAGGTAAGCATGCCCTAAGGGGTCCCTGGGGGATGCCTGGGCGAGGGGAGAGGGCGCATGTCGCTGGCAGGCCTGGGGATCTTCAGAGCTCCTCCTAATATGTCACCTTCTTCCACTTCGTCGTCTCCCTGCTCCCCTGTCCCATTTCGCAGTGTGCAAACCAAAGCACAGGTCCGCTCGGCTCTGGGCCCTGGCCAGCGGCCACCGGAGAAGAGGGTGGTTGCTCTAGCCTGGCCCTGCCGCTGGCTGCTCTGCCCTGGGGAGGCCTCTGGCCACCACCACCTTGTCTGGGTGACACTGATGACTGCCCCACAGGTACCCGGGACCCAGCCGTGGCTGGTGACCTCAATGCCGGGCCAGGGCCTGTCCTGCCCCACCCCCGTTTCAGTCCAGGGCACTGAAGGGACAGCCACTAACATTTCCAATTTGGTCACCCCCCCGTATTGTGCGCCTGCCACGTGTCATCATCCCAGACACCCCGCAAGTAGGCAGCCATGTGCCTGTCTTACAGGTGGGGATGTGGAGCTCAGAGCTGGCATGTGGCTCTGTGCCGTTGCTGCTGTGGCCAGTGCTCCTGCCTAGCCGGCTGGCCTCGTCACAACGCTCTTGTGCCTTGCCGTTCCCGCTCCCCTGTCACCCTGGCCTCCACGCGCTCCCTCACACTTGCCAAGCTCCCTCAGCTTCTGGGCCTTTGCATATGCTGTTCCCTCTCCCGAAACTCCTCTTTTCTTTCCCCTCGCTAGTTTGTTGATTCTTAGATTTTTGTTTTTTTTTAATTGTGGTAGAATATACATACTACCTTATTTACCGTTTTAACCATCCTTAAGCGTACAGCTCTGTGGCATCGAGTACCTTCACATTGTCAAGTAACCATTACCATCACCCACCTCCAGAACATTTTCTTCATTGCAACCTGACCATACCCATAAAACAGTAGCTCCCCATTCCTCCCTCCCCAACCCCTGGGGACCACTGTCCTACATTCTGTCTCTATGGATTTCACTGCTCTACATACCTCGTATACGTAGAATTGTATAGAATTTGTCCTCTTGCGTCTGGTTTATTTCATGTGGCACAGCATGGTGTCCTCGAGGTTCATCCGTGTTGAGTGTTGATTAGAACTTCACTCCTGTTCCAGCCTGGGTAGCATTTCATTGTATAAACAGACGCCATTTTGTTTCTCAGTTCATCTGTTGGTGGACACAGGTTGTTTTCACCTTCTGGCTATTGTGAATGATGTTGCTGTAAATAGGGGAGTACAACTGTCTGTTCAAATATCTGCTTGCACTTTGCAAAGGAGAATTGCTGGATCCTGTGGCAATCTGCGTAATTTTTGAACGACTGCCACACTGTTTTCCATAGCAGTGGCACCATTTTACATTTCCACCAGCAAAGCACCAGAGTTGTCATCTCTCCACACTTGTTTTCTGTTCTGATAGCAGCCACCCTAGTGGGTGTGAGGTGGCACCTCACTGTAGTTTTGAGTTGTGTTTGCTTAATGATGAGGGATGCTGAGCATCCTTCTATGTGCTTGTTGGCTGCCTGCATGTCTTTTATGGAGAAGTGTCTGTTCAAGTTCTTGGCCCATTTTTGATTTGGCTTGTTTTGTTGTTGCGTTACGGGAATTTTTAAATATATCCTGGATATCAATCCCTTACCAGATACGTGATTTGTAAATATTTCCTTTCCTTCTGTTGCTTGCCCTTTTACACTGTTGGTAGTGTCTTCTTTTGTTGCCTTTGCTTCTGATGTCATATCTAACAAGTCGTTGCCAAATACAACCTCATGAAGCTTTCCTCTGTATTTTCTTCTGAGAGTCTCATGGTTTTAGCTCTTTGCTTAGGTCTTTGATCCGGTTTGAGTTAAATTTGCATGTGAACATCCATGCAAATATCCAGATGCTGGATATCTGGTCAAATGATATCCAGCATTGCTTTTTTTTTTTTGGAAATGGGCCTTGAGGTGGCCCTTCCTGTGGGGTGAGCCTGGGGCTGGGGGCCCCACCTCCTCCCCTTGGTTTTCTCAGTGCTCCTCTGGCTCCAGGTGGTGATGAAGGTGGTGCAGCTGCTGCCTGCTGGGCACCACGTGAAGAAGGAGGTGGATGCGGCCCTGGACACAGTCAGTGAGACCATGACGCCCATGCACTACCACCTGCGGGAAATCATCATCTGCACCTACCGCCAGGTGAGCCTCGCCCCAACCCAGCTGTCCTTCCCCATGTGCACAGCCCAGGTTGTGCTTGGCTGGGTATGAGGTGGCTAGGGATCCTGGGGGACCCTCCTCAGTTCTTAGTTACTTCTTCACCTTCCGGAAGTGATCTGTGATATGGACACATGCCCAGCCCCCACTCACCCTGGCTTGCTTCTGGAGTGCTTGATGCCCAGCACCGGCGATATGCACCTCGGGACCAGTCAGGGGTGTGGCCGGTCAGAGCGAACACCCTCTTCTAGACCCCTGTGGTACTGGGTGTTAACCCTATAGTTTCTGGGTCATGAGGGGTGCCGAGGGTCTCGGGCAGGAGTCAGGTTGGTAGATGGGGCCACTCCAAGGTCTTGGCAGGTGGGCATGTAATCACTGGCAGGGAAGCCACTCAGCGTTTTAGCACCTGATGCCATGACTGCCCACTCAGGACCTGTGTATGTCTGTGCTGCCCAGGGCTGGGCCCAGATTGACCTGCTCAGTTAAAAATTGTGACCTGCTCGGTTAAAAGGGCGCCTGGGTAGCTCAGGTGGTTGAGCGTCTGACTTCGGCTCAGGTCATGATCTTGCAGTTCGTGGATTCAAACCCCATGTCGGGCTCTGTGCTGACAGCTCGGAGCCTGGAGCCTGCTCTAGATTCTGTGTCTCCCTCTCTCTCTCTGACCCTCCCTTGCTCGTGTTTTTTCTCTCTCTGGCTCAAAAATGAATAAACGTTAAAAAATTTTTAAAAAAAGTTAAAAGATTGGGGTGCCTGGGTGGCTTAGTCAGTTAAGCGTCCAACTTTTTATTTCAGCTCAGGTCATGATCTCACAGTCGTGAGCATGTGATGCTGGGCATGGAGCCTGCTTAAGGATTCTCTCTGTCTCTGTCTCTCTCTCTCTCTCTCTCTCCTTCCTCTCTTGCCCTTTCTATGTATGTGCATGTGTATGTACTCTCTATCTCTCTCCAAAAATAAAATATTTCCATAAAAGTACAAATTTTATGAAAAATGCAGGATTTTAGCCTATTTAGAAAAAAAATGTGCCTTTCACTTAGTTGTTTGGAGGGCTCTGTCATATACAGCCCTCCTGGCCCAGTCATGTGACTTGGCATTACCTTTTGGTAACCAGGCTCACCCACCCCCATTCCAAGGGCCAGGATGCTGCTGACCCCAGCTGTGGGAGGATGGGGATCCCTGAACCCCATCCAGGGCTTCCTGGTGGTGGGGTAGTAGTGGGAAGGGGTGGACGGGAAGCAGAGCAAGATATAGAGTCATTCCCTAGTATGACCACCAGGTGGCCTTAGTGAGCTGGGCCTGGGCCACACTCAAAGAGGCTGAAGAACAAGCAGAAGGTCTTTACTCTCTAACCTAGTCTTTTTCACCCTGGCTGCACATAGTTTCACCTGGGAGCTTTAAACCTTGCCCATGCCTGAGTTCTCTGCCTAGTGAGTCTGATTTAGTACGACTGCTTGGGGGGCCAGGGAGTGGGTCTTTTTTTTTAAGTTCTCTAGATGATTGCAATGCAGAGTCAAGGTTGAGAACCACATAGTCTAGGCAGAAGTCCCCGACTTCAGTGAGTTTCAGGATCACCTGGAAAAATGCATGCTGCTGAGCTTTTGTGCTGAGTTGCCTATTCCATAGGTCTGGATGTCTGGCCAACTCTTAGATGATGCTGATCCTCCTGGTGGGGTGGAGGGGCATGCTGGGAGGGGGATCTGCTGCAATAGTGTCTCACCCTCTTACCTCTTTTAAATAAAAGCTTTATTGAGCAATAATTCACATACCATACACTCCAGTTATTTAAAGTGTGCAATTCGATGGTTTTTAGGACGTTCACAGAGCTGTGTCGTTCTCACCACAGCCAGATTTAGGACATTTTGATTACGCTAAAAAGAAACTTCATACCCCAGCACCCCACCCCCACCCCCTGACCCCCCTCAGCCCTAGGCAACCATGAATCTACTTTCTGGCTCTGTGGATTTGCCTATTCTGGACATTTCATAAAAAGGAATCATACAATATGTATTCCATTGTGACTGGCTTCCGTCACTGAGCACAGTGCTTTCAGGTCCGTGTTGTAGCTTGGGCCACTACTTCGTTCCCTTTTAGGACTAATACTCTATCATGTGGCTACCTCACCCTTTGTTCATCGTTCTTCAGATGACAGACGTTCAGGCTGTTTCCACTTTTTGGCTATTAGGAAGAGAATGCTGCTCTGATGTTCATATACAAGGTTTTGTGTGAACATGCAGTGCACCTGGGAGCAGACCTGCTGGGTCATGTGCTGATTCTCTGTTTAAGGTTTTGAGGAGACGCCTGGGTGACTCAGTTGGTTAAGCGTCCGACTTTCGCTTAGGTCATGATCTCGCGGTTCGTGGGTTCGAGCCCCGCGTCGGGCTCTGTGCTGACTGCCAGCTCAGAGCCTGGAGCCTGTTTCGGATTCTGTGTCTCCCTCTCTCTCTGACCCTCCCCTGCTTGCGCTGTCTCTCTCTCTCCTAGAAATAAAAAAAAAAAAAAAAAGGTTTTGAGGAGATGCCACTTTCCATAGTGGCTGCACCATTTTACGTTCCTCCTCGCAGCACGCGTGAAAGTTCTGGTTTCTCCACATCTTGCTAACAGTGGTGATTATCGTTTTCATTTGTAGCCTTCCTGCTGGTGTGAAGTGATATTTCATCATGGTTTTGATTTGCATTACCTTTTGACTAATAATGTTGAGCATCTTTTCATGAACTTATTGGCCATTTGTCTAGCTTCCTTTTTTAAAAAGAATTTTTAATGTTTATTTTTGAGAGAGAGACAAAGAGTTAAGCAGGGGAGGGGCAGAGAGAGAGGGGGCCAGAGGATCTGAAGCAGGCTCCGCACTGACAGCAGAGTGCTGATCGGTGGCTCAGACTCACGAGCTGTGAGATCAAAGTCAGATGCTTAACTGACTCAGCCACCCAAGCGCCCCCACTTGTCTGTCTTAGAGAACTGTCTCTTCAGATCCTTTGCCCATTTAAACATTTTTTTGTCTTTATTGTTGAGTCACAGGAGGTCTTTATTTATTTCAGATACAAATCTCTTATCAGACAAATGATTTGCAGAATTTTTCTCCAGTGACTGGGATTGAAATTCTTTAGGCTGTCTTCACTTTCTGGATGGTGTCCGTTGATGCATGGAAATTTTACATTTTGACTTAATCTATTCTTTTGTTGTTGCTGTGTGCTTTGGTGTCATGCCTAATCGGAGGTCATGAGGATTTACCTCTAAGAGGCAAATAGTTTCTTCTAAGAGTTGTATAGTTTAACTCTTACATTTGGCCTTTGGTCCATCTTGAGTTAATTTTTATATATGGCATGAGATAGGGATCCAGTTTCATTCTCTTGCATGTAGATAATCCAGTTGTCCTGGTACATGTGTTGAAAAGACAATCCTTTCCCCACTGAATTGCTGTGACGCCCCTCAAGAAATCCATTGACTGGAATTGTGGGGGCTTATTTCTGAACTTTCAATCCTTCTCCATTGATCCATTTGTCTATTCTGTGCCCGTGCTCCCCTGTCTTAATTACTATAATACTGTAGCGGATTTTGAAATTAGGAAATGAGTTCTCCAACTATGAATTTCTTCTTCAGATTATTATTATTTTTTTGGCTAAGAACCTATTCTTGGTCCTTTGCATTTCATGTGAATTTTAGGATTACAGCTGCGATTTTGATAGGGATTGCATTGAACATGTAGGTGACTTTGGGAAGTATTGCCATCTTAACAATACTTCTTTTGCTTCATGAACATGAGATGTCTTTCCGTTTGCTTAGGTCTTCTTTACTTTTTTACATGACATGTTATAGTTTCCAGATTGTAAGTTTTACACTTCTTATGTTAAGTTCATTCATAAGGAGTTGACTGCTTTTGTTCTATCATAGATAGAACTGATTTCTCAATTTCATTTTTAGTTTGTTCATTGTTAATATATAGAAGTACAGTTGATATTTGTATATAAATATTTTTAATATTTTTTAATGTTTACTTATTTTGAGAGACAGAGAGTGTGAGTGGGGGATGGACAAGGATAGAGAGAATCTCACATAGGCTCCATGCTGTTGGCACAGAGCCCAACATGGGGGTCGATCCCACAAACCCTGAGATCATGACCTGAACTGAAATCAAGAGTCAGATGCTTAACTGACTGAGCCACACAGGCACCCTGATATTTGTATCTTGATCTGTCTTACAACCTTGCTAACCTAATTCACTAGTTTGAATACTTTTTTAGTGAATTCTTAGAGTTTTCTATTTATAAGATCACGTCATCTACAAATAGAGATAGTTTTACTTCCTTTCTGTTTTTTAAAAGTTTATTTATTTTAAGAGAAAGAAAGAGAGAGAGAGAACATGAGCATAGGGGAGGGGCAGAGAGAGAGGGAGGAAGAGAATCCCAGGTAGGCTCTGTGCTCTCGGCCTGGAGCCCACCTTGGGGTTTGAACCTATGAACCATGAGATCATGACGTCAGCTGACATCAAGAGTTGGATGCTCAACTGACTGAACCACCTAGGTGCCCCTACTTCTTCCTTTCTAATTTGGATGGCTTTTATTTACTTTTCTTGCTTAATTGCCCTGGTAGATCCTCTAGCAGAATGTTAAATAAAAGTAGCTAGAACAGACACATCCCTGTCTTGTTCTTGATCTTAGGGGGAACGCTTTCAGCCTTTTTTATTACGTATGCTGTTAGCTATGGCCTTTTTATAGATACTCTTATCAGCTTGAGAAAGTTCCCTTCCATTCTTAGTTTATTGAGTGTTTTTTGTTTTGTTTTTTTTTCCCCCACGAGGAGGCATTGAATATTGTCAGGTGCTTTTTCCATGTCTGTTGAGATAATTCTATGGTTTTTGCTCTTTATTCTATTGATATGGTATGTTACTTTAATTGGATTTTGGATGTTAAACCAGCCTTGCATTCCTGGGATAAATCCGACTTGGTCATGATGTGTAGTTTTTTTATGTGGCTAGATTTGGTTTGTTGAGGATTTTTGCATCAGATTTATAAGAAATATTGATCTGTAGTTTTCTTTTTCCTTTGATGTCTTTGTTTGGTTTGGCATTAGAGTGAAGCTAGCCTTGTGGAATGTCACGGTCTCACTTTTGCAGAGGAGACTGAAACCTAGACAGGAGAGAGGCCATCCTAAGAGCATTAGTCAGCTCGGGAGGCCACAACAAAATACCACAGACCGCGTGGCCTAAGCAACAGAAACTTATTTTCTCACAGTGTGTGGGCTGGAAAGCCCAGGATGAGGGTTCTGACCGATTTGGTTTCTAGTGAATGCTCTCATCCTGCATGCAGATGGCCACCTTCTCATCATGTCCCCTCGCAGCCTTTCCCTGGTGCCCCGGATATGTGGACAGGTAGCAGGGAGGGAGAGAGAGAGGAAAGGGACCCTCTGGTGCCTTTTCTTATAAGGACACTAACCTTAGAGGTCCTGGAACTGCAGGCGGAGAATAAAGAAGGAGCTAAAAGCAACCTGAACCCCAGTGGTGGGGATTTCCCAGGCCAGTTTTGAAAAGAGAAGGGCCTTTCTAAAGTTGCCAGTGTATGACCTTGTTAAATGTATCCATTTTCAAGAAAGGAAGGAAGGAAGGAAAGAAGCAAAACCATCTAACATGGTTGGCATTTCCTGAAGGACAGGATATGTTCATACCAGAAAAAGAGAAGGGACATTATCTCAGAGTAGAGAACGGTCCTTGAACAGGTTCGGGTTTCTAAATTCCTGTGGACTCGTGAAACCAGTTATGGACCCGGATTTGGGAATCACAGCTTTTGGCGACCAGGCTGCTATGTCCTTTGGTCACAAAGGCAGAGGGCCTCCTTCAAGGTCACCCTGCACTTGACCTGGCCGGACCCAGAGCACGTGTCCTGCCTGAGGTCAGGCTGGCCAGAGCTGCCCCTGCTGCCTCAAGATTAGAAGGGGCGGCTGACGCGCTTAGTGTGTGTGTGTGTGTGTGTGTGTGTGTACGTGCGCACGTGTGTGCGTGTGGACTCTGGAATGGAGTTCATTAAGGAAGCAGGTTAGATGGTTCTGGGCTGACTGGCAGAAGGAATGTGGTTGTGGGAGTGGGAGGGGTCTGGGTTCCAACAGCCCCTCTGACTGTGTCTCCCCCCCTGCCCCTCCGCCCCCCCACCAGGCTGCACCAGCACCGCTTCCTGGCAGGGCTGTGCCACCGAGCACAGGAAGCGGTCAGCTAACAGGAGAGCTCTGAGGACCACTGCAGTGCCGGAGTGTCCTGTGACATTCCCGGAGCTTCAAAGTCCCCATGCAGACCCTCAGATTTTCGAGCTGAACGACTTACAGAGTGTCTGTCTCCTCTGTTTACAGATGAGCTAGAGTGTGGGTTGTCTAGGGTCCCATGTGAGCTGATAGCAGAGTGGGGATGAGATGCAAAAATTCTCACTCCCCTCCCCTGATCACACCACCCTTCACCTGAGGATCTGCGAGCCTCGCTTCTTGAGGCTTAAGAAAGGCAGCTGCTTCCTCTACCCTTTCCCTCCAGTGGACTGCCTCCTCTAGAAACGGGCAGGTGCATCTCACCCCTGGTACCTGGCTGTTTCTTTAAATTTATTTTTAATGTTTATTTATTTTTGAGAGAGAGAGCATGAGTAGGAGAGGGGCAGAGAGCAAGGGAGACACAGAAACCAAAGCAGGCTCCAGGCACTGAGCTGTCATCACAGAGCCCGATACGGGGCTTGAACCCACGAACCATGAGATCATAACCTGAGCCAAAGTTGGTCACTTAACCGGCTGATCTCCCCAAGTGCCCCAAGTACCTGGCTGCTTATTTAAACAGCTTGTTTGTTATTATAAAGACATTGTTAGACCATAATTTCAGCTCATGGACACTTTATCCTGTTTGCTGAAGAATCTTACATCATCCTATTTAATATTCACAAAGTCTGTAGAGTGGAAGCGTTCAGTGTCACTTGCTGTCCCCATAGAGGTGGCCTGTTAGATTGCCTCCTGTTGTTCCCTGGGCGGATGGTGGCACATTGAGCGTCGGGGTGCGTGTTACTCTTTCATCGGTGTGGATAATTTCTGTAGGCTGATGCTTAGAAGTAGGACTGTTGACGGAGTTGAAAGGTCAGACCGCATTTTTCTTTTAATTATTTTGGAGAATTTCAAACAAAGAGTTTCAAAATAGGGAGAGTGATTTCATGAACCCTTGTGTGCCCACCTCCCAGCTTCAGGAATTTGCAGTCGGGGCTAGTCTTAGTTCACCTAAAGCTCCCGCAGGCCCCACCTCCGCCCTCCCCACCCTGGATTATTTCGAAGCAGGTCCCTGACCTCCTGGTACTTCCTTTGTCAATATTTCAGCACATGCCTTAAGGGAGGAGGGATCTTTTTTTTTTTTTTTAATGTTTTATTTATTTCTAGGAGAGAGACAGCATGAGTAGGGGAGGGTCAGAGAGAGAGGGAGTCACAGACTCGAAACAGGCTCCAGGCTCTGAGCTGGCAGTCAGCACAGAGCCCGACGCGGGGCTCGAACCCACGAACCATGAGATCATGACCTAAGTGAAAGTCGGACGCTTAACCAACTAAGCCACCCAGGCACCCCAGGAGGGATCTTTTTTAAAAAGGTCATCATCCACCATTATCATACTTAAAATGACAGTAGTTTCTTACCATCTGGCACCTGGTCAGTGTTTAGATTTTCTTACCTGGGCTCCCAGTCTGTTTGCTTTGGAGCAGGATCCTAACGAGAGCCACAGCTCACCCTTGGCAGATGTGGCCCGTGGAATCTAGAAGCCCTCTGCCTGCCCTTCTTCTAAAGTGTATCCGCTGAGGTAACTGGCTTGCTCGCCGGGCATCCCGCGGTCTGGACCTTGCTCAGTGCACCCCCCGGTTAGCTGAGTCGAGTCGCAGCTTCCGTGCTTCCTGTCCCCGGATGGAGCCAGAGGCTCGATCAGATTCCGCTTGTTTTGGCCCCAGCGTCGCGGTGCTGCTGTGTGCCACCACGCGGGTTCCGAAGGCCCCGTGGTCTCTTCTGCAACCAGCAGCTTCTGCGACTGGTTCCCTGCGCTCTTTTGAGGGTTTGCAAAATGGTGACACACTGGCTCTCTCCTTCCCTCTCCACTGATTAACTGCAGTACTTTTGGAAAGATACTCGGCCCGGGTGCAGTGGGGGCAGGAAGGCGGGCCCAGAGCTGGCTTTTTCACTTGATTTGCTCCTGTTCAAAAGAGGTCTGGGAGGGGCTTCCCTGAAGCCGAGGGGAAGCTGTTGGGCTTGGTGAGCCCTAAGGTTCCTCCCGTCGCGGATGGACCCGGAGTCGGTGATGAGGGTCTGGGCGACCTGGGGGGGCTGGGAGAAGGAAGATGGAGGGGCTCCTGGGGGGAGGCTGGGAGTTACTGGAGGCCAGTGCTGGAGGCCGGGGGACCCAGCCCCGGTGTGTCCCAACTGGGAACCGGCATGGGAGGTGCCCCCAGCGGTGGGGGTACTGCTGGCTCAGTCCTGCTCTATACCTGTGCCTGATGAAGGGCAGGCTGTGACAGTGCATGTGAGGAAGGGGGGCACTGGGCGTGCCCAAGAACCCGCAGCCGGTGGATGGCAGGAGGAGAGCGAGGCCCCAGACCCCCTCCCAGATGACGTCCACTCCGTTGTGCCACACCGCTTCCCAAGTCGGGGGGGCAGTGTCACCACCCTCTCACCTCAAGCCCTGCCGTGGGGGAAAATAAGAACTAGAAGCCATGATCCCCACCCTTGTATTCCCAGCCTGAGAAGCGGAGGATGGGGGCACGTCCCAGCCGCGGGTGCCAGGTGCAGGGGGGGTGTGGGACCAAACCTGCAGACACGTTTTCCACGGACACAGGCCTTCCCCTGTGTGAGTCTTGGCCACCCTCTCTGCCTGGGCCCCCCTCAGGCTGCGTGGCCTCTGGGGGTTATAGCCCAGCGATGCCTCCTCTATTCTCTAGAGTGTCCGTGAGAGCGGGTCAGGGGCTGATCAGTCCTGTGTGTGAGGGGCCAGAATGCTCAGGCCATGTAGAAAACCACCTCAAAAGGAAAAAAGAAATAGAAAACTCTTTGAACTAAGCCACTCCTTGAGGTTTCTTTTGATAGAGGTGAGAAGGCTGGGCCCTAGGCTGCGAGAATCCAAGATGGCCACCAGCGCACAGGGGTGACACCATCTGGTGAATTAGTTGTTTCCTGCTGGGCCGGGAAAGGGAGAATATTCGTGACAGAAACCAAGGTCAGGGCTCCTGGATGAAGTCCAGCTAGAATCATTATTGCCAGGGGGCCTTCTCCTTAACCTTGGCTGGTGATGTTCATTCTTAGTGGTCTGTATTTAAAACAGGTTAATGTGTCTTCCTTCTGTCCCTTCAGAAAGAGTTTGAAGATGGGGTGCCTCGATGGCTAAGTTGGTTAAGCATCCGACTTCAGCTCAGGTCATGATCTTACAGTTTGTAGGTTCGAGCCCGGTGTTGGGCTCTGTGCTGACAGCCAGCTCAGAGCCTGGAGCCTGTTTCAGATTCTGTATCTCCCTCTCTCTCTGACTCTCCCCTGCTCATGCTCTCTCTCTCTCTCTCTTTCTCAGAAATAAATAAAACGGTAAAAAAAAAGTTTGAAGAAAAGCTGAGATAAAAGCCACACAAAGAGAAAGAAACTTGTCCTTTGGTCTCAAGTTGAGATTTATTTTATGAAGACTATAGTGCCTTTACTCTGAGCAGTGCTTTTTGAGTTCTCTCAGACATTCCTTTTTTGTCTCCTTTGGTCCTCAGAGCAGCTGGTAAGGAGATGACAGTGGGTTTTATGAGGCCCACTTTACCGAGGAAGACACTGAGGCCTAATGACACTGTGACTGGCTTAAGGCAGGACCAGAACTGTCTTCCAATTCCTCCGCCTATGTTCCTTTCCTTCTGGATGGCCATGACCCAGGGGGCAGTTTTATCGTAGTGGGAAAAGGAGGGGCCGGCAAGGAAGTCCCCAGGCCTTCCCGCATGCGACCGCCTGGGTTGGCCCAGATTTGCCAGGAGGTCAGAGATTGGGCTCAGTGCCCCCAAAGAAGAAGGTTATTATCTTGAGAAAAATATAGAATGGGACAGTTCTGGCTCTGAGCCCCAGGCAGGGTCTCTCTCAGTCTCTCTAAGATTCTGGCTTGGCCAAAGCCTGCCAGGGGGTTGGTGAGCGGTGACCAGAATCAGGGTGTGTGTGTGTGTGTGTGTGTGTGTGTGTGTGTGTGAGAGAGAGAGAGAGAGAGCGCCCATGTGTACATGTCTGTGCATGTGCACATGCGCATGCATGTGTATGTTCATGCATGCGCAAGTGCATGTGAGCGTGTGGCGCACACGTGCCCAGTAGCTGAGCCGTCTCTTGCTTTCCCTTCCTCCGCGCTGCGCAGCTGGCCTGGAACGGTTTGCACCCTGCAGGGGCCTTTCCTGGTTTCTGCAGCGACATGCAGCCACCAGGCACCTGCGGTGTGCCAGGCTTGTTCCTAGGTAAGCACTCGAGGCTTGGAACTTGCGGTGGTTTGGGAGAGTACACACCTCAGCCGCGCCCACTCCACGTCCACGAGACCCTGCCTCTGGGTGCCTAGCTGTCATTGTTAGGGTTGCGGTTGTCACCGGGGCTGCCTCTTTCTGTGCTCATATGGCGTCTGCTGTGCAGGGGCTCAGCTCTGAAACCCTGACCACAGGGGGCTCCAGGACGCCTGTCTAGTGAGCAGATGGTTGGGCCAGAGGGTGAATGAGTCCTTGTGTGATAAAACAGGAAAACTCAGCCCCATCTTCCTTACACCTTCTTGTTCTTTGTCCACCCTGACGGTCTGCCAGGAGAGGGCAGTCTTCTCTAGCGACAGAAGGAGCCCTGGGTATGGGTCGGAAACCCAAACTCTAGCCTGGGCTCTGCTAGCAGCTCCCTGCACGACCTTGGCCGCATTGTTTTGGCCTGCCTGCGCCTCTCCTGTTCCATCTGTCACCTGGGGTCACTATTGCTTGCCCTGTGTGCCTTGAAGGGTGGTGGTGAGCACCAGCCGGGGCACAAGTGAGGTGGCAGTGGGGTGTGTAGGGTGTGGGGGGCAGCAGGGCTGGGACACCTAGTCAGCTCACCAGGCTGTGTGCAGGGCGGGGGCTCCCGAGGGCTGGGACTGTGCTTGGCCCTGAAGCAAGTGAGCCTGGCCTGGCCACGAACAACGTTAGTTGAATGAATGACACACAGAGAGGCCCATGGTGCCAGGTTAGTCCCTTCCTGCTTTGAAAGTGCTGAACGGGATGTGTTCTTTGGGGTTCCTGGTGTATGGGCCGAGGGCCATTTTCTCTCTTCTGGGTGCTGGGCACGGAAAGCATCCTGTGCTCGAGGCCCCAGGACTGTCCCGAGGACAGTTTGCAGGGACTCTAGAAAGCCCCGGAAGCAGCTGCCACTGATTACTTCAGGGCCAGTGTGTGACCAGGACCGGGTGGTGGTGAACCTAGAGAACGATGGGGTCTGAGCTCTGGGACCTTGCCCTGTAGAGACTAACTGACTTCGAGGTGTCGAAGGTGTCAGTCTTCGAGCTGTCGCTTCCCGGCCCAGGCCAGACTCCACCTCACCTGGACCCCAGAGGCCACCAGGCCATGTTGGTTCCAGTTGAGTGGGTCGGGGAGACGGCGGCAAGGACACTCTAGTAGCGGGTGTTGTCCGGCCTCACTGATTCAGGCCCTGAGCCTGGCCCACTTATGCCTCTCGTTTCTCTTCTTGGGCTCTGTCTGCCTGGCAGCCTATGCTGCGTCCGGCTCTCCGGGTGACCCTGGCAGGTCAATTCATCTCTCTGACCTTGGTCTCCCCTTCTGGAAAGTGGAAGGGTTGATCTAGGTAACCCCGGGCAGCCTGTGATTCGGAGCTTAATAAACATGGAAGGTAGAACTGTTAGTAAGGCACTGACTTGTCAAGCTTTAATTGTATACCTGCTAAGTGCCAGGTGCTGTGCAAGTCCTGGGCATACCTCAGGTCAGGGGCGCTCCTACCCTCGTGAACCCCACACCCTATGAGGGAGGCACACAAGGAACAGTATACGAGTCAAAGTCACGTTGTGTCAGGTGGCAATACGTCTGTGGGCCTAGGGCTTGCTGTTTAACGTAGGGTCTGGCTCAGAAAAGGGCTTGATGAAAAGGTGGCATTTGCTCAAAGACCTGAGGGGGTGAATGGCGGAGCTGTGCTGACGTCCAGACAGGGATACGGCAAGTGCGAAGGCCCTGGGGTGGGGGGTGCCTGGTGTGTTTGAGGGGCAGGGAGGGACACAAGAGGAGGTCAGAGGTTACGTGGGCAGGGGGCAGGCCAGATGGGGCCTGGTCTGGGATTGCAGGGACGATCACACAGACATGGGTTTCTACTCCATGCGGGTGGGGGGCCAGTGCAGGGGATTGTGCAGAGGAGGCGACTTAAGGTTCTAGCAGGGTCCCTCTGGTGCTGTGTTGAGAACAGGCCACGGGAGTGGGCAGGAGGGAGGCCAGGCAGGCACTTGGCTTGAGGTGGTGAGAGGTGAGCTTCCCCTGGGAGTGTTTGAAGTGGAGTTGACGAGACGCCCTGACTAGTTGGATGTAGGGCTGAGAAAGGGCAACACTGGGGAGGAATGCCAGGCTTTGGGATGAGCAGTGGAAGGATGGGCATTAAGATGGGCAGACATGTGGACGGGCAGGTTTGGGGAGAGCTCAGGAGGCTTGCCTGGGATGCGCTCTGTGAGTTTGAGAAGCCAGATCCATACCCACCTGGGGCCCATGAGCAGGGGTAGCCCGTCCGAGTCCGGATCCCCGGGGAGGAGGTGCACATGTGGCGTCCCCGCTGTCCTGCCTGGAATCCCGATTCCGGATGGCGTTGGGAGTGTGAGATGGGCCGGGGAGTCCGTGCTCACCCACCAACCCCGTGCCTGTTGCACACCCGGTCTGAGCCCTGACACTGGCCTTCAGGGGAGCAGGGAAGATGGGAGCCTACTTATAATCTGGTGCCTGCCCCCAGGCTTGTCTTTGGGTCGCATCCTTCCTTGAGGAGCAGAGCAGGCCAAGAAGGGGCTGGAGCATTCAAAGCAGGCTTCAGGAGAGCCAGGGCTCAGCCTGAGCCCCAAGGGATGAGTGGAGCAGGCCCAGGCCTGGGTGGAGGGGAAGGGTTTTCCCAGCGGGAGGAAGGCAGGGGGGAGGGTGCAGGGTGAAGGTGTGGAGGCAAGGGTGAGACAGAGTGTGGTTGAGCTCAACTATGGTGAAAGGGCACAGGGTGGCCAGAGAGCTGAGCTGGGTGTTTGGAATTCATGTTCCCGCTGGAAACTCTGGCGCGGGGCAGTTACGTAGCCTCGCCCAGCCTCATCTGCAGAATGGGATGTCCCTCTTCCTTCACGGGGTCGCTAGGAGGGTGTCTTAGGATCTAACTGTGAGCTCTGGGTGTGACGTGCTCTGGCTGGCATGTGGCGTCCAGTGGGCCCCAGGCACACCTGGGGAGGGACATCAGCCCTGTCTCCATGGCCTCTCCCACGTGGCCCAGCAAAGAGCAGAGCTTGAGGAGAGCCACCGCCTGCCACACTGGGCCCACGTCGAGGTTGGCCGATTGCAGGCTGGAGAGGGCTGAATTGCCCAGCACCCCGGCCACCTTTCCCAGGCCCCTTCTATTTTAGGGCTCAGGCCCAGTGGATGAGGAAGCCTGGTCCACCACAGCTAATGACAGCCTGGCCGGCTGGGCCATTTAAAAACAGTGCCACTATTTTTATCAACCGGAGAAGGCTGGCCTCTCCGCCTCCCCAGACAGTGCCAATGTGGGGTGATTTTAAGGAAACCAGGGCCTTGATAGGAAGATGGGTCACCGTCCCAAATCATAGCCTGCGATGGCGCAGGAATAGCCCACAGCACCTCCTAGGGGTGTCACGTGTCACTTTTACTCGTAGTCCAAATTTAGAGATAATTCTACCCTACCTGCCAGGAGCACTTGGAAGTACTCACTCAACCTCCCCACCCTGAACGTTCCTAAGATCGGTCCGGGAGCAGCAAGACTCTGTGCCCATGGGAGCCGGGGCTCGGAGAGGATAGGGCAGGTGTGGCTGTGCCCACGGGCTGACCCAGGGCCGCGCGGGACGTTTCGTTCGAGCGCGGCGGCTGAATGTAGTTTAAAAGGGTTCCTGCCCGGTGGGTCTGTGGGTGACTCCCTCTTCTCCTCTAAGAAAGAGCTCAGTAGCCTCTAGGGATGGAGATGGGGAAGGCAGCGGAAGGGGTGGGGTGGTGAGTGTCCAGTGCAGGGCAGCACGGTGCGGCCACCCTTAGGGGAGGGCAGATGGTGGTGTATCGGCCATACTTTGTATGTAGGTAAAATCTTTTTTTTTGTCCACTTCCTAATTTCTTTTTTTTTTTTTTTAATGTTTTATTTATTTCTAGGAGAGAGAGAGAGACAGCGTGAACAGGGGAGGGTCAGAGAGAAAGGGAGTCACAGACTGAAACAGGCTCCAGGCTCCAAGCTGGCAGTCTGCACAGAGCCTGACGCGGGGCTCGAACCCACGAACCGCAAGATCATGACCTAAGCGAAAGTCGGACGCTTAATCGACTAAGCCACCCAGACGCCCCTGTCCACTTCCTAATTTCTAAGCAAAATTGCATTTCTTTTTTTTGAGTGCCCAGTTGGTTGATCCTTAAAACAAGAGGCATCTGCCTTTCCCTGCTCCATTCATCTTCCTATAGCAGCCCTGGGGCCATCTCCACCCTCACGTCCCCTGGAAGCCTTCAGTGGCCTCTTTGTCCATAGCATCAGGGCCTGATGTGGCTTCCACGCCCTTTTCTGGGCCCCAGCCTCCCCCGTCGCCCCCTCCCCTGTCAGTCTACCTTGGACTGACCTCACTCTCTGACCCCTTTCCTCCCCCTCTCAGGGTACCTTCCTGCCCTGCTTTTTCCTAACCCACCTCTAATATCACCACTTTTTTTTTTTTTTAAGTTTATTTATTTTGAGAGAGATGTAGAGCCAGTAGGGGAGGGGCAGAGAGAGCAGGTGCACAGAATCTGAAGTAGGCTCCAGGCTCCCAGCCATCAGCACTGAGCCCGACACGGGGCTCAAACTCACGAACTGTGAGATCATGACCTGATCTAAAGTCGGACCTTAAAGTCTGCCCTGAGCTAAAGTTGGCGGCTCTGGGTGCTCTGCGGGTGTCCTCTGCCCCCCACCCCCCCAGACTATGAGTGTCCTCTGCAGGCAGGGCCTGTGCACGCGTCATCTTCCTGTTGCAGCACTCTGCTTTCTCGCACCTTACATGCCTGAGCTGTCGCACTTCCAGAACCAAGGGGGCTGACAGTTTAAATGGCAGAGCCGGGACCAGAGCCCCATCACGTCTCCCAGGGAGTCAGAGCGGTGATTGTGCGCCCTTCTGGCTCTGGGGCCCCATCCACTGCCCACCCTCCACCCCTGCCCCATCGCTAGGGCCCCAGGGCTCCTTTTGGATGGTGTGGGTGGGCTGGCTCTGCAAGTTGCTGTCTACTCACCCCACCCTGGGAAGGCTGTTACCTGAGGCGGAAGTGGGGGTAGGGGAGCTCAGGCCCTGCAAACTGTCCCCATCCAGCTGTGGGTCATGTCATGTCTGGGGCGAGGTCCCACCCCCGGGGCCTTCCTGCAGCGGCTGGAGGAGACGCACTGCGCTGAGGTGTGTCCGTGCGAGAGGGCTTCCAGCTGCAGCCCAGCTGTTGGCAGGCCCTGGGCTGACTGTGCCCCCTCCTGCAGATGTTCCTGGCACTGCAGGGAACAGCCTCGGCGCTACCTCTTCTTCCTGGAGCACAGAGACCTGCTGTGGGCCCTGGGTGGATGCCTGGAGGGTGTGGGGTGAGAAGGGGCGGGTGTGAGGTAAGGCGCAGTGTTCCCTCTCTGGGGCTCCACCTCCAGGCTGGGCTGTGTCTGTGGCAGGTCAGAGGAACAACTCAGGCGTGGCGGATGGGATGCTGTCCAGCGGGGGAGCTGACTGTATCTTGGGGTGCCCACTGATGCCCACCCTGAGAGCCACTACCCCATTTGAGTCCCCTTCCTCCTGAGCATTAGCCGTCCGTGCGTCTTCTGTTAATAGGTCACTCCTACCCCCAAACCTTCAGTGGCTCCTCCTTGCTGAAGCCATGCTGCTACACCCTGGCCACAGAGACTTACCGGGGAGCTTCTCCTAATCCTGCCGTGTAGGCACCCAGGCTGTCATCTGATCAGTCTGGGGGGGCGGGCAGGCATGTGCATGCCTGGTGGGAACTGGGCTGGACTAGAGGGTGGGCTTCCACACTTCTCGCTTCAGCTCCCTTCATGTCCCCTCACACCCTCGTTCCAGCCAGGCCAGCCCCTTCTGGTCCCCGTGTCACCCCCACGGCCCAGCCAAATCCCACACTTTCTGGGAAGCCTGTCTTTAGTTGCGTGGCTGTCCCTTCTCTCCCCAGCATGTCACCTGGTGCTGTTCTCCTAGCAGGTGCTCAAGATGGCTCGTTAAACTGATTGATGTCCCTCCGCCCAGCGTGCACACGGCTCTTTCTTCCCTCGGCCGCTGTATCTCTGGTTGATCCCGAGCCCTGGTGGCCTTTCTGGGATCTGTCCTGACCTTGGGGGAGGTGCGGCCACGGCCAAAGGCTGTATTCACCCCCTCCTGCCCCTGATCCTGAGCCGCTTGAGGAGTGGGCAGGGAAGTCAGTGAGGGACCAGTTGGGGTCGGAGGCCAAGAGGCGGTCCCCCTCCCAGGCAACGATACACTCACCTGACTGTGAGCAGCTGGTGGCCACGGAGCCTGGGCCACGGGGGTGTGGAAACATGGGGGTTGAGGCCGTACTGCATCCACAGTCAGAGCCCCGATGGCTTAGCCTTGCCATGTTAGTCTCTGCTGTAACCAAGGCGGTGCCCTTGGCCCTTGCCGGCTGAATCCCTTCCTCCTGTCCCGGTGCTGGTGCTGAGGGCGGTGGGCGCATGAGCGGGCGTGAGTATGCCACGCGTAGAGCGTCTGACTCCCACCCCGTGCCGTCTTCCAGGCCAAAGCGGCCAAGTCGGAGCCAGAGGCCCGGAGGCTGCAGCTCCGGAGCCTGCAGTACCTGGAGCGCTACGTGTACCTGGTGCTCTTCAATGCCTACCTCCACCTGGAGAAGGCCGAGTCCTGGCAGAGGCCCTTCAGCACCTGGATGCGGCAGGTGAGACGCGGGGGGCCGAGGCCGCCCTCGAGGCACCCGCGCGCGACAGGCAGCCGGGGAAAGCTGGACGAGTGGATGTGTGAGGAGGGGGGTGGGGAGCAGCTGCGTCCCCCAGGCTGCCATTCCCCGGGTGCATCATGCCCATTACCGTGTTCACCCCTCACCTGTGCCCTGTGAGGGGCAAGATGGTGGCCTGGCTCCTGCCACCTTTCCGCTGTGACCTCAGACAAGGTGACCCCTCTACCCAGCAGTGCTCAACAGTAAGGTGCATCTTGATACAGTCGGTGCCGCTTCAGAGCGCTGTGGGGCGGACTCCATGAGATCCCCCGGTGCCACATGCTAGGCCCTGGGTAGGCAGGTCTGCCTTCTGTGGCCACTCTTGCTCTCCCATTGTACAGAGGAGGAGGCGGAGCACAGACACGATAAGTACCTTGTTCACGGCCAGCAGCAGGGCCGGTCAGTTAGCCGCAAAGCCCACCTCTCTCTGCTGCCCCTCTCTACGCCTGGCCTCCCGGTTCGTCTCGTTCTTCCTCCAGCTTGGCTGGTTTTGGGTGCAGAGCGGCTGCCTTGGCACCTCTAGGCCAGGAGAGAGGCCTCCTCCCACCACTTGGCAAAGCAGCCTGTCGTTACCCTCCACCCAGACGCCGGCCTCTCCTGACCTTGCCGGCCTGTCCTGACAGTTCTAATCTGGACTCAAGGCTGGAGTTAGTCCCCCTGGGGCAGGTGGGTGGGAAAGTAGGAGCTGGTGACCCCGCCAAAGTGGGCATAGGAAGGGCACCGGGTCTCGGGCAGGAGCGCGGGAGGTCAGAGCTGCAGACAGACCATGGCGGTGCCTGCTGGCAGCCGGCTGCTTGTGCCGAAGACAAGCCTTACGTGTGGTCCTTGCGCAGATGAGTGTTGAGTCAGGGGACGTGATGGAGATGGATCACACCGAGTCCATGTCAGGGCCCCCCTCCTGAGCAGGCCTGGGCTCAGCTTCCTCTCTGGACCCTTGGGTGGGATGGACGGAGGTAGTGGGGGGCCTTGGGCGCTTCTGCTTGGGTTCTGCTTAGAGAGTAGAAATTAGAGGCAGGAACTTGATCCCCTCCCCAGCTGACCCTGGGTGGTTTGTGTTAGGGGGTGTCAAGGAAGGAGAGAACTGGTCCAGTCCAGAGTGCAGGCTCCAGCCTCTGGGGCCCTCAGTCCCTCCCTTCTGGGGATGAATGGAGGTGGGGGGGTTGCCTGGGGACCTTTGGTTCAAGTGGAACCTGCGTCCTCCCCATCTCCAAGGATGGAGGAGAGAGGAGGGGGCTGATTGTTGAATGGGTTGAGTCTAGTGCCAGGCAATGGGCTACTGGGCAGCGGGGCGGCACGGAGAATGTCCAGGGAGCCCCCAGCCCGCCTGCCTGCCCTGAGGCCTGTGGTGGGCCTGCCTGGTTCATGGCCCCAACACACAGCCGAAGGATGCTTGCTGGCTCCTGTATCCTCACTGGGTGCTCCCTGTGCTCCCGTAGACTTCCATCATCGTCCTGGGAGGCACCGTGTCCCTGTTAAAAGGGAGCTGACCTCAGCCATCACTGGTGATCAAAACACAAACTTGTTTGGGTCACCGAGCTGGCGGGAGGCGTGTTTTGGAGCCTAGCGTAGGGAAGCAGGTGGGGTGATGTGGTGGGGGCTGGGGTGACCTGTCCCCCTGGGACCTCCGGCCCCATCTCCACTGTCTTCCCCAGGTGGCGTCGAAGGCAGGAGTCTATGAGATCCTCAACGAGCTGGGCTTCCCTGAGCTGGAGAGCGTGCGGGACCTGCCCTTCTCCAGGCTGCGCTGCCGGTGGCAGGAGCAGAGCCACGGCCTCGAGCCCTCTGCTGCTGGAGACTTCCTGTAGGAACCACTCCCCATGCGCCCCTCCCACGGGGCCCCACGCGGGCTGGCGGTGCTCCAGGCGCTCCTCCCTGGGAGCGGTCCTGAGGAACCCATTCCCCAGCTTCCCACAGAGACTGCAGTGGGGCCGGGACCCCTTTTTAAACAGAGGTTTTTGTAGGACGACTAGCACACAGTTATACCTGTAAACCAGAGGTGCACGGCCCAGTGTGCGCCTTGCCGACCGAAGACGGCTTCTGAGGAGCTCAGGCCCCAAGCAGCCACCAAACAAAGCCACGCTCCACTTCCACGCACGCGCCTTCCCCTCCTGCTTCGGAGCGGTCCTGACAGCCTCAGGTGCAGAGTCGGTTGCTGCTCCCTGCTTTGCTTCTCCCCTTTTGCTGCCTGAGCACGGCCCTGGGGCCCCTGGGGCCCTGGGGAGTGGATGGTGCTCTGGGGGACTGGCCACCTTAATGACGGCTTCACCCAGTTCCCTGGCCTCTCATGCCCTTTCTGCTTCCTTCCACTTGCCCATCTCCTGGGGCTGGTAGGACTCTGAGGGTCTCCAGGGAGCTGGATGGAAGGAGTTCCCTCGGGAGGAAAGAGCTTCTAGAAGGTGGCTGCAGCCCCGGGAAGAGGCTTGCTCCATTCCCCCAGGAGCCAGGGCGGGAAGGACTGAGGAAGTCAAAGCTCCCAGTGGTGGGTCCCTCTGTATTTTCCTGCCCTGGCGGCCCAGGTGACCTCAGTCCCCGTCTGCTGCAGCAGGAGCCCCGAGCACTGCTGGGGGATCCCAAGGGAAGGGAACGGTGAAGTGGTCTAAGGAGTGTGTCCGGGCTCACCTGGGTTGTAGGCCATCCGAACTGAGGACCCCCGAGCTTCCCTCCAGAGGGAGCAGAAGGGGCAGAGGGCTGGTGAGTGGGAGACCCCACCAGCCGCTGTGTCCCGACGGCGGGAGGGCGCGGCCCTGTGGAGTTGAGTCTGGCTCTTCCTCTGGGGACCCGTGTCCGCTAAAGCTCAGGGCCCGGCCGGGCGGAGACTGCCCACGGGGCCGGAGCCCTCCCTGGTTGGGCACGTGCGCGTCTGTGAAAAAGCAGGTGGAGTGTCTGTGTTGTGGCTGCCCGCCTGGCATTGGAAAGTACTGGGCCATCTTGGCTGAAATCTGCCAAACTACTGTATGCCCCTTGGCTCTCTTTTCAGATCTGCCGGTCTTGTTTATTTTTGCATATATTAGAGTGGTTTGATTTCTTTGCAGACCAGGTCTAGAGGAGGGGTCAGAGCTCAGGCTGAACCGAGAGGGATCCTTTGTATTTTCACGGTTGGCCCTGACTCTCAGCTGTGCTGGGACCCCTGGCTGGTCACTGCGCCTCTCTGCCTCGGTTTCCCCATTTGTAAAATGGGAGAATAATACTTGCCTACCTACCTCACAGGGATGTTGTGAGGACTTATTTGTGACTTTTTTCTTTTTTGTACAGAGCTTTTGAGCATTAAAAATGGCTAAATGTGAAATGTGCCCGCCTGCTGATGTCTATAGTGTGGGCAGATGTTACAGACCCAATACAGCTGTGGTGGGGGGGCAAGGTGAGTGGAAAGTACCAGCCCTTAGAACTCCCAGTTCTCAGAGAAGGTAAGTTTTTCCTGACATCCCTCTCCTTCCTTCACATCCTTCATGTGTGACCATCTCACTCTGGATGCCCAGGGCTGTCATGTTGAGCCCTTCCTTGAAGAAAGCAGCATAACAGGCTAATTCATACTCAAGTGTAAGGACTGTTGTGGTCAGGAACATGGAGCAAGATGGAATTTCATGGGCTATGACAGAGGATGGGTCTCAGCCTCTACTCCCTCCTCTCAGCCCTGCAGGCTTTCCTTGACCCTTTCAGGCCCCCCAAATGCTCAGACACAATTGCATTGATTAGTGTGTGACAAGGCAGTGAGGAAAGTGAGGCAGAGAGCATGACCCCAGGCTTCTCCCCACGTTCTCCCAGGGTTAGGGGAATAAGACCTCTGGGTTCTATTTCCGAGGTCAGCTGGGGGTGCTCAGAATGGAACCCAGAGCCCTGTGAGCTGGAGTTGGTGGTCTTCCCAGCCAGGGAGGGAAGGCCTCCTGGGGATATCCCCTCCCCCCTCCCCCCACAGTAAAGTCCAGGGATGCCCCGTGTGGCTTCTGAGTGAGCGTGGAGACATGCACAAGGGGTGTGTGTGTGTGTGTGCATGCCTGGTGGGGGAGGGGCACTTCTTTGCCTGGGGGAAGAGGGTCTGGGTGGGCACACACAGGAGTGGGTGGTGTGTTCACGGCTGTGTCCCTGGGCTCCCTGGGCCCGTCCAGCCTGGGGGAGGGCATGCAGCAGTGACAGCACTGGCTCACCTTCCGGTAGTGCCTGTGGCGGCGGGCACGCGGAGCCTGGGGTTCAATGAGGAGTACACGCGAACCCTTACCGCGGCCCCTGACACACTGTGGGCTGTGCCGTCAGTTGTGGCCGACTTTGCAGTCTCTCTCCCGGTCCTGGCGTGCTCAGGAAGAGTCCCTCACTTACACATGTCCGCTCACGGTCGTGTGGGCAGGCCTGCTGCATCCAGGCCTGGGGACGTCGCTGAAGCCCCCGCCCCGCTCCGGTGCCCAGCTGGGAGGTCTCACCCCGGGCGGGGCCCGGGCTCTGCACTCACCTGTGGTGAAGGAGCCCGACTCCGTGACTTGGGTGAGCTGCCACCGTGTCCTCCCACTGCCCCCCGAGGGCCTGGCTCCCACATCCGTGTGCCGTGTTCTTTCCCAAAGGCTTGCGGGTCTGCTGGGGGTCCTGCCACACCAGAGTGTCCCTGTGCCCTGACCAGACGGGCCTCAGCCGGGACTCAGGGGTGTACCCGCGGGGGCCGATGAGCACATGCAGGCTCCTGTACGTACGGGTGGGTGTGGAAGTTGGAGATGCCCGTATGTGGGCTGTGGGCAGTGATTCAACAGATACCAATTGGTCTGGGTACAGGGATACCTGGCCTTCCAGAGCCTGCGGTATTTCAGGGAAGGGAGTGAACGAGTCATTGGCACTGGGTGTGGTGAGGACAGGTATGGCATGGGGTGTGGGTGGACCAGAGCCGTGAGATAGAGCACAAGGTCGGAGTCCAGGCTGGGGCCCTGACTTCCACTGCTCTCTTCTGACGGAGCTTCTAGAATGAGGAGACATGGAGGTCATGGAGCTTGCGGGGATGGAGCCTGAGGGCATGCTGTGCCTGGCGTCAAGCCACCTCACCCTAGGGTCCCCCAGCACCATGATCTGAGCCCCTCCTGACCCTGCTTACCCCCCAGCCTTGACCAGACACCAGGAATTGGCCATATTCTGTGCAGGAGGGAGCCCTAGAGGGCCTTTGGTTCCTCTCCTCATCCCAAGAACGTGTTTAGGATGAATTGGGAAAGTGGAGTGCCTGCCCCGAAGTTGCCCAACAGATCTTCCCTGCTGTGTCCAGTATAGGGGGTCCCCCGGATTCTCCTGTGGAATCAGCACCATTGTAGCTTTATGTGGGTTTTACCTTACAAAAGGCCGTTTGCCTTTTTCTTTTTTTTATGTTTATTTTTGAGAGAAAGAGCATGGGCGAGGGAGCGGCAGAGAGAGGAAGAGAGAGAATCCCAAGCCGTCTTTGTGTTAGCACAGAGCCTGACGCGGGGCTCTATCTCACAAACCGTGAGGTCGTGACCTCAGCTGACATCAAGAGTCTGACGCTTAACCGACTGAGCCGCCCAGGCGCCCAGGCTGTTCATCTTTTACTCACATAGAGCATGACCGGCTGCTAGGTGTGAAAAACCAGCCAGTATCTGTACCCCCCCTGCCCCCACCCCCTCTCCCACACTCTGGCTCTAGAGAGATACCTGGGTCACGAGAGCAGCCTCCCCGTCCCTGGCTGTGGCATTCCCCGCCCCTTTGTCTGGCCCCGAATACTGAGACACACCCCCGTCTCTGCTCAGGTAGCAAGAGCGGTTTAGCATCCACACCCTGGCAGGTGGATCCCCTTGTCTCTCTGAGTCTCTGTTTCCTCAACTGTGAGTGGGATCAAAATACTTAATTTTGTAGGGTAAGATCAAGGTTAATGCCGGGCGCAAGACCGGAGCAAAGGAGCCCAGCTGAGGTGCCACCAAAGGCGTCACATGAACACAGGAGGCTCCTTAAAAGTCCTGGACGCTGGAGCCAGTTGGCAAATACTGCCAGGGAGTCAGGGGCCGGGGGCCTCCAGCTCTTGGGGGGGGTGGGGGCAGAGCTCTGTCCGCGGCTCCTTCCCTCCTAGGGGAGCCAGGACGAGGGGACAAGGGCACTCCTCAGGGTCCCGTGCCACTGCTCTCCTAGGAAAGCTGTGTGAACTTCTAAATGACCAGAGCAGGTATGGGGCAGCCTGGCGGGAGAGGCCTTGGGAAGGGCTGACTTGGGGGTGTCCCGCAGGAAGCCAGCAGTGGGGGGACCCTGGCTGAGCTACAGGAGGGCGTTTCTGTAAGTTTGCTGCACGTGGATTAGGGCAGACCGCAGGCTCCCGGAAAATGTCCCTGCCTCTGGGTGGCCGGGGACCGGGCAGGGTTGGGTCAGGAAGCTCCAGGGGGCGCTAGAGCCGGGGGCTTTCTGCCCATGGAGGTGCCTCTCCAGCTGACAGCCTGGCCTGTGTCCCTCCCAGTGCTCGGCCGGCCCGAGGGCGCCTCAGGCCACATGGCCACATGGGGCCCTTCCTTCCCTCTCTCCTTTCACAATGGTCAGACCCGCCAGATCCGCATCGTGGTCTGAAGGCCCTTTCTGCCTTCTTCCCCTCCCCCTTTACTGTTCACAGGGAGTTCCCCAGTAAATCTGGCTTCCATCGAATCCCTTCTTGGTGTCTGTCTGTCACTCTGACGACCTGATGACACACTGTCACTTCTGTCTTGTCCCCCACTCTCCAGCAGCTGCTTTGTCCTTTTTTCTGGTGAAGGTCAGCCTCTGGGAAAATGACCGACCGCCTGTCTCCCAACTTTGTCTGTTCCGGTTCCAGCCGGACTCAGTTGTCTTTCTGTCTCTTGTACTGTCCTCCCTACCCCCACCCCCCCACCTCATGTGAGGAGCCCCTGGTCCTGTCCGCTGGGGCCAGGAAATCGTTGCTCAGTCTTCTTTGTGGATAGAAGGGTGGAGGAGAAAGAAGTTGATGCCCCTAAATCTGCATATGGCGGCGCAAACTTCTGATTATTTTCTAAATAAGAGGAATGCCCATTTCAAAGTTTTTGGCTCCACACTTTCCAGTGTGTATTCTAGAAATATCCGACCTCCATTCCCAGGGAGAAGGTGATGAGCATGCTGTTCCCCACTCTCGCCAGCACTTCCTGTTACGTTGTTTAAGAGTTCTTGCCGGTTTCGTAGCTCAAATTAGAATCTCCTACTTGTTTAATTTTATATTTCTATAAATTGATAGTAAGATTGAACTGTAGTAGTTCATGGATATTGGCCACTTACATTTTTCTCTTTCATGAATTGTCTGTGTTTTTTGCTGACTTTTTTCCTTTGGGGTATTTGTCTTTTTCTTCTTAAATTTTTAAAATGTGTTTAATTTTGAGAGAGAGCGAGCAAGCCAGAGTGGGGGAGGGGCAGAGAGAGAGAGGGAGACACAGAATCTGAAGCAGGCTCCAGGCTCTGAGCTGTCAGCACAGGGCCCGCTGCAGGGCTACAGCTCATGAACCATGAGATCATGACCTGAGCTGAAGTCTGACACTTAACGGACTGAGCCACCCAGGCGCCCCGCCCTTTTTCTTTTTTGTCTTTTTCTTCTTGATTTGTATAAATGGGGACACTTCACTTCCCCTATACATTGAATTATTTTTAGCTTTAAAATATCATCAGACACACACGTTCCCTTAGTGGGAATGTCCTCTCCATTCTTCTGTGCCTTCCGTCTACACTGCAGCCGATCTGTTCTCAGATCAATAACCTTGGGTTATTTTATTCTGTTTGTATGACAGTACTTATCTGTCGGGCACTATAGTTGGCTTTGTGGATGGTCATCGTCCCGTTGAACACTCCAACAATACCACAAGGCCATGTTATGATCTGCATTTTCTAGATCAGGATGCTGAGGCTGGAGGGAATCTGATTCCAAGCCCTTGCCTGTTTCGCAGGTGGGCGTTGGAGCCAGCAATATCGGAATCCCCTTTGGTCCTGGCATCGTCTTTGACATTTTCAGTGGAATCCTTCTGGGAGGGTACCCGAGTCATCTTCGGTTGGGTGGTGGAGGGGTGGAGGGGGACAGGAAGATTTCTTTGAAAAACCCTCCCTCAAGGGCTTGTGGTTCTCGGACTTGATGCTGTTCAAACCCCTACATGCTTTCAAGAGGTTCCCCTCAACACCCACAAGAATGCTTATTTCCTATGAGTCATGGGGACAGATTTTCTAAGACATGGGCCTTCTAAGTGTCATTTGGTCCCCCCACTTATCATACTCTTTCCTTTTCTACCCTCTGCTCACATCACCCATGCACAAGGCCTAGGTGACAGCACGTCTGTGCCATCCCAGAGTAACTGTCATTCTGTCTTTGAACTAAATGAGGCCACCTTCTGGGCTGAATTAAATACCCAACCATTTATGACGGTACCCACTTCCCCTTTTCCACTCTGACATTTGAGGTCACTGATCTCTTAAACTTTTGCCAATTGGATAAGGGAAAAAACGTAGTCTTATTTTTATCTTAATGTGACTTTTTCAATTACTATTCAGATGGAACATCTTTTCACATGTTTATTGGACCTTTGGGTTTATTCTCTTATGTGTTTATTTTTATACTAGGTTGTCTTTCTTAAGTTAATATGCCTAAGTATGCATAAATGTTTAGTATAATCGGTTTAATTCCTAGATACATAGATAGTTAGATAGATATATAGTCAATTCTTTTACCCAGTCTATCAGGGCTTGTAATTATCTTATTATTTTATTAATTTATTTTTTAAAATGTAGCTTTCTACCTTTTTATTTTTAATTTTTTTATTTTAGAGAGAGAAAGAATGCGAGTGGGGGAGAGGGCAGAGAGGGAGGGAAAGAGAGTATTTTAAGCAGGCTCCACACTCAGCACTCAGCCCAACGCGGGGCTCGATCCCACGACCCTGGGATAGAAATCAAGAGTCAGATGCTCAACCAGCTGAGCCACCCAGGCGCCCCAGGGCTTGTAACTATGTTAGAGTGTATTTTGTCATAGGGAAGTTGTACGTTACGGTGCAGTCAGATTTAGGCATTTTGTTTTTTGCCCAGCTTCTGGACTACCATCTCCCCTGCCCATCCCATTGGCCTTCTGTCTTTCAGGGATTCATGACAATGTCTGACCTCTTCTTACCCTAGAACCGACATAGAATTTTCCAAAATATACGCTTTTCATGATATTTTAAGGACTTCGGTTTGGGAAAGGGAAATCAGAGCGTATCTTTAATTTTAATATTTAATTACAAATAGCATATACTTTGTGCCTGACACTGGGGCAGGTAGGGCCCCAGGCAAAGAATGGATGGTAGCCTTAGCTTGGATCGTGATGAGGATTTAATGCAAGGATCATTCACAGAGATGTGGGCAGGGTTAAGGGGACCAGTTGGGAATGGGGAGACCCCCAGGATCCATGCAGGGGCAGGCGGTAACCGGCTCTGGGCCTGAATGGGCAAGCATGGCTTTCTTCCAAGCCCTGCATGGACTTCACCCCTCCGGGGGCTCCAGGACAGCCCGAGGAAGTGGCCCTATTTTCCTCATTTTGCGGAGGAGAACACCAGGCAGCCTTGCCTCCAGTGGCTCTCACACCTCCAGAACTTACCTCTGCTCCTCAACTGATGCGCCTTCTCTCCCTTCTCTGGCCCTTGTCTTGCTTCCACGGTCAGCTGGATTCAGAACCCCGCCCCACTGCGACCCCGGGCCCTCGGGCGCTTACAGAAAGGGTACTGTAGCCGTGCCCGTGTTTCCCCTGACATTTCACTATGGCAAATTCAGACCTACAGGGAAGTTGAAAGAACTGCACAAAGAACATCCACCTTTCCCTTGCCCGCTTCTCAAAAGCCATATACGCTGTAGACCGTTTACTCGTCTCCGTCCTCCACTACTGAGCCAACTGCGTTTGGAAGGGCAGCGTGAGATTTGGTTTTTGTCTCCAGGGGCTCTAAGGGCCTGGCACACAGAAGGCGCTCTGTAAATGTTTGACGAATCAGCGATTCACAAAGCATTTGGGGTGTCCCAGGAAAGGATGGAAGGGGACTTTCACTTCCGGAATGTCTGTGGGTGGCTTTCACATACCCTGTATGAGCACGGCATATGTATTTCGCCAAAGCCTCGCAGGTCAGATGAGGCAGGGGTTTCCATCTTTATTTTACAGACTAAGAGAGGTTTCGTAATTTATTCAAGCCTCCACGTGCGTCCCTGCAGGAGCTGGGATTCAGATCATCAGGCTACTCTCAGTGAAGTGCGTGCTGGTGACATAGTATCAACTCTCTTCTCTGTAGATTGGAGGCTACCAACTGGAGACTGTGTTTTATGCATTTCCAAATATCCCAGGACCTAGCAAGTAGCAGCTATAATAACTATTCTTTTTGAAAGAATGAATGAGGGTCGCCTGGGTGACTCAGTCGGTGAAGCATCTGACTCTTGATTTCGGTTCAGATCATGATCTCACGGTTCGTGAGAGGGAGCCCCACATTGGGCTTCACACTTACAGTGTGGAGCCTGCTGGGATTCTCCCTCTCCCCTGCTCTCTCTCTCGCTCAACATAAATCATAGATTAATTTAAAAAAGAAAAGAAAGAAAATGAATGAAATGGTGGTTAATATTTTCTTACTATTGGAACTCACTCCTGGAAATTCCTTCACTTCTGGAATATGGTCCCTGAGGGACCTTGCACTTCCCCTCAACTGACCCCTTCACTGGGCAGGTGGGGAATCTGAGGCTTGATGGGCAAACCCTCGGCCAAGGTGATGCAGGGAGTCAAGGGCAGAGCCAGCACACTGACTCCCTGCCCAGTGCTCTTTCTTTTCCCTTTCTTTCTAGACCCACCAGGGCATCTAGATTGATACCAATTACTAAGAGACCCAAAGGAACCGCATTTCCTAAGAGCCTCCCTGAGTCTGTGGGTGCCCACCCAGGCCCTTGCTGATGGAAGCTGCCTCTTTCTTCTTCACAGAGAGTTCCAGGGTAGCAGAGGCTGGAAGTTGCACGTGAGAGTGTGTTTATACACTTTTCTTGGGAGAGGATCCAGAGTTGACATCAGGCTCTCCAACACAAACATGTGAAACCCAAAAAGTGGGGGTGGGCTCCATTTCGAGTTCACTCCAGTGGTTTCCCGACATTTGTTTTTATTGCAGAGAGAGGCATATAGAATTTTCAAAAGAAGGTAAGGATGTAAAGTTTTGCAAGGTTAGCCCATGAAAAAGAAACTAAGCGCTATCACAACACTCTTGTATCATCAAAGGACATTTTAAACCCCCCAAAGCGAGGACATGTTCTTGGGAGGGAGGTACTGACAGGCCTGTAAGTAGATAAAGGGGCTGTAACACACTGTTCTGGTCCCTTATTTTGCTCATTTGTCCTTGACTGAAAATGTCAGTGTGGACCTGCCTTTGGAAATCTCCCTCTGTACCTTCTGCACAGAGAAGCAGCTGTTAGAGCCTGTGTTCTGGAAGCCGCAGACAGTTCTCCCAAGAGGCACCTGCTGGAGCTGGACGACCTTGGGCTCTGTGCCGTTCCTGGGTGGTGTTTCCAGCAAGGTGGGTGCCGGTGGCTGTTTCCTGGGTTTTCCAGATGGGGATGAACGCAGTGTGTGTATGAGCTTCACAAAAGGAGGTTACGTGCTTGTCCTCTGGGCTCAATTTTCTCTCAAGGGTTTCGGGAGAGGCTCTGAGTGGCTGAAGCAGCCTGTTCCCTCCAGTTCCTGCGGAAGGGAGACCCCGGTGGGGTGGGGGGCAGTGGAGGTTATGAGAGCACATGGGATGCCCCCACTCCCTCCTGGTTGCCCGAGGCCCTCCCGCCCTCCCTCCTGCACTAGGCTACTGCATTCCAGACAGGCCCTTATCTCCCCCTACCTCCCCTCCCCCCGCCTTGGATTCCCACCAGGTCAGTGCGCTGGGGTTCTCCCCACCCCCTTCCCAGGCCCATTCTCTCCTTGGTTGAGGACAGGCAGGAGCACCTTGCTTTATACAGAAATTTTTCAGGGAAGATTCACTAAGGAGGAAGGTTGCTCGCCCCCCCTCACCATGCGCAGGTCTCCTGAGAGCAGTGAGCTATGGACCTGAGTCCTTATGTCTGCGTGAGTGATTCCCGAGCCAGCAGGTGCTATTAGGCACCTAATATGTGCCTGACAAATGGCTTCAGCCGTTACGACCTGTTTCTTGTTTTCTAAGTGGAGGTAATGCCCCTCGATGCCCTCCTCGATGCCCTCTTTGAGCTTGGGCAGGATTCCCCAGTGTCTGCACGGTCAGAGGCAGGACAGGCATCCATGCAGAAGCAGGGCCCCTTCTGATGCTGCGGCACCCAGTTGTCCGCAGGCGCTCCCGCATTGGGTCCCACGTAAGTACACATGTGATCTGCAGCCCTGATTTGGCTGCTAGCGTGTCGGGTAACTGGGCACTTGGAGGAGAAGCTGGTTGCTCAAGGTCACTTGGCAAGTGAGGGCATAGCCCACCCAAATGTGTGCTCTTGGAGGGCTTTGGGAATGTGGCTCACCCCTCGTGGTCTGAATACGGGCCCAGTTGCCGAGTTTTGTTGATACAACAAAGACAATAAACAAATACTTTTTAGACATAGTTGAGAGGGACATAATTAGGGAAGAAACGACCAGAATGCCTCTATCACTGAACCTTTGCAAGGATGTCCCTAGTAGTATTTTCAGATCTGCCATGATGATAGCTGAGAATCAGCTGCTGTATGACACAGCTGGGGTCCCTGCAGCACCTGCTTTGAGTACCAGGCAAGAAGCATACCACTACCTCATAGTTTAAAAGCTAATTTGCACAGTTTGCTTCATAAGCACATTCACACAGTTTAAATGGGTTCCAAAGGACTTGAAAGCAGTTTGGGTTCTTAACAAAGTGACAAATTTCCTGCCATCTCATTTGCCCTGGGAATTGGTTCTGCAAACCGTATTTTTATTTTGTTTTTGAAATCACGAACAGATGTTTATGTTTAGACTGCCGGCTCCAGTTAAACACAGGCTTTTCTACTTCTCCTCTGCCTAACTCGCTCTGTCCTGGGTGGGAAGGGGGGTTCGTGCCAGGCTGGAGCCCTGTCCCCTGGGGCCCGTGCCCTGAGCCGCCTCCATCGAGGCAGTGAGTCTCCTGGGAGGGGGAGGGGCAGCCCTTGGGAAGGAAGAGAGTGGGGTCAGCATGCCCAGCACAATGCCCCACTCAGAGAGAGGCAAACACACTCTCTCTCCTTTTCCTTCTGGCTCCCTGGAATTCCCAAGCCAGCCTTCCTTACCCTCTTCTGGTCCAGAGAGCGGGCACGGGAGCTGAGCGCGTGCGTTGAGTGCCCCAGGGAGGGGAACCACGTACGCCCCATGTTCTCGATCTCGGAGAGCTATGTGCAGCCTGTGGGAATCATTCCCAAATGCAAGGAGAGCAGAGGGGGCATCCAGGGTAGGCTGAGAACTTTGAAGTGCCAGGTGGACCAAGGCGGAGGGAGTGGGGAGCCGGAGGGAAAGGGGGAGCCCCACTGAGCCCTCTGCTGTGGCTCAAAGGAAAGAACTAGGGTGGTGGGCACCCCCTCAGGTCTGTGGTAGCCAAGGGGTCCATGCTGGGGGGAGACAGACTGAGCGGGGGTGATGGGAGTAGGAAGGAGTCATGTACTCTGGACCACTGGCAGCACAGTCCCTGGTTTGAATCTCACCTTTCCCAGCACTGAGCGACAGGGAACGTTGGACAAGTTATCACACCTTCCTTAGCCTCAGTTTCCTCATCTGTGAAGTGGGGCTCTTAGGAAAATGAAATGAAATAATGCATATTTCCACAGAGTCTGTCCCATAGCAGGCACTTAAGAAATGGCAGATAAAAGGAAAAAACAAATAAAACCCCCTGGAATCCCATCCTTACCTTGACATTTATTATGAGTTTGTGCCTCTTATGCACCTATGCCTGAGGTCAGGGGCACCTTGGCTGGCTCTGGTGGCAAGTCCCTTTCTCCAAGTACATCAGCTCTTCATGCCACCATGGGGCAGTGGGGAGCCCACCTCTCTCCAAGGGGAAGCCCCAGAAGGTGAGGATGGAGGAACCCACAGCTTTCCCCCGAGCTCAGCCTCTGCATTCCCTGTGTGCTTTCTCAGAAGCTGGGCTCCAGTGCTCACTCTCTCTTCTGCCCCTGGCTCATAGTCTTTTGGGGACAGAAAGGCATGTCAACATTCATTCATTCATTCACCACCACTGTTTACTGAGCACCTGCTCTATGCCCCCAGCCTGTGATAGGGCCGTGGAGCCAGGTAGGATAAGACAGAAAGACTTAGCATGTGAGGCAAGAGACCCCTGTGGCCCGGAACAGGCACCCACCACTGCCAAGGCGGGGCCCAGTGCTCTGTAGGGGGAAGGCAGAGTGGGGGGCAGAACTGGGCTCTTGGCGCCTGGGAAAGCTTGGGCTTGCCACGGCCCTGCCGTTAGTGTGAGGATGGCCTCCCCGTTGCTGGACAGCTGAGCTGGATCTGTGTTCAAGTCCTGATTTACACACAGGAAGGTCAGGGCAGAGGCTTGCTAAGTGGCAGACCATGGAAACAGTTCGGTGGTTTGTCAAAAGGTTAAACACGGAACAACCGTTATGACCCAGCATTTCTGCTCCTCGGTATATACCAAAAGTAGAGAAGCAGGGACTCAAACAGATACTTGTACCCCAATGCTCACAGCAGCATTGCTTCACAGTAGTGGAAAGAACCCAAGTGCCCAGGGACAGATGGCTGGATAAACACAGTGATACACACACACTATGGAATCTTATCCAGCCATAGAAGGCACGAAGTCCTGACACGTGCTTGAAGGTGGACAGGAAACATTGTGCTGAGTGATGGAAGCCAGACATAGAAGACAGACATAGTACCATCCCATTCATGTGAGCTTCCTAAAATAGGCAAATTCACAGACACACGGGAATAGGGTAGGGGTTACAGGAGGCTGGGGGAGGGGTCAGTTATGGTTTCGTGGGTGCAGAGTTTTGTTGGACATGACGAAAAAGGTCCAAGCATAAGCAGAGGCGAGGCTTACACAACATTGCGGACGTATTTAACGCCACCGAAGGGTGCACTTACAAATGATTGAAGTGACAAATATCACAGAGCACCTGGGTGGCTCAGTCGGTTGAGTGTTCAGCTTCAGCTCAGGTCATGATCTCATGGTTCGTGGGTTTGAACCCTGCATCAGGCTCTCTGCTTTAAGCACTGGAGGCTGCTTCAGATTCCCTGTAACCCCCCTCTTTCTGTCTCTTCTCTACTTGTGCCCTCTCTGTCTCAAAAATAAACATTAAAAAAGTGATGAATATGATGCTATGTATATTTTATGACATTTAAAAGAAGCGAGTGGCATACAGAGATGTCTCCCCCTGAGAGCAGCCCCCAAAAGTGGGTCCTCTTCACCCCCTCTGAGGCATGAAGATGGTTGTGAGGACTGTACAATACATACTCTCGACGTCTCGGGAGTCAGACTGTAGCACGAGTGGAGCGGGTGCGGAACCAGGCTCGGGGAAGGCCCTGGGCTCTCTGGGATCTGTCGTTCCCAAAATGGGGACACATGTATCCGCCTGGCGGGTTGCCGGGCAGATTAAATGCACTAATATGTGTCTGCTCCTTAAAACCCCGCAGTAAGTGCGCAGGAATGTTCTTTATTAGCATTTCATTTGTGGTGTTGGTGAGGGAAAAAGAATGGAAGCGAAGAGGCAAGGAAAGGCGGGGAGGTCTCTCAGTTACTTCATCCTGGAAAATTGCTTTACGAAACGAAGTCACACGAAGTCCCCCATTGCTGTGGGAGAAGCCCAGGCGTAGATGGCCACCAGGCCCCCGCTGGGTCACCGCCTCTGCCCGTGAGTGGCAGCACCTTGGGCAAAGGTCCCCCATCCTGGAGGTGCTGATTCCTGTCAATACAGACATAACAAAAGGGGGACACGGATGATTTCGGGGAGAAGAGAGGAGGTGAGCCCTGTGGCGGGATGGTCGAGTCTCACAGGGAGTTTGAGCTTCCCAGGGGAAGAGCCAGTGTCCTGCCAGCGAGCTGACGTCACTGCCCTTTTAAGAGGAAGCTGGAAACCAGCTGTTGGGCAGATTAACTGGGAGCCCAGATGTGCAGCAAGGAGCCCCGTGGGGAAACAGATTCCAGTGCAGCCCGCAGAATAGCAGCAGCTGTTCTGGGCCAGCCAGCCGGGTTGCGTGTCTGGGTCTCTGGAAAGAGGAAGGCAAGCGGGCTTCTTTCAAGCATGGGTAAGGGGGTGCTCAGGGGGGGTATGCCCAGGGGCATTCAGGGTGTTGGGTCCATGCCCACTGAAGGCCAGGGTCAGCTCCCCCACCCCCGTCTGGAAAGTGGCACAGAGCTCAGTGTTGTGGCCCCTGTCTTACAGCCGCGGGCCCCGGGGTCTGGAGGGGTTTGTGTGATCTCAGTGCACTCCAGAGAGCTGACTGAGCGTGGGGCTCAGGCTCGGCTCAAAATCAGGGTTTGTAGGATACGTTTCTGGCTAGCCTGGGGTCAGCATGTGGCCGAGATCATTTCATTTGCAACCTGGCGTGGTTGCTCTCGGGGGTCCTGTCCATGATGGGGCTCGACCTCTCTTTGTGTGTGAAGCTAACCCCACCCACCCGTGCGCTGGGCCCCCCTCCCCCAATCCCAAATGGTGCGAAACCAGGCAGATACCCAGTCTGCCCCTGCCTGTATGTGTGCTTGTGGAGGCCTCGGCTGGGAAAGTCTTCATCAGGCCACGGGGTGGGCGTTGTGGAGAGAGACCCTAAGGGGATGGGCCTGCCATTCTGTGGTCACAACTTGCCTAGGCCGAGCGGGCACCAGCTGTCCCCAGAGAAAGAACCGCCCAGCCGGAGCTGACTCAGGTGTGCCCGGGGCTGCTGGGAAGTCAGAGGCCTGGGTGCATAACGTGGAAGCGCGACCTGTCAACTTGCTTCCGTGAGAGGCTCTCATTTGTGTTGTCAGTAACAGAGGGGGGTGGCCGGGCCACCAGGTGGCGTATGGTCTCACAGAGGGAAGGGTAAGGGACAACCAACTGCCGGCACTGGAGTCAGCCTGATGGTTGGTCCTTCTGGTCGACAAGCCAAGACAGAGGCTTAGACACACACAACCCTGATCCACTACTAGGGCTGGACGTGACCCCAGGCGGGTTTCCTGTATCGTGATGGCTCACAGTTAGAACCTGCCTTGTGTAGGACAGCTACCTCTGCAGGTGATGAGCGCCCTGCCTCTGGGAGAGTTCAAGCTCAGGCTGGAAGGCTGTTTGGTAGGTTTCATTTGCTCATTCACTCATTCATCCAGTTAATCATCCATTCAGTATTTTCCAGGCATCAAACTTATGCCAAGTGCTGGACTGTTTGAGTCATGTGTGACTAAGATAGAAATGGCCCTTGGCCTTACAGTGGGCTGCAATCTAGACCTGGAAACCAGGGAAGGCTTCCTGGAGGAAACTACCTTTTATTTCTTTTTCTTTTTTTAATTAATTAATTTATTTTTGAGAGAGAGAGAGCATGGAAAGGGCAGAGAGAGAGAGAGAGAGAGAGAGGGAGGGAGGGAGAATTCCAAGCAGGTTCTGCACCATCAGCGTAGAGCCCAATGTGGGGGTCAAACTCATTAAAGGTGAGATCCTGACCTGAGCTAAGTCATATGCTTAACCAACTGAGCCCCACAGATGTACCAGAAAATACCTTTGAAACTCAGCCCTGATGGCTGAGAAGGACTTAGGGTAGGGACAAGTTCCAGAAGCAGAGGCAGCGTGTGGGAAGGACTAGAGAGGCATGGCCAGTAGAGGAGGCATAAACTCAGTGATGCGGGGTGAGGGGCAGAGTTGAGAGTGAGGTCAACATGTGGGACTTGTTAGCGAGTCTGGGCTTTATCCCGGGACCCACAAGGAACGAGTGAAGACTTTTAAAGATATTTTCTTTTTAGATTTTTTAAAGGTTATTTATTTATTTTTGAGAGAGAGAGAGCCAGAGGAAGCAGGGGAGAGACAAGGAGACAGAATCCCAAGCAGGCTCCACACTGTCAGCACAAAGCCCGATATGGGGCTCGGACTCACAGACCTGTGAGATCATGACCTGAGCCGAAATCAGGAGCCAGATGCTCAACCGACTGAGTCCCCCAGGTGCCCCATGAGGAGTTTTAAGCAAAGTGATGATGTAATCCGTTGTGTGTCTTAGCTGGTTTCTCCAGAGGCAAACCTCGAGACACAGGCAGGTTTTATGTTTTCCAGGCAGGTAGTTTATGCGGGGGGGTGATTCCAGAAAATACCAGTAGGAGAAGGAGGAATTGAGACCGGGAAGGAAGCCCGCCAAGAAAGTGTGTGTGGCCAGTCAAGTCGCCTCTGTGGGCATGGTGGCTTGACCCTGCAGGGGAACCTGGGAGTCAGTATAGAATATGGCCCCCTCGAGGGAGCTGGACTATTTATGCATCACCTGCCTCCCATCAGCCATTGGGTGAAGGCTGTTCTGGGACGAGCGGTGCTTGGACCCTGTGTGTGTCTCCAGGGGCGGGGCGGGTGGGCCCAGCACCGTCCCTCAGGCAGAGGCGTCGGGGTGGCTCAGAGCGGGCCGCGGGAACGTGGGCAGGGTGCCGGAAGACACGTCCAGGAGGTGTTGCAGTCCTGGGGCGGCTGTGGCTGTGAGTACACGGGGACAGGGGTCAGCACGCGGAAATGCCTGGGCTTGGCGGCCGACGTGGCGGAATCAACGCGGGGAGAGGACGCGCAGCCTCTCAAAGCTGCAAGGGCCCCTGCGGGTCGTCAAGGGCCCTCCCTCCCTGCCCCCACGTGCCCGTTCTCCCGCAGGTCCTCCTCTGCTCCCACATGTCAGACCCCGACTCAGCCTCCGGGGCAGCAGGGGCCACACCCCAGGGAGCACTCAGGCATCTGCAGGGAGATGAAGGTGCTGGAGAGGAACTGTTTAAAAGGAAAACCAAAGGAAGAACTGGACTGTGCTCAGCGCCAGCCTCGGGTCTTAGGAGAGATCACCGGCTCCCGGGGTGGGGGTATGAGAGAAAAGCAGTGCAGCAGAGCCCCCAGCTGAACGCCACCCCGCTCCCCCTCCCGCCTGCCATGTCCACACCTGTGTCTCTGTCAGGCCGGAAGAGGCCGGCCGCTGTGCGTGGCTGGGTGACGGGACCTCGTTTACAGATGGTGCTGCGTAACCGTGTCCGTAACCATCTGCCAAGTGATGGGGCCTGTGGGTGGTCCCAGCCCTCCTGTGCTCCATGCCCTTGGGAAGCGGGAGGGACACGCTGGGGACAATTGAGCAGTGCGTCTAAGGCCAGGCCAGCAGAATGGGGCGGGTGGAGGCTGGGACAGGGGGATAGGAGGGTGGAAGAAGCCAGGGAGAAGATGGGATATTGTGTCCTCCACCAGAGTTTTTATTTGCCAAAAAGAGAAGCCAGGTCTGGGTGAAATGCATAGGAAAGGAATTTAGCTCTAACCAGTGACCGATGGGAGGTGGTATATTGACGCCCTCCACCCCAAGCCGGGAGAACTCTGAGGTATGTGTTCTTCCTTGGCTCTGGTGGCCCACAGTGGCGACATGCTGCATGAGGGCCACCCTCCCATCCCCGGCCCACTCCCCCCTCCCCCAGCTGGGCTTCCTGAGATTGCCTCTCACATAAATCACCTAGTTGCAAATCGTAGGCTCACTTCTGCTTCTGCAGGGACCCCACACGCGTGGCAGGTGCATCCTACAGGCCCTGTCACGTGTCCTTTCCTGGTTTCAAAGGACGATGGGGAAGCAAGAATCAGGCATTTTCAGCTTCCAAGGGTGGGAGTGGCTCGCTTCTCTTCTCTGCGATAAAATCCCACAGAGCGGCTGGCTTACAAACAGGAGGGATCTATTTCTCACAGTTCCGGAGTCTGGAAGTCACAGCTTAAGGTGTTGGTACATTCGGTTGGGCCTGTTTTCTGTTTGTAGAGAACTCATTCTCATGGGTCCTCAGATGGTAGACAGGCCCGGGACCTCTCTGGGGCCTCTTTTATAGGGGTGCTCACTCCACTCATGTTCTCTCCCAAAGGCCCCCCCCCATCACCTCGGGGATTATGATTATGATTTTATTTTTAATGATGATTTCGGGGATATGAACGTTGAGGGGACACAAACATTTAGACCACAGCAGAAGCCAATGGCATATTCGAATTATAATAATCTCTGGAAGGTCTATTTATAAAGGGCCCGTTTACAAAGGTGTGGGGAGCTGTGGAGAAGCCCAAGGATAGTGCAACAACTCAAGATTACCAGTGGAGCTGCTACCATCCCAGGTCTGAAGGATGAAAGAGGAACCCAGAAAGAGAGGGACAGGTGGCGGCCTCCTGGGAGGAGCAGAGACCCCCGCTAGCCCACGGCCACCTCACTGGAGACTGGATGGGAGCCTGCGCACTCTCCATCCCCCCATCTCCTACCACTGACAGACGGAGCAGGCAAATCAGCCTCCTGGGCCAGAGCAGGGTGGAGACAGAGCCTCAGGAGGGCAATGGAACTGGCACAGCAGGAAGTTTCCAGAATAAACAAGCGGTCTCAGATGTGACAGTCTCCCAGTCTGTGTGGGGTAGAAGCCAAAATGTCATACCCGGGGTTGAATTAGGGCTGAGGGCGTCACAGCCGCCTTTCAACAACATCGGGCCATTCCTCGTCCTTGGTCACACCTTTTCACCAAGGACCTTCTTTCTCGAGCCCTGTTGGTCTCTCCAGAGCCGTGCATGTCTGGGACTCAGAGCCCCAGCTCTGCCAGCAGCTTCTGTAACCACCGTTCTGTCCCTTCCTCTGGGCCTCAGCTCCCTGTATGCAAACCCAGGAGGGTTCACAAGATAACCTTTCAGTACCCTTGACGTGGCACTGACCTTCTAGAAAGGCTTGTGGCCCCTCCCAAACCAGCCTGAGAAGGGAGTCAGGGGAAGAGTGTCGTTTTGGGGAAACCCAGGCCCGGGGAACAAAGGGATTGCCGGAGGTCACTGATCATGTGGGCACGTAAACAAGTCTCCCCTCTTTGGTCGAAGCTGACCTCGGGCTGGGCCTGCCCTGGCTCCGTGCTCCTCACACCCATGTTTATTTTCAATTAGTGCAGCCGCCAGCATGATGTTTTAAGATTTTTCTTGTGCACTCATGTGCGTGGCTGTGAACGGAAAGATGTAAAAACGTTGGCTTCAATCAGGCTTTCAGAGCCCGCCGTGCCTCCTGCCCTCCTCGGGTATTCGGGGTGAGTGTGACATCACTGCCAAGCTTTGGAGAGGACAGGTCCACACAGACCGCAAAGGCCTTCATTTGTAGAGAGTTTCGAAGAGAGTCAGGGAGCCACGCCAGCTACTCTGGGCCCCTCTGATGGCCACCCTACTGTCAGTTCTGGGAGGTGGGAATCCTGCCCTCCACCCCGGAGAGCCTGGGCCCCAAGACCTGTGTCCCAGGCACGTGAAACAAGGACCACTTCATTCGACAGTGCCACCCAGGGCTCCAGGCCAGGAAGCTCAGCTGCCAACTCATTGAACGACCGCCTTCTCTCTCCCAGCAAGGGGGGGGGGGGAGGCGGGAGGGTAGGGGAGAGAGCCCTCTGGCCTATCAAATGGATTCTGTTGAAATTACAGTTTTCAAACCAACAGCTCTGGGATAGTCATGGCCTGCACACACATTCTCTTTGGCTTGGACCATGTTTGGCCACGTAGGTTTATTTTTACAAAGAGAAATGCATTGCTCACAATCAAAGAAGTCAAGGTGGGGTTTCTGGTCGCTTTCAGAAACCGGAGAGCCCTGCCAGCCCCGGACTCACATTCCTACCTGGGAACGCTTGGCGAAGGCAGAGCCGCAGGCCCCCTCTAGGTAAAGCATGTGCTCTTCAGCTCTGCCTGGTCCTCACCGGTTCCTGAGGCCACCCGGCCGGGACCTGAGTGTCTGTTGCCTCTGATCACTGAGCCCGTGCCACTGTTTCTTGAATTAAAAGTTATGAGGGAAGCAAAATATTTTGGGTCCCCCCGTTTCCAGCTCTTTTGGAAACCCACCCCAGGCCACCCCCGGCCACCTGTCTTGCAGGGTTGCTGATGTGGACGTTGGTCTCTAGGGCCACGTCTGGTGCCCGTTCTCTCCTCTCTGCCACAGCCATCACCATCATGGTCAATGTCACATCACCTTCATTAGTCCTCTGACTGGCTTTGCACACATGAGGCAGGTCCGGACAACCCTTGATCTGTCTGAGGGGCAAAGCTTGATGCATAAAGATGACAGAGTGAGGAAGCAGCTGGGGCGGGCAGGGCCAGACCCGACAGGGTGAAGAATTCGGCGTGCCAGCAGGGGCTGTGAGGGAAAGGCGTTCAATGATACCACGCAACCTGGGAGGAAGGGTCTCCTCACCGGCTCCTGACCCAGGCTGTGGCCTGGCCCCAGCTCATTTCCAGGGCTTGAGAAGATCAGGCAGCGAAGGCATTTTGCACAGGAGACTCAGGGCCGGCCTGTGAATTCAGCCACTTCGTTGGGGCAGGGGGCAGAAGCAAGCCTCAGTCTTCCAGCTAATGGGTATATGAGCATCGTTCCTGGCTCCGTCCGTAGAGGCCTTTCCAGCCAGGCGCACGTGACCTCTCCAGGCTGGCTGTTCTCACCACACTGGCCCGCTCCGGTTTCCGGGAAGCTCCCCCAGCAGGCCGCGCGGAGCGTACTCCATACAGGTTACCCCCGTCAGGTGAGGCAAGCACTTGGCATGGTAGGAGAATCTCAGGTGGCCGTGGGACAGGCCGCACTTGACCTCATGCAGGCCAGACTGGGGGTTCTGGTCACAGGTGCCCAGGAGGTCGTCGTCCCAGCCGTGGTCTTGGTCCCAGACCTGCACCCTCAGGGGGCCCCCCGTGGACAGCGTCACGTCCCCGAAGTCCAGCCGCGTCGTCCACCTGGGGTTGTTATCGTTCCATATGGTGCCCACCCTCATCTCCTGGCCTCCGAAGAAGACCTTCAGGTAGGCGTCCGAGCCAGAGAAGTTGTCTCCCCACAGGTCCGACGCCTTGAAGTTCATGACCTCCAAGCGGGCCAGGCCCCTCTGCCGGGGGCAGCAGTCCTGGTTGGTGACCGCCGAGCTGTGGCAGACACACTGGCACGGGTCATGCGGGCTCTTCTGCTGCCCCGGCGGGCAGGGCCTGTTGCAGTCTTTCCAGCGGGCCCTGTCCATCACGTACTTGCTCACCGCCTGCCTCAGGGCCTCCCGCCGCGGGTCCTGGCTCTCCAGGAGCACGTGCAGAGGCTCCAGGGTGTAGGCCACCAGGCCGGGGCTGTCCAGCAGGGAGGCCACCCAGGCCGAGAACTGCTCGGGCCCGGCCTGGTTCCCAAACAGCAGGTCGCTCATGGAGGTATGGTGGCCGCCGACTATTTCGGAAAAGCGTTCCCGGTAGGTCTGGTGGAAGGAGGTGGTTATCTTGTGGTTCTTCTTCTTCTGCTCACAGTTCTTGTATTCTGCCGATGATTTGGCACGGTCGCTTATGCTGACCTGGGCCTCCACTGTCAGGCAGTCCTCCACCTCTTTGTCTCTGAGCCCATCCAGGGCCAGCTCACAGGTGCGCAGGGCAGTGAGGGCCGAGAGCCGGCCGCCCAGCTCCATGGAGCGGATAAAGTGGGTGCCATAGTTGGAGATGAGCCTGAGGTAGTCCGCCTTGGTGGAGGTGTTGAAGTCGGGGGGCAGGTCTCTGACGGCCCTCTGGAAATTGGGGTGCAGTGGGGGAGAGTGTACCAGATGAAAACTAAAGGGGGAGAGAAACATCAGATGGGCAGGCGGTGGTTAGTTTTTAGTTTCCCTGCCTCGGCCATCCCTCAAGATTGCCCAAGGTCACATGGAAGTGATGGAAAAAGTGATAGAAAGAACCAGGTGGCCCGGCTCCAAGGCCGAGCTCTGACCCAGTGAGTTGGCCAGGAGACCCATTCTGTTTGCCCTTGGTAACCTAGGTATGCCGAATGGGTATTTCTGCTCTTCCTTTTCAGATTGTTTTTTTTTTTCTTTCCTTTTTATTTTCTAGTTATAAAAGTGACGATAAGGCCCTGATGGTGAGTCTCCAGCTTTGGAAACTAATCCTGTGCCTTTGTCCCTCTGTCCCCTGGATTGGGTTCCTGACAGCTCTGGCCACACAGGCAGGAGGCACTCTGTGGTGCCTTGAAATCAGAGTGGTTGACTCGGGTCCTCCACGGAGACCATGCATTTCTGGGGTGTGGGACCTGCGTCCCTGAGGGTTGGAGATGTGACTGGCATTGTTTGGCTCTGGGACCCTAATTCCGAGCACAGAGCCTGACACATGACAGACAGGAGTTGTGACTGGATGTGCGAAGGGGGCCCAGTGATGGGAAGTCTCCCGCCAAGTCTCCTGCCCACAGGACAGAGGGGACTCCGTAGATCTGAGCGGCACCGTGTTGGCCATCTTGGCAAAGCCTTGCTCACATCTCCTCCGCCTCTCTCCCAAGGCTCTTCCTGTTCAGGGTTGCCGCGAAGGAGGCCCAAGGGCACTATATACCCAGTGTGCCAGTTCTTCCTGGTGGAGGCCGCCTCCAAGTCCCCACCCTGCCACTCTGGGCCTCCTAGACCCCTCCGAGTTTCCCACACCTTTTTCCAAGCCCCTCCACACCACTTGTGGCTCTCTCACCTGTAGAAGCGACATTCCACCAAGTCCATGCTGAAGCTGTACTGGTCCTGGTGGGTCTTCTGGGCAGCGAAGTTGGCTGCGTGGGAGTGTGAGCCGGCCACGCTCACCTGCACATTGACGCTGGGTTTGGGAGATACATCCAGCCCCACCCGCCAGTCGTTGCGGATGCTGCTGGCTGCTTCTTTGGCCACAGTCTCGGCGGAACTGGCCTTGGCCCTGAGCACTCGGCGCTGGCAGCCTGAGCCCTGGGCACGCCAGTCGGTCACGGCCAGAGGCAGGCGCTGAAGGGTGCCCTGCTTCAGGACGTTGTGGCAGAGGGTACAGGTGCCATCGGGCCGCAGGTAGTTCTCCGTGTCCACTGGGAAGGAGCCCGAGCGCCTGAGACTGGTCACGTCCACGCCCTCCCCAGCCAGCGCCGAGCCAGGCACAAACCGCCGGCTGCGCCGGCACTCAGAGCGGGTGGCCGTGTGGCAGGGGGCTGGGGCAGGCGTGGGCAGCAGCAGGAGAAAGAAGCCCAGGAGGAATACCCAGGCACCCATGGAGCTGCAGAGACCGGGGCGTCTGGGCTTCTGGAAGCTGTGGGCAGAGGTATGGGGATACGCTATCAGGGTGTATGGGACAGAGAGGGAACGAGGTGTCCCCTTAGTGACTGTCTGAGCTGCAGCGACCTTCACAAACCTGGCCCATCCCCCACGTGTACAGATGGGCCCAGGATGGGAAGTAACTTGCCCGAGGTCACACAGCCAGGAGGAACCCCTTGCTAGGGTTTCATTATTTAAGGCCCAACGGAGGATCCACACTGATGGCCTTGTCCCCAGGACCACAGATGTTGCTGGTGGGGACGGGGCTCTGCACACAGAGGAGGGGAGAGAGAGCAGATATAGCAGACTTGGGGAGGGACCTGGGAATCTAAGGAAGCCTGGATTCTAGAGAAGGGTCGTTTAGGCCTCAGAACAAGCCACCCTGCCTCTCCCATTCTCTGTCGGTCTCTCTCCCACAAGCCCATAACAGAATTGGACAAGAAACAAGGCATTGCCCTTATTCTCCCCACCTTCCCTTTGGGATCCGCTCCTGAGCCTCACAGGAGAACAGCGGCCCAAATCTGGGTGTGCCTACGGCCTGGCATCCCATGTGGGGAGGGCCGTTAAGTCCCCTCTCCGGGTCTCCTTGTGTCCACACCACCTCCGGCCTCCCTTGCCTTGCTCTGCAGATCTCAGGCCGTGTATGTGAGCTACCTGTGTGTTGCCTCCTATCAGGCAGCCATCAGCTAGAAGCGTCTTCCCTATTTTGAGGTGGTTCTGGAGCCTCCCATGGACCTGTTTGTAATCTGGTCTCCATGTTCCACCCCTGTCCATACCGGACACCTCAGAGGCCTGTCCCCTCCAGCACCTGCCAGGGACCCCAGACACAGGGGGGTTCACCCAAAGGGGTCACTGGGGTGGGGGCTTCCAGGCAATAGGCAGGCCCCAGAGAAGTAAATAGGAGGCGGGAAATCTTTCAAAGGCCCTCGGGCCATCCCACTTAGGAGACCCACATGATTCATAAGCCTAATCCTCGGAGCTCCATCTCCAGGCTGGTGCTCATCCTGTTACCTCCCAGGGAGCCTCCTTCCAGCTTTCTGAGAGGCTTTCCCCATCAGCATTTGACGGGGCCTTACAGACGATGCCTTGTAACCTCTCCGCCTTCTGCATGAGGAAACCGAGGCCCAGAGTGGGCGTGAGGATGCTCAGCGAGTCAGTGACAGAGCACAGTCACGGTCCTGGCACTTCCTGCTCCATCGGGCTCTTCCCCAGATGGAGCAGCCTCACTCCCGTGCCTCTCCGTCCCCACCCAGGGGCTCTCCCCTGCCACCTGCCTGCCTCCCTACCTGGAGTCCTATGTTGAGACGGACGCTCCTGCACAGATGCTCTCCTCCAAGAGAGGCTCCTGAAATGGTGGCGTCAACCCCCAGGAAGGCTCACCACACAGCTCATCACCCAAGCCGCTGTTCACATCACTTCTGCTTCCTGCCCCGCCCCTCCAGCTGTGGTCACGGGTCCCCCCTCCTCTCTCCCCTCCCGCCAGCACCCACCTTGTCTTCACCTCCTCATCCGGCCTTCCTGACAGCCCTCAGGAAGTGAAGCTGTGATGGCCGGAGTCTCATCCAACAAGGAGAGCTGGCGGGGCGTGGGGACCCGGGCAAACAGGTGAGGCTTAGTGTGGAGCTAACACAGGGACTTTGAGATTCAGCTCTGGGGTTGCTGGGCAACTGGGAGAGTCCCCTGCTTTTGATCTATGGCCTCCCATATGATGCATGAGAGGCGGGACAGTGTGGGAGCTCGCCATGGGGGCTTAGGAGCCCATGGCCTGGGCGGGACCAGCCCAGTTATGCTCTAGCTGTGTAGCCTGGAAGCTCCTTTAGCCTCTGCATGTCTCAGTTTCCTCAGCTAAAAGGAGCGATCATTGTAATGTAGACCCTCCAGGTTGTGAAGAACAGGGGAGTTACTATGTGGGAAGTTCTTAGAAGAGTGCCTGGTCCTGAGCAAGGGTGAGCTCATGTGACCATTCCCTCCTCCCCAAGCAGGGGGGACAAATAACCCCCCTGGCCCACTTCCTACACACACCTACATTCCAGCCCCACCCAGGCTCTGAACCCCAGACGGTTTCCTGTTCCCCCCTTTTGTGAGGGGGAACCAGTGGCCACATGGGTCCCCAGCCCCTCCCCAACCATGGCTTGAGGGTGCAGCCACAGGGTAGGGGGGGTGGACCGATGGGGAGATAGATGTGGGTGGGACCAGACGCTTGGGGTCTTCTTCATCCTCTGTCTTACCTGAGGTCAGGGTGAGGTCAGGTTTCCATGGGTCGAGTGACTCACAGAACAACTTCTGGAGGCCCAAATCACACTGGTCTGAGGTGAAGACAGCTGGGTGAGTGGGGGACTGTTCTCAAGAGTTTATCTTCCAACCGTGTAGTGACAGGAACAAATAGCCACAGGCCCCAGACCACGTGTGACACCATGGGGTTCATCCCTTGAGTTCATGTACTCCCTAGAATGGCCTGCTCTTACGGGAACAGGGGCTCACGCTGCCTTCTTAGAACTCGGCCCCATCTCCTCCCCTCCGTGTCTCCCTCTGAAATCGTGGCCTCCCGACCCCCTTCTCTCTGCGCCTTGTTTTGGAACATGGTCAAAGACAGGAGTTGGGTCGTTGTTTGCACGACAGAACGAGGACCTACGTTACCATCTTTGGCACTTTTAAGAGGTTGTTATTCAGTAAGTGCTCTGTGCGATGAGTATTTCTGGAGTGCTAGTCAGAGAAATGTATGCCATTTTTATCAACGTAAAAGGTAGCATGATTAAAATAGATCGATACTTCTCAAAATCAGAAGTTCAGAGTGAAATGAAATTTAAACAGGGAGAAAAGGGCCCTCCACGTTGAATAATACTGATACTATTGCACAAATAAAATTACATGGCTGCATTTAAGGAATGGCTGGGGCCACGCCATGTTTCTTTCAGGAACATAAAGAATAGAAAAATATTTAGAATCTAGTCTGGTTCAAAACGTATCTGTGGAACGCCCCCACGTCATTGCTGCTGTCATCTTCACATAAAATAACATGTAAATAACAACAAAAACAACAAAAAGGTCAGGGTGCCGAGGCTGTGATTTTAGCTCTGTAGGAGGAGACAGGTGAGGTAGAGGGGACAAGCTTCTCGTCCCAGCTTCCCAGAAAACTTGCCACGTGACTCTTGCCAGTAGAGTTTTAACCCCTCTCCAGGTTAGTTTGCTCATCTAGAAAAGCAACGGGAGGATTCTGGGATGTCTAAGAGTCCTTAGGTTCTGGATGGTACAATGTGCATCAAGCTCCTTTCCAGCGCATGTGAAGTCACTACTGTCCAAGAGATCCGGGGGTTGGGGGGGGTGTCCATTAAAGGGCAAGGATGACGTGGAGGTTCTGCCATGACCATTTTAGCCTCTGTAATGGATGGCAGCTGTCCCTCCAGGTGACGCTCAGAATAAAAAGAGACTTAAGCACACGTTTTCATCTGAGACCTAAGTCTTAATAAGAGTACAGTTTGTTCAACTGCCAGACACCATCTCTGTGGTTTATATTAAAGAATGTAACTCATGGGGCACCTGGGGGGCTCAGTTGGTTGAGCGTCCAACTCTTGATTCTGGCTCAGGTCATGATCCCAGAATCATGGGATTGAGACCCACATTGGGAAGCTGCTTAGGATTCTCTCTCTCTCTCTCTCTCTCTTTCTCTCTACCCCTCTCCCCATTTGCATGCTTACTTGCATAAGTAAACTTTGAAAACAGTAAATGAAGGGTTCCAAACAGGAGAACATCCACAGAGACATAAGTAGACTTGTGCGTGAGGAAACGGGCAGTGACCACCTTTTCAGAGAGATGAAAATTGGTCGTGGTGGTGGCTGCACGACCTTGTGAATACACTAAAAACCACAGAATTGTACACTTCGTTTATTTTTTTAAAGTTTCTTTATTTGGAGAGAGACAGAGACAGCACAAGTAGGGGAAGGGCAGAGAAAGAGAATCCCAGGCAGGCTTCACACTGCCAGCTCAGCCCGATGCAGGGCTTGAACTCACGAAACTGCAAGATCATGACCTGAGCCGAAACCAAGGTACTATGTACCAGAGACTGTGGTCTCTTCATCTCTGAATTACCGAGAGAATCATGTTAACATACCCCATCGTGAAGACAGATTGTTCAGGATGTGTGGATTTCTCCCTGCAGCGAGCCCTCTGTCACCTTTGGCTTTATACGTTTTGAGGCTCTTTCATTAAACAAGTTTAGTATTGCTTTGTCTTCCTGGTGAATTAAACCCTTTAAACTTTTTAAATTGCAAATTATGCTTTTCCCTCGGATATCAGCTTTGCCTGATATTCACAGAGCTGTCCAAACTTTTTTTTTAGTATAATTAGTTTTAATTTTTGTAAAATATGCATAACATGAAATTTACCATCTTAACCATTTTTAAGTGTACCAATCTTCTTTTGATTAGTATTCACATGGAAATCTTGTATCTTACTTTTAAATTCCCTTTGTGTTCCTGTGTTAGCTGGGTCCCTGTTAAACACAATGAGTTTGCTTTTGTGATGTCATCCAATCTGAGTAACTGGCAATGTAATTCTGCATTAAGTCCATTTACAATGACTGTTCTATGAATCTGCTTCTATCACCGTGCTTGCTCATTGTCGTGCTTTTCCATGCTCTCTCTCCTCTGTTCCTGCCTTCTCTGAGATTGACTGAACTTTAAAAGAGTTACATTCTTTTCTCTCTAGTGGTTTACTCTTAGAGCCTTTCTGATTCTCTCGTGGTTGCCTCTAAAAATGCTAACATGCATTCCTAGCAAGATCTAAAGTTTCCTATTTTTCTTTCCAGGGATTTCAGGATCTTAGAACACCATTGACCAGGCGTGCCTGGGTGGCTCAGTCAGTTAAATGTCTGACTTTGGCTCAGGTCACATCTCCTGGTTTGTGAGTTCCAGCCCCGCATCGGGCTCTGTGCTGACAGCTCAGAGCCTGGAGCCTGCTTCAGATTCTGTTGTCTCCTCTCTCTCTGACCCTACTCTGCTTGCACCCTGTCTCTCTCTCTTTCAGAAATAAACAAACATTAAAAAAAAGAGAGAGAATGCTTTTAACTAAAATCACCTTATGTCATTCTCAGGGTTATTTTTCTCTGGTATTTTTGTTCTGTCTTACTTTTCCTGTACTGACTTAGTCGTGGGTACTATTACTTGATACCACCCACATTTGTTTATATTTACCCACATGTTTATTAACTTCTTCGCCTGTTATTTGTTCATCTCCGAATTTCCTTTGGAGATAAATTTATTTTCTTAAAGCAGACCCTTGAGGGGTGCCTTCATGGTGTCGCCAGCAGCACACGCTCTCAGTTTCTGGGCGCCCGAAACGTTTCTAGTCCACTCTGTTTTGAATCATAATTTTAGCACGTTGGCACTTTGAAGTCACTGCTGGTTGACACCTCTCAACACTTGGACGTCATTTCGCTGTTCCTGGCTTTCATTTTGCTGTTGTGTAACTGTAAGTCCTGTATAGAGAATTTATTTTAGAGGGCGGAGGAGGGACTGTGTCAAAGATATTTTCATTTTTGATTTTCTGAAGTTTTACTACAAAGTCTGTATCTAGATATGAATTTCATTTTAATTTATGCTGTTTGGGATGTGTTCTTTCTGAATCTGAGAATTCACATGGTTCATCGTTCTGAAAGGTCTCTCGGTCACGATCCCTGCATATATTCTACCTCCTTCTCTCTAGTTTTGCCTTGTAGAATGCCGGTCAGAAATACAACAAGCTCTCACTCGCCCCTCCCTGTCCGTTATGCTCTTTTTCTTGTTTCCTATTTTCTGTCTCTCTGTACTGTGTTCTCATTGGTTTCTCTCCACTTCTTCGGTCCATTTCCCTAATTCTTGCTTTATCGGTGTCTAATCTGCTATTTAATTCATCCATTGACTTCATAGATTAGGTCATTCACTTACCAAGTGGCAAATGTCAAGACAATATGAAAACAGATTTAGTGACTAATCTCAGTGCTCCCCCGTTCCAGCCTCCCTCCATGGCTGCCACTTTTTCCCTCTTCCTATTTCTTTCTCGGTTTCTTTGGTGTCTTCTCGGAGTTTTTTTTCCCCAACACAAAATAAGTAAATACTAGTATAAATGTTTTCTTATTTTCTTCCTTCCTCACATCAAAGGAAGTAGTATTATTATACATCTTGCTTTGTGCTATTATTTTGTTTTAGAATAGTATAGGTTGGAGATCTTTCCTTATTAACATTAGAGAGCTTCCTCATTCTTTTATTTATTTTTAATTTAATTTAATTCATTAAAATTTTTTTTAATGTTTATTTTTGAGAGACAGAGTGAAGGCAGGGGAGGGGCAAAGAGAGAGGGAGACACAGAATCAGGAGCAGCCTCCAGGCTCTGAGCTGTCAGTACAGAACGTGACACAGGGCTTAAACTCACAAACTATGAGATTATGACCTGAGCCAAAGTTCACACTTAATTGACTGAGCCACACAAGCACTTCTCCTCTTTTTTAAAAAGCTTATTTATTTACTTTGAGAGAGAGGGAGAGAGAGAGAGAGTAGGGGAGGGCAAAGAGAGAGGGAGAGAAACAGAAAATCCCAAGCAGGCTTTACACTGTCAGCACAGAGCCCTACATGAGGCTTGAACCCATGAACCTTGGGATCGTGATCTGAACCAAAACCAAGAGCCAGACACTCAACCGACTGAGCCACCCAGGAGCCCTTAATATTTAATTTAATTTCTAGCCTATTTTCTTTTTAGTAATGCCTTCACCCAATGTGGGGCCAGAACTCACAACCCCAAGATCAAGAGTCGCATGCTCTTCTGACTGAGTCAGCCAGGCACCTCTCCTCATTCTTTTTTTTTTTTTTTTTTTTTTAATGGTTGCACCGTATTTCATTATACAGATGAAACATAATTTTCACCAGCCTCTATTGGTTGACATTTGAGTTATTTATACTCTTTCGCTCTCACAAAGAATGTTGCAATGGAATCACCCATTCATTTGCTGGATCAGAACATAATGTGTATTAAATTTTGTTATGCATAATACATATAAAAATATACACATATACACACGCAAATACATACACACTTTACACATATATGTGTACAGTATATACATGCATGCATGCATCTAGAAAAGTGTCTATATATATGTCTGCGTACACAGACACCACCCACAGGGTTGGCATCAGTTTTCACTCTATCGACAATGTGTGAGTGGCTTGATTTTCTCTCAGTCTTTCCTTCAAAATGTGTGGTCTTCCATATTTTTCTTCCATTAATTTTTACTTTTAGTGATTTATTTATTTTTTAATGTTTTTTTTATTTTTGAGAGAGAGAGGAACAGAACACGAGCGGGGGAAGAGCAGAGAGAGAGGGAGGCACAGAATCCAAAGCAGGCTCCAGGCTCTGAGCTGTCAGCACAGAGCCCGACACGGGCCTCGGACTCACAAGTTGTGAGATGATGACCTGAGCTGAAATTGGACACTCAACCAACTGAGCCGCCCAGGCGCCCCTATATTCTTTAAAAAGTTTTAAAACATTCAAGCATACTTATTTAAACTTTTACACCTTGGCACGCCAATATACAAAGACTTTGGTGCATCTGATTCTTTATCTTATTATGTCAGGGGACTCTCTCCTCTTGGTGGCTTAATGTTCCTGGGTGTTTTGCCTGTGATTCAGAGCGTGATCATGCTTGGCTGCAATTTATCTGTGGGAATCCCACAAAGCCCGGGTTAAGAATATTGTCTCAAAGCAAGCTTGCTCTTGCTTTTGGGAGGCACCTCCCAGCTTACCACCTCCTTTTTAAGTTTATTTGTTGGCTTGGCATATTTTTTCCCCTTCTAGTAGTGTGAATTTGAGCCACACACGTAGGGAAGGTAGGTCTGTGGTTATTACATTTTCGGAAGTACTCTGTCCTTTTACTCAGATTTTAAATGGAGACAAACAAGTGTCTTTCTTGATCCCTTTCTCTAGCAAAGAGAGCCTTCTTCTAGTCTACACTTTTATTGACATTATTAGCACACGGAGAATTTATTTAAATTTTATGTGGGATGATCTCAGCTTCCATTCCCCTCCCTCCCCCCCACAAGATATTATTGCCTTTGATGCCTGTGGTCATTATAACTTGGGGTCTGGTTTTCCTGGATTGGCGCATGCCTCGGGGCATCCACGGCCGAGCTGCCTGGCCTTCTCTGTGGTTCTCACTTCTTCGGTTTTTGCCTCCTTGGGATTTCTCCTACTTACTTTCAATTTCATCAATGCTTTCTGATACATGTCATCGATTTCAATTCAGCCTTTCTCGGTGTTTTTGCAGCAGTGTAGATTTTAAGGATAATTATTCTATAACATTTGATCTCATAAGTATTATTTATTCAATAAATATTTCATTCAACAAGCATCAAATGAAGTAAATATTGATTGACTGCCTACAATGTGCTAGACTAATCAATTCTATTTTATCTCATTCCAAAAGATTCAAGACTGTTAAGTGTAGCAACCACAGTTAATTCACACACCATTAGATGAAGGGGGAAATTTTTCCCTGTTTTAACGAAGAAGTCTAAACCCGTGGTGGACGATGGCTGTGACCAGGTTTGGGGTGGTTACACACTGACAACATTTTTATAGGAGGTTGACTTACACTAAGAGGGCATTGATAATGCCCTTGGTTTTCATCTTATCCCATCATATTAATCTCTATGGATTAATAAAACAAGAATCTCGATTGCTAACGTACATATGGAAATGGGTAGTAGAACTCAAATCCCTTGCTTTTTTTTAAATCAGTGAAAATAATGAGGGTTGCTATGACGATAGCCTACGATAGAAATCTCCCAGATGGCTGGTCCTTATAGAAACTGGAAAGGGATCAGGCTCCTCACTCTCTCTTTCTGACTGTTCTTTCTTTTAGACTACGTCATCTTCATCTCCTTCTCTTCCTGTGCTCTAGTCTCCATTCTTCACCAGGCTGCCTTGTAGGCCCACTCATCTGCTTCAATGGTCCCATGTTGGCTGTTGAAAAATGGCTGCCACTACCCAGCCTTCCCAGTTGGCTCCCTGGCTTACCCTCTTGATTTTGTATAACAGAGCCTATAGCAAAGAACTTCATGTACGTTATTTCTTCTATGCTTAATGATGTTGTGACATAAGCAGAATGTTGTTATCCCTGATTAATTTTTTTAATGAGAAAACAGAGAACTAGCAAGAAGAGGTACTTGCCCAACATGACTCAGCCAGTCAGTGGCAGAGCAGGGGCCAGGCCCTGGTTTTCTGGCTCAAGGCCAGTGCTTTCTTAGGAGCCCAGCTCACACATAGCTGCCTAGTAAATCTACATCCAAGTGAAATTCCAATGTCTGGAAAACTTGGATTTCTAACTCATCAGTGACCTTTCGATTTTCTGATATTTCTATTAAAGAACAGTAGGTCTGGGATTTCTCTGTGAGAGTGGTGGCCTCAGATGATAGAGCTTAGAAAATCGGTGTGGGTTTTGTGAATGTTCTGAGGGCTGTGCCTGGCCATGTCTGGGAGTTTTGTGATGAGTTATTAGTGGCCAAGGGCTTGTGAAAATGTAAACATCTCGCTGAGCTCAAACCTGAATGGAAAAAAGAAAAAAAGAAGTTCTGAGTAAGAGTCTGACTAATGACTCTTTGGAAGAAATTGAGCAGTGTCTGAAACTTTTCCATCTGCCTTTCAGCTAGAAATGTTTCTTCCTAAAATCCCATAGTCCCATACATTTAACCATTACAATGCACTATGCACATCCATCTGTTGTAGCCCATCAATGGAGTCTTTTTTGGACACCTACTGTGTGCCAGGTGCTGCTAAGAACTGATGATTACAGAGACAGTTACAAAGGCATGCAAGCCTGGATTCCATCCTTGATGGGGACTACAGTCCAGAGACGTAGCACCATGATCAAACTTGACCAGATTGCCTGGTCAAAATACCTGCTTTATCACAACTCACAATCAACCTTGGGATAAGTATCTAGTCTGTTTCAACCTCTGTGTCCATATATGTAAAATAAGACCAATAATAGAATCTACCCAACTATGCTTATAATCAAAGTTTTGTTGTGGAGATTAAGAGGTAATGTATGTAAAGGGCTTGGTAGAGAATAAAAAATCTAAATAAAAGTTATGTCACTGGTGTCAAATCTCAGAGGAGGTTTGGGATGTATGGTATGGCCTAGAAGTGAGGAGCTACAGTGGTCCAGAGTGCTGGTTGGGTCCAATTAACCCACTGATATAACCAGAATAGGATGCTCTTGAAGGATTGGTGAGTGGCAGAGACTGTGCAGAGGTTTTTCAGGGAAAGGAATAGCAGGTGCAGAGGCATGGAGGCAAGAAAGGGAGACTCCCATCAAGGAAATAGCTTATGTTTATGGATAGGACTAGTATGTATGGTAAAAGGGGGTAGGCATTAATAATTATAAACATTATAAGTATCCCATGTGTACTACTACCTGCCAGATACCTTGGGAAGTGCTTTATAATTATGATATAAATTAATCCTCCCAAGAGCACATGACATCTCCCCATGAAATACTGAAACTCATCAGCCAAACCAGGACAAAGCCCTACACTGAGGGGAAATGGCTGAAAGTAAATAGCAGGACCGTGTGGAGCCAAGTAGAGAGAAGATCCACATAAAGATAAAGTAGGGGATCCTGGCTGCTGTGAATGCCTGCACACATACCACAGCCTCCCTTCCCCTCCCCCCCACACACACAGTGGGGGAGAGTAACAGAGGAAGCAGTTCTCAAACTCCTCTGAGGCTAATTTCAGGAACTTTTTCAGTACAACAGAAGATGGAGCCCTAGAGTCATGAATCTTGGCCAAGAAATCTTCACCTATTCATCCCACTCAGGAGTACAGGGAAGCCTATCTCACTTAAACGTGGACAGCAGAGGGGCATCTAGGTGGCTCAGTCAGTTAAGCCACAGACTTTGGCTCAAGTTATGATCTCGCGGTTCACAAGTTCCAGCCCCGCATCAAGCTCTGTACTAACAGCTCGGAGCCTGCAGCCTACTCTGGATTCTGTGTCTCCTCTCTACCCCTCCCCTACCTTCACTCTGTCTCTCAAAAAATGAACAAAGGGTAAAAACAAAACAAAACAAAACATGGGCAATAGAAAAGGATTGCAGAGAAGGAATCCAGTTCCATTCGGGGTTCTTACAAGAAAAGAGACTAATGGGCATAACAGGTCGTCAGTCCATGAAGTTGTCCAGAAAGACTTGCCCACAAAACAGATACAAATTTTAATTTAGTATTTGAAAATGAGCTAAAAGAAAAAAGTTTTTGAAATGACTGAAGCTATGAAATGAAAGCATAACTCAGGATCATAAAAACTTATAAATGAGAAGATTGGACAAAAGGAAGACTTGAAAAGAGCTTACAGAGAGTTAAGAAAAATAGTTTTTCTTTATAGAAAAGAAATGAAATTTCAGAAATAAAAAAGAACTAGAGTGAATACAAGAGTGAACACAAATAAAACCATAAGAGAAATATATGAAAAGGAGGGAAATTAAAAAGAAATACAAATAAATCGGAGAGTGAATAAGAAAAGATATGGGAGAAAGTGATAGATATGGAAGAGAGAGAATATCTAACTTCCATGTAAAAGAGAACCTAAAGAAGAAAACTCAAGCAGTGGGACAGAGTAAACACATGTGAATGACTTTAGCCTTCCTCTCTCTGTAACTGACTAAGTAGATAACAATAAAATCAGCATTGACATAGAAGATTTGAACAACACAGTCGATAGGCTTGACCTAGCTGATGTGCATACAACACTGCATCCGTGTGCTAAAGAAATATATTTAATTTCAAGTGCCATTAAATATTCCTTTAAATTGGCCATATGCTTGGCCATAAGGCCCAAAAATGAATTCAATTTCAATAGGTTGAAATTTTACAGAGAAAATTCTATGACTCAGCGGATTAAGCTAGAATCAATTCTATGAACAAAAAAACAAAAGAAAATCCCCAAATGTTTGGGAATTAAATATCTTTCAAAATAACCCTAAGTCAAAGAAGAAATTGAAAAATACTTTCAAATAAATCATAATAAAAATACCAAAACACGTGGGATACTACGAACATTATGCGTAGGGGAAAATTTATAGTCACGCATGCATACATCAAAACACAGAGAAGAACTTACTATCAATAACCAAAATATCTATCTCCAGGTATTAAAAAGGACAACATATGAAATCCAAACACTGTGGGAAGGAAGTAGTGAAAAGAAGAAATGAATGAAACAGAAAGCAAACATACAATAAAAAAACCAATAGCCATAGTTTGCTTGTTTAAATGATAAATAAAATGTATGAATCCTGAGCAAGACTGATACAGAGAGAGTGAAGGCACAAATTGACAATATCAGGAATGAAAAAAGCGCTGTCACTTCAGAGCCTGCATATATTAAAAAGATCTTAAGAAGTTATTATAATTTTATACTGATAAATTTTACAATTTAGATATATATATTATTAATATATTTCCTTAAAGCAATAACTTACCGAAAGTCACATGGGAAGAAAGAAAAAAATCTGAATAAAACCAAGCCTAGAAAATAAATGTTTACCTTTGTTGTTGTACAAAACATCGTCTTTATATAGATATCAACTGCTTTACTCAGGGTCATTGTCTCCAGTGTGATGCCTTCCTGAGATTTTTAAGAATAATTTGGATTATAGGGGTTCCTGGGTGGCTCGGTTGGTTAAGTGTCCCACTTCAGCTCAGGTCATGCTCTCATGGTTCATGGGTTTGAGCCCCGCAATGCACTCTGTGCTGACAGCTCAGAGCCTGGAACCTGCTTCGGATTCCGTGTCTCCCTTTCTCTCTGCTTCTCTGCTGCTCATAGTCTGTCTCTCTCTGTCCCTCGAAATAAATAAAGGTTAAACATTTTAAAAATAAAAAAAGAGTAATTTGGATTATAAATTTAGTTCTATACACTACGTGTCAAACTGTTTCTCTTTTTTAAAATTAAGATATGCTTACCAAAAATGTCATTCTTCTGAAGTGTAAAATTTAGTAGCCTGAAGTACGTGCACAATATTGTGCGACCATCACCACTGTCTAGTGCCAGAGTATCTTCATTACCCCAAAAAGAAACCTCGTATCCATTAGCAGCGCCTCCCCACTCTCACCCCCTGCTATTTTCTCTTCCCTCCATGTGCCAGTCCCTGGCAACAACGAACCTACTTTCTCCCTCTGTGGATTTGCCTATTCTGGAAATTTCATGTAAATGAAGTCAAATCCAAGTATATGTGGTCTTCTGTTTGGGTGTATTCATTCAGCATAAGGCTTTCAAAGTTTGTCCACATTGTAGCATTTATCAGTACTTTATTCTTCCTGTGTCTAAAAATATACTATTCCATTGTATAGCTATACCACATTTTGTTTATTTAGTTATCAGTTGGTGGATTGTTTCCACATTTTGAGTGTTATTACGAACAGTGGAGCTATCCGCATTCCTGTACAAGTTTTTGTGTGGCCTATGTTTCCATTTCTCTTGGATATGTACGTAGGTGTGGAATTGTTGGGCCATATGTTAACTCTAACTTTTTGAGGACCTGCCAAACTGTTTTTGCAAAGTAGCTGCACTGTGCACTATGTTACATTCCCACCAATAGTGTATGAGGGTTCCAATCTCTCTACGACCTCGCTAACACGTGTAGTTATTTGTCGTTTGGGTTGTATCATCCCAGTGCATGTGAAGTGGCATCTCACTGTGGTTTGATTTTCACTTTCCTAAGGACTAATGATATTGAATATCTTTTCATGTGCCTATTGGTCATTGAGTATATCTTCTTTGGAGAAATGTCTATTTAAATACTTTGTCCATTTTAACAGTGAGTTATTTTTGCTGAGTTGTAAAAGTTGTTTATATATTCTGGATCCTAGACCCTTTTCAGATATGTGAAAAGGATTCGATATAATTTTAACGCCCATTCATGATAAAAACTCTTAATAAGCTAAGAATAGATGAGAACTACCGCTGACATCATTCTCAATGGTAACATACTAAAAGCTTTTCCTTGGAAAATGAGAACAAGACAGTGCACTTCCTTTCACCAAGCTTATTCAACATTATATTGGAGGTTGTAATCAGTACATTAAGCAAGAAAAAGAAATAAAGGCATATGATTGGAAAGAAAGAAATTAGACTTCTTGGGGCACCTGGGTGGCTTAGTCAGTTAAGCGTCCGACTTCTGCTCAGGTCATGATCTTAAGGTCTGTGGGTTCGAGCCCCATGTTGGGCTCTGTGCTGACAGCTAGCTCAGAGCCTGGAGCCTCTTTCGGATTCTGTATCTTCCTCTCTCTCTGACCCTCCCCTGCTTGCACTCTCTTTCTCCAACTCTGAAAAATAAATAAAAAATATTAAAAGAAAAAGAAATACAAATTCTTGAAGATGATATATGAAAAGAATCTAAAAACAAACTATTGAATTAACAATAAATTAACAATATCCCTGGATTCCAAGTCAGTGTATCCACAATGGTTATAAAATAAAAAAATTTTAAAAATATTTGTTTATATTTGAAGGAGAGAAAGAGAGACAGAGTATGAGCAGAGAAGGGGCAGAGAGAGTGGGAGACACAGAATTTAAAGTAGGCTCCAGGCTCTGAGCTGTCAGCACAGAGCCCAACACGGGGCTTGAACTCACGAACCTCGAGATCATGACCTGAGCTGAAGTCAGATGCTTAACTAACTGAACCACCCAGGTGCCCCAGATTATAAAATAAATTTTAAAGAATGATTCACTTTATCATAACATTATAATACATCAAATTCCCAGAAAAAATTTAATGAAGAATGACTGCTATACAAAAATCTACAAAATAGTACTGAGACCAATAATGTAATAATGTAATGGAGATCAATAATATACCATGTTTATGAATCAGAAGAGTCAAGATTGTAGAAATCATCACTCCCCAATTTGATCTATAGATATAACGCAGTCCTACAAAATTCTGCCTTAATGTGGAAATGTATAGGCCAATGCTAAAAATTATATAGGGGGGCAGCTAGGTGACTCAGTCGGTTAGGCGACCAGCTCTTGATTTCTGCTAAGGTCATGATCTCACAGTCCTGAGATAGAGCCCTGGTCAGGCTCCTCGCTAAACATGGAGCCTGCTTAAGATTCTCTCTCCCCCTGCCCCTCCCCACTCAAAAAATATTAAAGTTTATATGGAAATGCAAAGGGCCAAGGATAGTCAAGAATATATAGATGAAGCACAAAGCTGGAATGGAGAACTTTTACCATCATTTATAAAGTCTTATTGTAAACCTATAGTAATTGAGTCAGTATGGTATTGGCAAACATATAGAAAAATAGGCCAATGGACAGAATAGGGTCCAGAAACAGAAACACATATATGGTTACCAGATTCCTGAGAAATGTGCCACTGAAATGCAGTGGAACAATGGTCTTTTCAATAAATAGTATATGAGATTTGGATATCCATATAGGAGAAACATGCATGTTGAAACTTACTCTGCTTCATATAAAGATAAATTATAGATGGGATGTAGAAGCAAATGGAAGAAATAATAAAGCTTCTAAAAGATAACAGACGAGATAATCTTTAAGACCTTGGTGGGGTAAAGACTTATTAAGTAGGACTTCAGAAGGGATTACTAAAGGAAAAATGGATCAATGAGAGTTTATGAAAATAAAGAACTTCTGTTCATGAAAAGATAGGAAGAGAGTGACTAGGATAAGCCACAGAGCAGGAGAGATCATTTTTAATAGAAATGTCCAACAAAGGATTAAAATCCAGAATATTAATGAACTCTCATAAGTCCATAAGAAAAAGGCAGACAACCCAAGGTCAAATCGTTTAGACAACTATTTAGAAGTATCTTTAAACATTTTTTAATATTTTATTTATTTTTGAGAGACAGAGAGAGACACAACACGAGTGGGGGAGGGGCAGAGAGAAAGAGAGGGAGACAGAGAATCCAAAGCAGGCTCCAGGCTCTGAGCTGTCAGCACAGAGCCCAGCACGGGGCTCGAACCCGTGAATTGTGAGATCATGACCTGAGCTGAAGTTGGAGGCTTAACCAACTGAACCACCCAGGCGCCCCTATTTAGTAGTACCTTTTAAAAATAAACATACATATATCCTATGATCAGGCAATCCCGATCCTAGGGGTATAACCCCCAGAAATGATTGCTGTGTCCACCAGAGACTGTGCACAAGAATGATCATAGCAGTGCTATTTATAACAGCTCAAATAGAAACCACTCAAATGTCCATTTACAATAAGATGGGAGAATAAACGGTTGTATCTTCATGCAGCGAAATCCTACACAGCAACAAAAATAAGCAAATAACCAATACAGAAAACAATTATGGATGAATCTCACATGTAAAATGTTGAGTGAAGGAAACCAGACACAACATAATATAAACTATACGATTTGTATATACGAAGTTCAAAAGAGGGAAAACTAATCTATGGTGACAGGGGTCGGAATGGTGGCCATTTCTTGAAGGATTAGGGATGGGAAGACTACATGGAGGGGCTTCTAGAGAGCTCATGATGCTTTATTTCTTGGTCTGGAAAGTAGCTACATGAGTTAGGTGTGTATTTTTCTTGTATTTCTTTAGCACTTTTCAGTAATATGTTACACTTCAATAAAGAAGTTTAATTTCTTTCTTTCTTTATTTTTTTTAAAATGTTTTATTTATTTCTAGGAGAGAGAGAGAGAGACAGCGTGAGCAGGGGAGGGTCAGAGAGAGAGGGAGTCACAGACTGAAACAGGCTCCAGGCTCTGAGCTGGCAGTCAGCACAGAGCCCGACGCGGGGCTCGAACCCACGAACCGCGAGATCATGACCTAAGCGAAAGTCGGACGCTTAACCGACTAAGCCACCCAGGCGCCCCAAGAAGTTTAATTTCTTTAAAGAGATCTTATGGGGCGCCTGAGTGGCTCAGCTGGTTAAGCGTCTGACTCTTGATGCTGGCTCAGGTTATGATCTCATGGTTTGTGAGTTCAAGCTCCACATCAAGTTCTGCCCTGACAGCATGGAGCCTGCCGGGGGTTCTACCTCCCTCTCCCCCTGTCCCTTCCCAGCTCATTCTCGCTCTCAAAAAATAAATAAGTAAACTTAGAAATATAAATAAAGAGATCTTATATTTTTGAGATACATACCGAACTATTTATAATTTGCTTTAATACAGTCCAGTGAGGATGGTGTGTGTGTGTGTGTGTGTGTGTGTGTGTGTGTAGGGAAGTGGGGGAATGTATAACAGAAGGAGGTTAGCTACAAATCAATTATTAAAGTTGGTTTATGGGTGCATGAATGTTTACTATACTCTTTGCCTTTATATATATTTGAAAATTTTCATCCCCAAAGTGAAAAGATAGAAGTAAAAAGCCCCAAAGACCAGGGTTTATCAAGGGACATGGTGGAGATGGAATTTGCATATTCATCCACCTTGGATAGGAAGGGAAGTCACTAGAAGTGTCCTTTGCAGAAGGATCCAGAATCCTACTGGGAGACTATGTTTCAAGGCTGGGAATTAAGTCCCTGGCACACAGTGGCTGGAGAGTTATATATAAAAAGGGTTGAGGGGTGCCTGGGTGGCTCAATTGGTTAAGCTCAGGTCAGGACTTGATGGTTCAATTCGGTCTGTGAGTTCGAGCCCTGCGTTGACAGTGCAGAACCTGCTCTAGATTCTGTTTCCTTCTCTCTCTGTCCCTCCCCCACTTGTACTTTCTCTCTCTCAAAAATAAACTTAAAAACAAACAAACAAATAAATAAAAGGGGGTGAAAATCAATCCTGTCCCAGTAAGACAGCTAATGAATTGCCCAGGAATCAGACAACTCTCTCAGAAGACAAGAACTTCAGCGACTAAGAGTCAGTCTTGTTTTAATTCCACCTGGGAGCCTCTCTTCTGACTGCAATCGCCCCACAGTCAGCTCACCAACCCCCGTGGCTCCTATTGCTACCCAGAGACTGATGATTCTCAGATCTCTCCTCTCCCAGGCATGCCAGGCCTGGGGGCTCACTACGTGCCAGGCATGGGATCCCTTGGTTGAGTCCCAGAAATGTCAAACTCACCTCACTCCAAACGAGCTCTTCCTTTTCCCTTCTGAACTTCTCCATTTCAGGGGATGCTTGCCACCTGCCCCCTGTTACCAAGGGAAGAACCAGTGGGATCGTCCTTATTTGCTCCTTCTCCTCACCTCTCCCGCATCAGCTGTGGGCAACTGTCTAGCATATTCACCCAAATTCTTAGATAGCCTGACCTTTCTAAACCTGTGGCCAGCATCCCAGATCGGACCCCTCATCTCTCCCACAGCCCCCTGTCCAGCCACCCCCTCCATGCCTCTCTATCTCCTAAGGGAGAAATGTCCAATTTAGAAAGGGAGCCAAATAGGAGCCATGCACCTAGAAGGTATGGGCTCACTGGGACAAGCTGGCTTGGGCGGGTAGGGGGGTGCTTGCTGTAGATATTGGAGGATTAAAGGCTGATGAAGATATACTGTGTTGAGATCTGCTGGGGGTGTACAATTTAATAAGCACTTAATCTGCCCCCGTGGGCTAACCGGCAGGCATCACCCCTGTGCCTGACAACCTCCACCAAGTTTGTGCTGAAGTTGTACTGGCCCTGACGTTGGCTGCCTTGGAGGGGGGCCATCCCCAGCTACATCACATGGACCCCTGGCCCCTGGGCCCTGTCCAGCCGACCTGCCAGTCATTGTGGATGCTATCAGCCAAATCCCGGGCCACTTCCTCAGGACAGCTGGATGTGTAGGTAGAGCTGGTGGCCAGAGCCCCGGGAGGGCCGTTCGGTGAGTGCCAGGGGCAGGTGCTGAAGGGCACCCTGCTGCCGGGCGTTGTGGCCGAAGATGCAGGTGCAGTCAGGCTGCAGGAAGCTCTGTGTGTCCCCCGGGAAGGGGCCCAAGCACTGGTGGCTGGTCACATCCTTGCCCTCCCGCCAGCCAGGAGGTGGGCGGGGGGCAGCAGCAGGAGGAGGGCAGCCGAGAGAAGCCCACGCGTGGCCACGGAGCTGCAGAGGTGGGGCGGGGTGGGGGGACAAGCTCACGTGGAGTGGAGCCCGAGAAGGGAGTGCAGGACACAGATCTCGACAGCTTCTCACGCCCTTGCTCCTCTCAGCCTCCCCACTGCTGACTCAGTCACACCTGGCTCTCTTTCTAGCACCTCTGCCTCCTGCCTGGGGACATCTTCTCGGCAGCAGTGGAGCTGCTGGGTGGGGTGCAGAGCGTGAGCTGAGGGCACTCAGGGGCTCTTGGGAAGGGAATAGACCCCATTCCGAAGCCAGTGGGTCTTGGTCACAAGTGCATGACCAACCATTCCAGAGTGCCCAGGACAGGGACTGTCGATGCTCAAGTTGGAGAAGCCTGGGCAAAGCAGGGCGAGCTGGCTCCCCAGCCATGCACCCAGCCAGTGCTGAGCTTGATTGTGTGAGAAGTGGGTCAGAGGCCCTCTAGATGCTGCCGAGTCACCTGGCTCTGGCCCCACTGTGGCCCCAGCACCTCTGGGACCTTGGGACCTTGGACAGACGGCTGTGTGCACTGTGGTCATTGTCACCCCTGTTCTCACACTGGTGGGGGACCCCAGGGGGCTGAGAGCAGCTCGTGGTCTCCAGGTCCTCACCCTTCTGCGGCACCGTGTCCTTGCTCTGCTTCTAGGCCTTTCTGATGGTCAGCACAGGTTTGCACAGTGCGCAGAGGGCTTGCCTGCCTACCCACAAGCTAATTGGCTGGCTTCTCAGTTCCTTATTTGTGGAGCACGGAACCTACCAAGTGCCCCAGAGCTGGGTATCTATTTTACAATCCTCATTTAGAATATGAATACTAAATGCAGTCAGAATAACAGCTGACATTTGTTGAGTCCTTACCATGTGCCAGGCCCCCTGCTAAGCACTTGGCATATAGGAATCCTCACCACAGTCCCATAAACCAGCCTTGTGATTTTCCTGTTTTACAGATGGGGAAACTGAGGTTCAGGGGAGGTTCCATAAGTTGCGGAGCTGGTAAGTGGTGAGCCAGCATCCCTGACTTTCCTGAAGCCTTTCTGGATTCTGCATTTAACAGGGACTAACCATGGACAGTGTGTGGCATCCCCTTGACAAGGTATCTATAGCCCAAGGTGGAGGGTGCCAGGCTGCTGAGGTTGGAGAGGAGAGGCAGAAAGAAGGAGGTGAGGAGGGTGGAGAGGACAGCCCTGGTTGGTAGAGGGCGTCCTGGGAAGGAGGTTGGGCAACCTGGGTTGGAATTACCAGAGCTTATGTTCTCTGGCAGTGTGACCTTGCACGGTCCGTCTCACCAGTCAATTGTTGGGACCTTGATGGTCATCATTCATGGCGCTGCTGCTGCGTGATGGCTTAGCACTTGCCCTGGATGGCTGGATTAACCTTTACAAGATCCCTCATGAGTAGGTACCTTTATTCTTTCTTTCATGTAGAAGGAAAGTGAGGCATTTGACAGGTGACGTGACTTGATGTGGTTCTGGAAGTGCCACCTTTCTGGGGCCTCCTTCCCTCTCTTGGATTCCAGGTACCTCGATTTCCCATCAGCCTTCACCTGCATTGTCTCAGACCCTGCTTCCCGATGCTCTAGTTCAAGGCAGGGCTCAGCCAAGGGGAACAAAGGATGCAGCTCCCCACTGCCCTTGTGCTTATGGAGATAGGTGGACTCTTTCTGCTCAGCTCACAGGCTTATATCACCTCCACAGTATCTGTTGGGAGATGATTCCAATGGGTCCCTGTCTGTCTCCTGAATAGTTTTGGTTCTGGGCTACACTTTTGAGGACTTTTGCATAGCAAATGGCCCTGGAAGATAACCATCTTGCCTCCCCCCAAGGAGGGGCCATTTGCTAGCAGCCCCTTTAGAAGATTGGTGTTTCCTAAACTCAGGGCTCCTCAGGTGTGACACATACCCATTGTGGTCACGGCACCCACCAGGACCTGCCTCCGAATTGGCCCCGTGGGACTTGGGGCGAGGAAACAGGAAGCTCACACTGCCCGCGGTGCCATGAACAACAAAGTCCTTGGTCTCTGACCCAGGAGTTTCGTATCTTCCTCCAGGAAAGTGGATTAGCCTACATGGAGGGTGACATCTCAGACCTTCTCAGCTCTTTACGGTTGCAGTGATGAGGGTGGGTGCTACAGAGATATGGCTTTCTGGAAGAGGGAAGAACAAGAGCTCCTGGGGGATAGAAGGCCGCATGGATACTGTCACCCAAGTGGTGGTGGACGGTTGAGGAGTAATGGTCCCTCATTGTCCTTCCTATTACTGAGGCGATAGGGCTGGAGGTAGAAGAGAAACATGGTGCCTGGATGTCACTTGGGCTGTTGCTCAGGGAAGGCAGGAGGAGGCACGGCCAAGGAGTCCCCAGAGCTGACAGCTGACCACTCTGGGCAGATCCCGTCTGAGCCCAGGCCACTACAGGGCTGCTCGACACAGGATGGGCAGTGGCTACTGACATTTCTTCAGGTGACTGATAAATCCGTGTGGCCCTGGAGCTAATTTGTGGCCTGTGCTTTGCTTTCTAGGCCATTTGTCCTTTGATAGGGGTGCTCCTGCTAAAAACCACTCCCCAGAAACTGATGGAGGGCCCGGCCTTCTGCCTCCTGCTGGTGCTCCCAGCTCAGTGAGGTCACTGGGTGTGGCTGTCGCCAGGGAGGGACTCATCTCTCAGCTGCCCTGCTCTCTGGGCCACGGGGCTGGGAGAGGTATGTGGACCTATTTGGAACATTCGGTGGAGGTCAGTTGCGGCCAAGTGGGAGGAAGCTTCCTCTCCGCCAGCCAGCTGGAGTGGACTCGGGAAAAGCACACAGCTTGTAACGTGCAATCTACAGCCCTTTTTTAGCTCGTTGCGGATTTGGGTCTTCACCGTGCACTTTAATTCTCCGTGCACTTTGCTCTCTCTGTGACCTGGTCTTCCTGAAGCTCTCGGTGCCCCTCCACCCAAGGCTTGACTCCACTGGCCTAAGTAGCTCTTTGGTGTCTGGGACCCGGTTCCCACCCCGCAAACCTCCCAACTTCTCAGCAGTGATCCGGCTAATTGATCTGAAGGTCTTGCCAAAAAGCAGATCCCGGAAGCCTGTGGAGCATAAATGTGGGGCAGGTGGAGGGCCTGGCTGGCCTCAGCTGCCTGGAGTTATAAAAAGAACAGAAGTGTCTGTGGCGGATGGATGACTAATGGTGACCGCAAGGTTGTCACCATCAGCTGTTGGGCGAGATGATGTGCCTTGAGCCTCACTTCGTTCCCAAGGCATGAGTATCCCTGGAGACCTCTACCCTTTTCCACCTCCCGGTCTTCAGGGTTGGGATTTAGCCATGATTTAGCCCTCAGGAAAGCGACACTCACCCAGGGCGTAGGGCTGAGGGAAGGGACCTCAATGCTAGCCAGTCGGTACAACACACTTTGATTGAGCACCTACTGTGTGCCAGGCCTTAAGGAGACAACACCTGAGCCCTGCCTTTAAGACAATTTATAAGAAGGGGCACCTGGGTGGCTCAGTTGGTTAAGCGTCTGACTTCGGCTCAGGTCATGATCTCACAGTTCATGAGTTCAAGCCCAGCATCTGGCTCCACACTGTCAGTTGGGGAGCCTGCTTGGGATTCTGTCTTTCACTCCCTCTCTCTCTGCCCCTCCGCCACTCATGCTTTTTCTCTCCCTCTCAAAATAAATAAACTTTAAGAAAAGAAAATGTATAAGAAATCCTTCAATAAGAAGTATGTGTCATAATGGGTCTGGGGAGGAATTGCCTGCTGACAGAGGGCTGAAAGAGGAGTCAGAGCTTGCCAGTGGAGGCATGGGGAAAGGCAACCCAGCCTCCGGAAACAGCGTGTGCAAAGCCCTGGGGGCTGAGTCATGGGTGGTGGGCGCTCAGAGGCGCCGCAGTGGTGATCTCATCTGCACGCTCACAGTGTAGGGCAGGACGGGGACTGCCCAGAGCTCCCCAGCCAGTCAGCAGCAGAGTCCTGACGAGACCCTGGCCCCCTGGCATCCCCGCTGAGGTTTTTCTCTCGCCGGGCAAATGTTAGACATCGTACGAAACATCACCTTCACCACTGGAGTCACCAGCAGGCGTGCATTCAGGTCACCCGAGGAGCTGACATTTCCCAGGGCTCGGGCAGTGCTTCCCACAGTACCCCGGATATAATCAGTGCTCAATAAAGGCCTCTCCCTCTTTTGGAGAACACAGATGATGACTGTCGACTCATGCCGATTTTGAAGATGGGGCTTGTGAGAGCTCAGTGCCAATGGAAGGCAAGGATTCCACTGGCAGAGTGTGGGTGTCTGTGTGTGCCCCCCTACCCTGCCCCTGTGGGCGGGTCATCCTGGAAATGAGCAAATGCGGGTTCACCTCCAACCCATCTGCCCTTTGAGTGGCAGAGAGTGAGGATTCTTAGTCACTCAGGGCATTCCATTTTAAGGGCTAGGAAGGAAGCAAAATGCGAATAATATTATGCCTCCTCTGGCCCAGCTACCGAAGGGCTTCCAGATACATGGCTGGTATTGTGTGTATTCATCCTTGACAGGAGATAGATATTTCTAGTCTCATTTTCCAGATTTAAAAACCAGCTCCAAGAGGGGCCATAGGCCAGAGCAAGCTATTGGAGCAAAGGTGGCTTTGGGGGAAGAGAGAAAAGGCACTGCCTCCGTGGTATCATTTCAGAGACTCAGTTCCATCATTAAGATGCTACCTACCATGTTACGTATCCCATCACAGAAAATATATGGACATAGAAGAATATTCCACTTTTCTGAAATATGTCAAATATATGTTAAGATATATGTCTAGGGGCACCTGGGTGGCTCAGGCAGTTAAGCATCCAATTTTGGCTCAGGTCATGATCTCAGGGTTCATGGGTTCGAGCCCCGCATCGGGCTCTCTTCTGTCAGCACAGATTCCCCTTTGGATCCTCTGTCTCCCTCTCTCAGACCCTCCCCTTGCATGTGTGCATGTGCGTGCATGCTCTCTCTCAAAAATAACCATAAAACAAGATATATGTCTGTATTTTATATTGATATATAATTTAATAACTGTATAATAAAATTATAAATTAAATATATAATAAACTACACATTTAAGTCATGATATAATTACATAATTTGCAGTATATAATATATAAAACATAAATTATATATTAAAACAGATTATATGATTTGAAATATTATATAAAGATATACATTAAAAACATATATGTGGTATATTTTGAGAGGACAAAATACTATTATAAAGACCCGTCACACTATGTCTTAACCCTTTCACCCCGTGGGCTCTAAACAACCCAGTACACGTCCATGGGTGACTCACGCCTCAGCGAGAGTGAGGAACTTGAGAGCAGATTTTACATCTCACTTGCTTTTTCAATCCTAATGCTGTTCCAGCCCCCTCATAGAAGGGGCTGCCGAGAGCCTTCTGGATGGGCCAGACTCCTTAACACACTTTCCGGCCCCTAAGAGGTGGGATCCTGCCCCACCCTCCCCACAAGCCCCGGGACACCTCCTCCAGGAAGCATTTTCCAGCTGCACAAATGTGGGTTTGGCACCCCTTCTCTGCGCCCTCACGGTACCTGTGCCTCCCCCCAGCCCAGGAACACCCTCACTAGGAGCTCAGAGCACAGCCTGGTCTGCTGTGGTCACCTCTGGGTCCCTGGCGTCCAGCACAGAGCCGGGACAGGGGGCGTGCTTGTTAGGTGCTGACCATGAGTTAGAGGATGGGGCAGGGAGGGTCGTGTACGGGAGCTGTGAGGGCATCTCGTGAGCAGCCACGTGCTTCTGAGGATGGCCTCAGCCCTGGACGGAACTGGCGGCGAGGGACTCGAAGGTAAACTGCCGCGAAAGGTTGGGGGGGGTGGTGTCTGGAAGCTTACCTTGCTCTTCAAAAGGGACACCAGAAAATGCAGAATTCTGTGGGACAAATGTCCTCGGTTCTTCAAACCAAAAAATGGAAAGAGGGGAAAAAGAAAGATAGGGAAATTATTTAGATTGGAGGTCAATGACCCTTTTCCGTAAAGGCCAAGTAATAAATATTTTAGCCTTTGTGGCTCATCCTGGCTCTGTAGGAACGACTCCACTGTGCCTGTGTAGCAGGAGATGAGGCCAAGGAAGTGTAAACAAGGTGGCAGTGAAGGTGGCAGGGTGTGTTTCTAAAACAGGCCCTGGGGCGCCTGGGTGGCTTAGTCGGTTAAGCGTCCGACTTTCGCTTAGGTCATGATCTCGCGGTTCGTGGGTTCGAGCCCCGCGTCGGGCTCTGTGCTGACTGCCGGCTCGGAGCCTGGAGCCTGTTTCAGAGTCTGTCACTCCTTCTCTCTCTGACTCTCCCCTGCTCTCTCTCTCTCTCTCTCTCCCCCTAGAAATAAATAAAACATTAAAAAAAAATAAATAAAAAATAAATAAAAACAGGCCCTGGGCTGGGTTTGGCGCCATGGGCAGTTTGCCTACCTGTGGCATCTTTTCTGAGACACACCAGCCAAGCACATGGTGTGGACTTTGTTTGCACCCTGATTTGAATAAACTGTGTCTTCAAAACAAAAGAAAACAAAAATTTTTATGATGGGGGAAGTTAAGCAAGTAAGTAGAGAGCCAGAGAGAGAGAGACACAGAGTCCAAAGCAATCTCCAGGCTCTGGCCTGTCAGCACAGAGCCCTCCCTGAGGCTTGAACTCATGGACCTCAAGATCATGACCAGAGCTGAAGTTGGATGCTTAACCAACTGAGCCACACAGATATCCTTGAGATTTGCTTTAAAATAACCCAGGATGTGTGGTGGGGAGGGGGTAACAATGAAATAAGACCAGTCTTGTGCTAACAATGTTGGAAACGGAGTGTGGGTAAATGTTGGCTGTGGGGGAGGGTGGGGGTTGGGGCAGCTTCATACTACTGTCTTCCTTTGTGTTATGTTTGAAAATTTGCACAATAAAAATTTTAAAAAGAGGGGATAAGAAAAAAACTTCCTTTTCCATTGCCTCTGGTCATCATTGCAATTGGTGAACATATGCATTTGGCTGGCTCCACTGCAGCCATTTTGTGACTAAGAGGGGACAAGCCTGAGGCCAAGAGTAACTGCAAACATGGCAGAGTAGAAGGAAGAAGGAGCTAGGGTGCTGGGTGCTTCTGTTTGGCTGCCAAATTAACCAAGCTGGCACAGGCCTGCTTCAGTACTGCATGTTATATGGTGTAATAAATTAAGCCATATGTATTTAATTGGTTACACATAGCCCAACTGATCTAGAGAAAGGACTAGAACAGAGGCCTGGCCCGCCTTTGCTGGCAGGAGGCTGCCATGGCATCTAAGAGGATGCCAGGGTTAGAAGGCAGGCTGGTGAGCAATGAGTCTGTGCCAAATCTCTCTGAGACCTTCTATTACAACCAAGGGGGTCCAGGAAATAGAAGAGGGTCCTTATTTCCTGTTTGCCTCTCTTGAGCCCTGGCGGCAGGGTGCTGTGCTGGATTTTGATTTGCAATTATAAGCCTACAGTTTCGGGGAGAGTAACTGGCAGAAACAGGATTCCGGAAGGGCAGCTGGCTTTTCTGGCACCCCTCCTTACAAGGACGAGGAGCCCTCCTGTCCCCGAACCCCTCGCCACGTAGTACCGGCAACCATATGACATCGACACGCAGGGCACAAACAGCATTGTTTCTAGCTGATCTCATGCTTCAGCCGGTCTCGGGGGTGTCAGCTGTTCCGTAATGTATGACAAATCACCGTGGTTAACTTAACCCGTCCAGGTCTCCTAGATACGGTCACCAGACACTAGCCAAGAAATGTGCAGAGGGAATGCGGGGGTGGGGAGGAGGAGGAAGAGGAGGGGGATGCAGAGAAGGGCCACAAGGCACGGTCTCTGGATGCTCCTGAGCTGTGTCCAGACCCAGACTTCAGATATGGCCCAATCCCAAACTTTACATACAGGGGAGAGGAGGGGAGGGTGGCAGCCTTTAGCGAGGAGCAGGTCCCGGATGCTTCCGTGAGTTTGTACTTGTCCTAATTTGGCCTTGAGTTTCAAAGCTTTGCTTAGAATAGTGCTTCTCATATTTGTGCACGCACTAGAATCCACTGGAAGTTTTGATAAAGCACAGGTAAAGCACCTTGCCTCCTATGCTCATTGAATAGGTCTGGGGTGGGGCCCAAGAAGTCCCATTTATAACACCTATGTGACACTGATTCTGACGGTCAGGGGGACCCTGATATGAGAACTACTGACCTAGAACTTCTTTTATTTTTTTTAGGATTTTTTTTAAATTTATTTTTTTATTATTTAAAAATTTTTTTAATGTTTTATTTATTTCTGAGAGAGAGAGAGACAGCATGAGCAGGGGAGGGTCAGAGAGAGAGGGAGATACAGAATCTGAAACAGGCTCCAGGCTCTGAGCTGGCAGCCAGCACAGAGCCCAATGCGGGGCTCGAACCCACGAACCGCGAGATCATGACCTGAGCTGAAGTCAGAGGCTTAACCAACTGAGCCACCCAGGCACTCCAAGATTTTTTATTTTTAAGTGATCTCTACTACCAAGGTGGGACTGGAACTCACAACGCTGAGATCTACAGTTGCATGCTCTACTGACCAAGCCAACCAGGTGCCCATGGCCTTGAACTTCTTAGTAGGATTGTGGTTCTCAGGGGTCAGGAGGAAGAGATCCACACCTTTGTTCTTCCCTTAGGAATGGGGTGAGAACCATATGATGAGTAGCCAAAGGTCCAAGGTCCTCAGTGGAGGGGGGGGAGGGTAGAGAAACTAACAGGATGATATTCTAGGATCATCTGACCAGGAGCTAGGTGGCTTGGGGTGTTATCTTGCCCCTGAACAAACCTACTTTGTGGTCTCAGGGAAGTTACCTCTGCTTTCTGGGCCTCAGTTTACCCCCTCTAAAAAAATGAGCAGTTGGCACTTTTCTGTATGTGTTCTTGTTTTCACAACAGAAAAATATCTATTTATTTTAAAGTTCATTTATTTATTTTGAGAGAGAGAGAGAGAGAATGCACTTCTGCCAGTGAGGGAGGGGCAGGGAGAGAGAACCCCAAGCAGGCTCTGCCCTGTCAGTCAGGAGCACCACTCAGGGCTTAATCCCATGAACCTTGAGATCATGACCTGAACTGAAATCAAGAGTTGAATGCTTAACTAACTGAGCCCTCTGGGAGTCCCTTCCTCTTATCTTTTCTTTTTTTATGTTTATTTTTGAGAGTGAGAGCGAGACAGAGTGCAAGTGGAGGAGGGGCAGAGAGAGAGGGAAGACACAGAATCCAAAGCAGGCACCAGGCTCTGAGCTGTCAGCACAGAACTCAACACAGGGCTTGAACTCACAAACTGAGATCATAACCTAAGCTGAAATCAGCTGCTTAATGAACTGAACTACCCAGGAGCCCTTTCCTTTTATCTTAAAAAAATTTTTTTTTAACGTTTATTTACTTTTGAGACAGAGAGAGATAGACACGAGCTGAAGAGGGCAGAGAAAGAGGGAGACACAGAATCTGAAACAGGCTCCAGGCTCTGAGCTGTCAGCACAGAGCCTGATGCGGGACTGCGAGATCATGACCTGAACCAAAGTCGGATGCCTAACAGACTGAGCCACCCAGGCTCCTCTCCTTTTATCTTTTTAGAAACCTTTCCAGGGGTGCCTAGATGGCTTGGTAGGTTAAGCCTCCAATTCTTGATTTTGGCTCAGGCCATGATCTCACGGTTCGTGAATTCGAACCCCTCATCGGGCTCTGTACTGACAGTGCAGAGCCTGCTTAAGATTCTCTCTCTCCCCCTCTCTCTCTGCTCCTCCCCTGTGCACATGCCCTATTTCTCTCAACAAACATTAAGAAAAGGAAGATAAAGGAAGACAAACTGAACCATGTGACCTCTAAGGGGGTGAGGGTGTAGGCACCATGATGTACTCCGAAGACTGTGGGCTTTGGCTTGGACGCAGGTCTTCCACTGACCTTGCCCCGAGCCCCTTTCCTTCTGAAACCCCCATAATGCTCACTGATGACTCCGCTCCTTCACCCAGAGCACGCTTCTCTTTCCCATCTTACCTGGTTTTCAGGCTTTCTCTTGTGCCTGTTGTATCTTCCAGTTGGTTCCCGGCCGGGCAGTGCACGTTGTCTGCCTACCCCTGTCCCCTGCCAGCGCTTGGACAGAAAGAGCGCTGGGCAAATGCTGGGACCGTCAGCAAGAGAATCACTCAAGTCGCATTCCACAGTGCAAGACTCCCAAGGGGAGGGCCAGGGAACCCAGAACTTCCCTTTCTCGGAGGGTCCCCAGCTGGTGCCTGTGGATTCTTTGCTGTGGCCCTGTTCACCTCCAGAGGGAGGTCTGCCACCCAGCCATTTCCTCCACCCTCTGCCCAGACTCCGAGTTACGCTCCCATGTCCGCTCTTCCTAACAAAGGGTTCCTTAGTGGATGAGAGCGGGGACATACAATACTTGCCAACAAAAGCAACCGTTATGGCCCCAGGGAGGGAGGTGGGGGGAGAGACCCGGGGTGAGGTTTTGCTCTCTGCTTGCCAGGACTGGGCTCCGGGGGAGGCCCCAGCCCATTGCTCATGAGTCAGGCTTCTGGGGTCCCAGCTGCAGTCTGTCCCTCTTGACTTACTAAGCCTAAGGCGGGAAGAATGGGGCGGGGCTCAGGGAGGGAGCTAGGCAAGCCTCTGGGATGGGAAGGGAGAAGATCAGCAGTCACACACTGTGACTCTCCCTATCTGTCCCTGTAGGGCCCCCACTCTGCAGCTGGGAAAACTGAGACCCTGAGAAGGGAAGGTCATCTTATCCTGAGCTCATTTAGTGGATTTGTGGAGGGCCAGAATGGAAACGGTTCTAGCCTGGTCACCTCACAGCCCCTCCTCCACATTCCCACGGACATACTCACACCACACACACACACACACACACACACACACTCACACACCCCTCACATTCTTGCTCCATCTGTCCTCACACACAAAACCACAGTCTGGCTCTTGACTTAACAGATCTTAAAGGACCCGAAAGAGGCAAAAAAGGAACTCAGTTGTTTTTTTTTCCCCCTGAACTTAATATAGGTCAGTTTGTGATCGGCGGTGGGATGGAGCCCCACCCTGGGCTCTGTGCTGAGCGGGGAGCCTGCTTAAGATTCTCTCTCCAGGGGCGCCTGGGTGGCTCAGTCGGTTAAGTGTCTGACTTCGGCTAAGGTCATGATCTCACAGCTTGTGGGTTCTAGCCCCGCATCGGGATTCTGTCTCCCTTTCTCTCTGCCCCTCCCTTGCTCATGTTCTTTCTCTCTCTGACTCTCAAAAATAAATCAAACATTAAAATAAATAACCATTAAGAATTTTTTTAAAGATTCTTTCTCCCTCTGTCCCTCCCTCTCCCCCACTTTGCTTATGTGTATGCATGTAAACTCTCTCTCTCTTTCAAATTAATACATATATATATCAGTTTGCTGGTGTCATTTTCAAATAACTGGATGGTCTTAGGATTCCTTGGAATAGAAATGCTCTGCATTTCCACAGGACGTCAGAGTTTGTCTTGACTCCGTGAGCTTCATGGTTACCCCTTTGACAGATGAGGTATTGTAGCCCTTGGTCACACAGACTGTTCTTGGCAAAGCTCAGCCTCAGATAGGCTCCTGACCCCTAATCTTGTCTCTTTCTCTGGCTCAGCACTAGACCAGGATCCCAGCCCCACTGCAAATGAGCTCTGTGACCTGGGACACCACGTCAGCTCTCGGAACCTGCTTTCAGAAGAGCGCCAGCCCCTGAATACCTCATCACTGTGTGAGCACTGTCTCTTAGGAGGCCCTGAGCTAGGGCCTGGGGCCATGAGGATGAGGAATCCGGGTCTCTGTCCACCAGGCAGGAGTGCATTCAGAGCCTAACAAGGGTGCAGACTGGGAAGAGTGCAGGAACCCAAGTCCTCTCTCAGGGGGATCTATGGATTCCCCAAGAGAAGTGTGCTAGAGAATTTCCACCCACAAGTGGGCCTCCCTTTAAGAAAGCCCCACAACAGAATGCCTGGACTCAAAAGCAGAAAGTTTAGGGGTCTTTCTACACTTTATACAAAGATTCTTTATTCCACAGTTCCTTTAAAAAAAGAAAAAAATCCTTACTCCAATCCCCACCTCCGGTTTACGTGAAATGCAGTTCATTTGCAAATCGTTAGGAACACATTTATACCGAGAAGCAGGAGTTGGGCTGTGTGCCCTGGCTGGTGAACTGGCCTCAGCAACATTGCAAAACCAAATCCACTCTCATCTCTGACTCTCGGTTTTTCCCACCTTGGGCTATGGAGGAGCTCTTAGTGCCAGAGGTGGAGGGTCCGTATTTATTGAACACCTACTAGGTGCTATAGTTAACACTCCAAGGGAGGCCCAGGGCTAGGATTTCAATCAGGTCTGTCTGAGCACAAAGCCAGGGCTGTCTCCTCACCTCAACCAGACTCTTGACTAGGAGTCAGGCCACTCCCTCCAACTGGGGGCACAGAGGTGTAGTGTGCCCTACACGGGTAGATCCAGGGGGGGTCAAAAGTTAGCGGGGGGCATCAAGACTATTAGCAGAGAAAGGAGAGAGATACCCTCTTGTGGGAAGGAGAGGTGGTCACCGTCTCATGGCCCGAACGGAGTTGGACATCCCTCCGGCCCAGTGGCTCTGGAGATAGGGCCCTGCGGTCAAGTAAGGGGAGCAGAGGGGGACAAGGAAGGCGGCTACGGACCGTCACTCCGGGGGGAGCCCAGGCGGCTGGCTCCGCGTGGCACTTCCGATCCGGCACGACCGCGCTGGGCCAGGCTCCCCGGCCCCGCGCTCCGCCCCGGCCGCGCAGCGCCCCCCGTCCGACCCGAGCCCGGCCCCGCCCCGCCTGCGTGCCCACCCCCCGGCCCGCCCGGCCCGCCCGCCCGCCGCCCCCCTTGGCCGGCTCGCGCCGCGTCCCCGAGCGTCACGGCGCGGGCGGACCGACCGGCCCGTGGCAGTTGGCACGGGGGGCGCCGGCGCGTCGGCCGCTCAGCTCTCCCGCCGGGAGCCTCGGGCGCGTGGAGCCAGCGGTCCAGGCGGTGGCGCGGGGGACCGGGAGCCGGCGGGCGGGCGGGAGGGCGGCGGCGGAGCAGACGGAGGACTGTCGGCCCGCGCTCGGCAGTCCGGGGCGCGCTCCAGCCTCGTCGGCAGCCCGGGGCTCGGGCGCCCTCGGGCCCGCGTCCGCGCGCGGCCACATGGCTCCGATCCGCGCGCTGCTGGCCTGCCTGCTGTCCCTGCACTGTGCGCTCTGCGCCGCCGCGGGCAGCCGGACCCCAGGTGCGTGCAGGTCGGGCGCGCGCGGGCGCGAGGGGTCCGGGGTGCCCGCGAGGCAGGCAGTCCCGGGGGGCCCGAGGGGCCGGCGGCGTTCCAGGGAGCCGAGGCGGTGCGCGCCCTGGGCTAGAGCTCTTTCTTCCCCTACGCCCCCGGCCCCCGGCCCCCGGCGCCAACCAGACCTTGCTCTTCCTTTCTGGCAAGAGAGGTGGAGAAACCCCGGAGAGGTTTTGGGACTATGGAGTCTCTTCTTAGAGGGTATATTTGTCTTTGTCTCTGTATCTCTCTCTGTCTCTCTGTATCTCTCTCTCTCTCTCATACGCGCGCGCACACACACTGTTGGAGTGTTTCTGTTCTGTGTGTCTTTGACTTTCAGTGCCTACCCTCTCTCCAACTTGCCGTGCGAGTGTCTTACTGCCTCATCCTCCCCGAGTCAGGCTGGCAGGTGGCTGCCCCACACCGCGGGGCGGGGGGCGTGCGGGGGGGAGGAGAGGGACACCTGGCCCTCACATTCCTGCAGGGAGACACACTTCTAGCTCTCTCCTCCATCACGCTCATGCTCTGTGCAGACAGCTTCTCACACACAGACCAGACGCCCCACACCCTCACCTGAGCACGGGGAGGGGCCCCGGGTATCTCCAGGCAGGAAACACCTGCTTGTCTGTGAGCTCTGTTCATGTACTGAAGGGGGATCTCTCTAGCAGAAATCCTGGGGGTCTTAAAGGGTAAAACTAGAGACGAATCAGGTCCCCTTCACTGTAACTGCCTGGGGCATCGCAGCCTTTCGGGAGATGTCATTTTCTGGGTTTCCGGGAGATGTCATTTTCTAGGTTTCATCAGTAGCATGAAGGGGGCTAGGGGAGGCAAGGGAGAGAGCCGTGCGGAAATGAAAATCCCTCTAAACTCCCATCCCTGAGTCACCAAGCCTGGAAGCCAGAGAGCTGTCACTGCTGCTGGGCCTGGCTGGGTTTAGTGAGAGCTGTGTGAGGACCTGGCCGCTGGCTCTCAGCCTGGAGCCTGGGGCCATGACCTCACACTTAATTCAGTCCGAGTAGGCAGGTCACCCCATGCGTCTCTTTTTATTTTTGAAGATCTATATTTACCAGGCTTGGTGCTGGGCCATGTAGAAATCTCAGCAGCCTCTGTTTACTTTAAAAAGTTTTCTTTCTAAACTTGGAAAAACATAGAACCTGTATTCCCTCCCTCCCTTTTCCAGCTCATCTCTCCTTGACACGTGCCCGGGATCCCCTGGGTTTCTAGGTGTGTGTGTTTTGGTGGCTGCGTTGAGAGAGCTTGGCGAGGAGGGCCCTACCCCGGGCTGGGCTGGTGACTGCAGCACGCTGAGGGAGTTTGGGCCCATCCCGCCATCCCTCTCTTGGCCCTGGGGGCTTTTGCGGAATTTCAGCCCTTTCCTTGGCAGTGCCCAAAGTTGGAAGGCTCGTTGCTAGAGTGACAGACAGGACTCTGGCATCATTTCTTTTCTTCTGTTAAGTTTAACAGGGCCTTGGGGACTCCAGGAAGCAAGTTATGTGCACAGAGTACTTGAACACCGTACATCTAAGTACAGAGATCCAGGGGCTCAGGAAGCACTGAATGGCCATTGAATGAACTTGGGCTAAGGGGTCCTTGCAAGGTGACGCTCAGGGTTGCAGAGCCCTCCCTGCCCAGGGGATGGCCGGTCTCCCCTTACCTTTGCCCAGACTATATTGATGGAACTCCTTGTTTACTTCCAGAACTGCACCTCTCCAGGAAGCTCGGTGACTATGTTGTGACAGTGCCATGTAGCACAGATTTTCGGGGACGCTTCCTCTCCCACGTGCTGTCTGGGCCAGCAGCAGCCCCCTCAGGGAGCGCAATAGCCGATGAGCCACCAGCACCACGGTCATACTCCAGTCACCTCCGGGTGGCCCGCAGCCCCCTGCGCCGGGAGGGAGCGACCCCGCAGTCTGGCCGGGCAGGGCCCTCCTCCCTCTACTTCAACGTTACTGTTTTCGGGGAGGAACTGCATCTGCGGCTGCGACCCAACCGACGGCTGGTGGTACCCGGAGCCTCCGTGGAGTGGCAGGAGGATTTTCGGGAGCTGTTCCGACAGCCCTTGCAGCGGGAGTGTGTCTACACCGGGGACGTCACGGGCATGCCAGGGGCAGCTGTCGCCATCAGCAACTGCGACGGATTGGTAAGGGACAACCTTTCATCAAGCTGCTTTGGGGCCCCTGCCCCAGGCTACTGGAGCCAGCCTGGCGAGGTTTCCTCCTTGGCTCCCTGTGTTTGACACTCCTGTGGGCACAATGTGTGGTTTGGGCCAAGTCACAGGCCTCACTGCCTCCGGAGAGCTCAGCAACCCCACTGGCCACCAGGTTCACACTCTAGCAGGTGTGAAAGCCCTGATTGGGATGTGCCTTGTTCATTCCCTCGCCATCCGCGGACAGGCTGGGGCCACAGCTTGAGGCAGCAGGGTTCTCTGACATGCGCCCAGATGCGTGCAAGGGTAGGGAAGGCGGGCTCCGCGGGGACTAAGTCCTGCTTGTGCCACCCAGTAGCCATGAGGCTTTGGAGATGTTACCCATCTTCTCCACGCTGCTTTCCCTTATGTGTGAAGCAAGGATGTATTCATAATGCACACATTTACTGTGTGTGCCCTGTTTGGCCCGCGCTGTGCAGGCTCCGGATGGTGGGGGGAGGACCCCACAGACATGGTCCGTGATCTCCTGGAGCTGAGTGGTAGTGATGATAATAGGACCTACATCCCCAGGCAGTGTGGTTGGTGGTCAGCACCTGCCTGGCATGGGGTCAAGGCTGTCATGGTGTTAGCTGCTGTTATTATCCTTACCGTTATGCCCTCCCTCACACCCAGATGTCTTCCGTCCCGAAGTCAGCCTGCCCTTTCCCAGTGCTCTGCTCGGCGAGTTCCTTCTTTTTAAACAGATGTCTTTTTAAAGTTTATTTATTTTGAGAGGGAGAGGAAGGGAGAGCACATGTGTGCGTGGTTGCACGAATGAGGGGCAGAGAGAGAGAGAGAGGGAGAGAGAGAGAATCCCAAGCAGGCTCACACTGTCAGTGCACAGCCCAAGACGGGGCTCCAATCCACGATCTGTGAGATCATGGCCTGAGCCGAAATCGAGAGTCCAGTACTTAACTGACTGAGGCACCCAGGCGCCCTGTGAGTTCTCTTCCTTGGGACCTACTCCCTCTAGCCACGTTCAGAACGCCCTGCTGGTTAGCTCCACTCTGCCAACCGGGAGCCACGGGTGGCTTGTCTCTGAGGCATGACTCATTCTGGAGTTCGGCTCCAGCCCTGGCGTGCCAGGCACATGTGAGCCTGCGCCGCAGTCCCAGGCTTTACTTGGTCGCACTCTGTCAGGTATGAGCCGATGTGTCTCAGGAAAGGACCCCCAGGCTCTTCTGCCCTTTGGCTTTAAGTGAGGGATGGGTCAGTTTAGGGGATGGTCAGGAGGTGGTTTTCTTCACTAGCAGGGCTGGGAGCATTCTCATCGTCTTCACATCCTTGCCCGGCATCTTCCTGAACGTCACACTACCTGTATCTGGGCCAGTGCTTCTTGATCTTTTTTTCATGATCACCCCCCTTAGGAGTTTTTTCAGCCATTTTTTTTCCCCCTCTAATTGCCCTCCTCCATGAAATTTTAAAACCATGGGTGTACTACAGACCTGTTTATAAAGTGTATGTATATCTGTGTTTTATATATATATATATATATATATATATGAAAGCAATACATATATGTAGGTATATATATATATGTATTTATACATGTATCACATTTATGTATTTACGCATATATACATTTATACATATATGAAAAAAAAAGAATTCTTTTTGCTTTCCAGAGAACCGGTTTTTGTCCCATGGGTGGTGATAGAGCCCTCAAGGGGAGGCCTGGTCGAGGCAGTGGCTGGTTGTCAAAGTTGGGCGTAGGCTGGACTTACCTGGCACGCAAGGGTTCAGGGAGGCTGACTTCAAGAAGCCCGGGCTCTAAGACCAGACGGGGAAGGCTGAGGCCTTGTCCAGAAGCCACCTGTTGCAGGCCTGTCGGTCTGCACAGCAGAAGCCCCTGTCAGCCTGCGGGCCCACGCCGTGCCCCGGCATCGCGTTTTAGGTGAAAACCCAGAGTGATATTTGCAATCACCCAGGGATGCAGTGTCCGTGCAGAGGGAGAGACAGAAGGTGCTGCTGCAAACCGGTGGCCTGACTGCACAACATGGAGAGCTCCTCCTCCATTCCTCAGCCACGGAAGCCGTCAGCTGCTCCGGGACGGGGCCGTGGCCACCACCTCTCCCACTGCCTCCACGAAGGCACGCTGGCGCTTCAAAGCCCTCAGTGGACGATCAACAGCGCTACCGCCCGTGGTGTTATTGCCACTGCTTTTGCCTCCCACTGGGCCACGGCTGCTGCCTTCGCCTGTCTCCCGAGCCAGCCCCTACCCGCAGAGATTTCCCAGTTCCCTGCCATTCCGGAAAACAGCCCTGTGTCCCACGAGAGCAAGGGGCTCTTCGCAGTGACCTGGCTGAGCCCCCTTTGGACTCGAAGGCCACGGTGCAACATTTCTGATAAGATTGGATTTTGTATCTGTATGTGGTCTTTGGATTTTAATTAGCACCTCAAATCCCAAAAGTCATTCTTTCCAAAAAAAAAAAAAAAAAATATGTACTGACCACTGGCTGTGGGTAAGGTCCTCAGGGAGACATAAGAAAATGAAAGTGACACAAAGAATAGCAGCAATGGGCCCAGCCCACACTCCGTGACCTGCATTCATTGTCTTCACCCACTGGATAGATGAGGAAAGTGAGCCGTGGTGGGGGAATCTGAGGATAGGCAGAGAGCTTCTGTTAGCACGACGCCATGTGGTTTGTACAGCACGCGGCATGGATGCAGACGCTGTTATTACCTTGCTTTGCAGAGAGTCCCGGCCCTGCCCTCAAGGAACTGGGGTGGGAAACGGGAGAAACGCCTCTAGTAGTTTCTGCATGAGCTTGCCGGCTTTCCGAAGCACGATGGGGATGGTGCTCAGTAGACGGGAGTGATTGTTGCCTTTGGTGCCAGAAAACGTGACATTTGAATGGGGTCTTGACGGGTGGGTAGAAGTTTGCTGCGGCCAGAGGGTGAGGAGGGTATTCTGGGCAGAGGGAAGAGCTTGAGCTAGCCAGTGAGAGTACATCACCGTGCTGGATAGAACTGGGGAGGGGGTTCCAGAAGACACATGGGGAAGGTGGGCCTTGGCCTGACCTTGAGGGAAGGGCAGGATAGGAGAGGGGTCCTAGAGGGGGGATGGGGGTAGCCTGTTATCTGCAGAGAGTTAGAGCTGGGAGCTGGAGATGTGGCTGTGTAACCATGGGCAAGCTGCCGTCCTTCTCTGGGCTCCACTTGCCTCTTAGGCACACCTCAGGGGCTGAGACCCTTCTCCAGCTCTGGCATTGGTGCTTTTTGACACGGGGCAGGCCTGGCTGAGGGAGCTTAAAGCCAGGTCTCTCTAAACCCATGGTGGAGGCCTCCTCGCCTGGCTGGTCCTAGGAGATGCTGTGGGCCAGACCGGGACTGGGTTGCCGGTACTGGGAGGAAAGACACGCAGCCCTGAGTTTGGCCCTCATGGCCAAGCAAACTTTCCAACTGGGAGAAGGTCTTGAACAAAGACTGTTTTGTGTGGATAGACCGCAGCCATTTGGACCTTAGCTGCCCTGGGGGGAGGTGCTGTGTCTAAACTGGTGGCTTGATCCTCATTTCCAACCAGAACCTGCCGGGGCAGGGGCAGCAAATATCACTGCCATCCCAAAGAGTCACTCCCCCATGGGCACCTGGGACAGACGCTGGGAGGGTTCTGGGCGCTGTGATTAACTCATGCTGAAACTGACCTCCTTTCCTACCTGCTCTTCTGGAGGGCCTGGTCTGTCCCAGTGGCGGGGAGGGGGTCAAGAAGGACCCAGGATGAGGAAGCCAGGACCTCTGCTCTGGGATGAGTTTGTAGGGTAGTGGGGACCCAGACATATAAGCAGACAAATCACAATTTCATGGGGCAGCAGCAGAAGGACCAATTTATTTTGGTCAGGCCATCTAGGAAGGCTCCCTGAAGGAGGTGGCATTGGCTTAAGGCTGTTCAAACATTATAAACATAAAAGGAAGTGCTGGGCCTCTGGCCAGCAGAGAGAATGACTGACCCAGGGCAGGCTTGTGGGGGGCGAGGAAATAAGGGATGAGGGAGGCCCCATTCTACCTGCAAAGTGTTTCTCCTGGGGCCGGGGCAGCTGTGGGACCCTAGGGTTCCCGACTGGGAATGTGCCCAGGCAGCAGCAGCAGCCACATGGGCCACTCTTCAGAGCCTGTCTCAGGGAGCCCAGCCAGGCAATGCGGCGGCTCTCCTGACAATCCTGTGACCCCCCGCCTCTGAGGACCTGTGGGCAGGGAGGGCCCGGGTCACCTCAGGACCCTGGGCTGGAGGCCAAGTGCAGAACAGGTCCCCTGTTAGCGATTATGGCTCTGAATTCCTGTGAGGAACACGGAGGCCTGAGATGGGGCCAGTGCTTTGTGGATCCAGGAGGGATTGTGGGGTGCAGGAAGGGGGTCAGCGGGGTGGGTACCCCACGAACCATCTAGATCCCAGACTGCCCGCACGGCTCCTTCCCCCACCCCCATCTCTGCCTCCCTGGGTCCTGGGCCTCGCTGCCCCTGCACGGGGGGTGGCGGGGTCGTGGCTGTGCTGTGCATCCCCCCTTTGTCTTCAGTGACTCTGTGAGTCACAGGCCTGGTGTGGAAGCAAGGCACGTGTAAGCTTTGTCACCATCTGGTTCCGTTTTCCACCCTCTGCAGATCATGCATATTTAAGGGGTTACAGAGTAAGCCCCTGGCAGGCTGTGTGAGGAGGGGCCGCGGGGCTGGGTCCCGGCCTTGACTCTCACCCCTGCCTAATATACACATCCCAGGAGCTCTCTGAGGCTCCATCCTTTGTCTCTAGAATGGGCTTACAGCGGGGGAGGGGGCAGATGGGGACGGACCGTAACAAAGCTGGGCTTTCTTTATGGGGCGATGAAATGGTCTAAAATTGATGTGGGGCGCTTGTACGGCTCTGCGCGTAAACTAAATACCATTAAATTCTACGCTTTAAATGGGTGAATTGTATGGCATATGAATTATATTTCAATAAAGCTGCTACAAAATGTGCCTGGCCAGTAGAAAGGCCTAGACAGGTGTTGTTAGTAATTATGAGACAGTCTTAGGGTGGCGGAGAGTGTGGGGTCTCTTCGGTCTGGTCCAGACTCGCTGCGTGACCTTGAATGAGTTTCTAGATCGCTCTGTGTGTAGATTCCTTATCTTTAAGGAGGAGAGAAGAGCAACCATCTAGAGGATTGTACAGAGGATTAAATAAGATAAAGTGAAAAAGCAAAGGGTCTGGTATATGGTGGGGTCTTAACAAATGAAATTATTTCAGTACTTCTTGCTAGTAATATTTATTACTTCTCTACAGTAATTACAGTTATTGTTAATAGTGGAAGATGCTGTAAATCTTGTTAGAGTCTCTTGTGTTGCAGCCATATGTAGATTAGCAGCTTTCCCTGGCGCGGGTCTGGGCCTCCTCTGGTCCCCGGGCTGGCCGAGCCTTGCCTTCCCTCTGCTTTGGCAATGTTAGTACCGTGAGCCGATCGGCACTCACACCACGCGTGGAAATGTCAGTGTCACGACTGATCTGAGATGACCCAGCTGCCTTCCAGGACACAGATACTGAGAAGCTAAGTGAAGTATTATGCTAACAATCTATGAGCCCCTGCCCAGAGCCCCAGACTTTCACCAGGTCCTGGGGATGCAGGGATGAGACTCAGCCCTGTCTCCATGAATTCCAGAAGCCTACAGTTTAAATTGTTTTAATGCTTAATTGATTTTCTGAGAGAGAGACAGAGAGAGCAGAGGAGGGGCAGAGAGAGAGGGAGACACAGAATCTGAAGCAGGCTCCAGGCTCCGAGCTGTTAGCACAGAGCCTGACGTGGGGCTCAAACTCACAGACCGTGAGATCATGACCTGAGCTGAAGGCAGATGCTTAACCGACTGAGCCCCGCAAGGGGCTAGAAGCCCACAGTTTAAAGAAGAGGCTGACATGCACAGTGGACAGTGCGAAATGAGATAGACCACACTAAACTTCTGTGTTTTATGGGAAAACAGAGACACAAAATGCACTTGGTGGGTGGCCTGGAGGTGACTATTGAGAAGGAGAGGTTCTCCGGGAAGGCTGTCGAGGGGAGAGGACATTTGGGCCACATATTAAAACCTCAGCAGGTGTTTTTAAAGCCAAGAGGGAGGAACTGAAGGCATTCTGTAGGGACAGAAGTGCTGCGTCTTCACAGGATTCAGGAGACGGGGAGTCATCCCAGCTCTCCGTAAGCGAGGGGGAGCAGTGAAGATGTAGGGGAATCTCTGCCTCCCCGTGAAGCTTAGGCTTGCCCCTGTGGCCATAGGGAGCCACGGGAGGTCCGTAAGCAGGAGTTACATTAGTATTGGGCGAAGGTGCTGACCATTCCAGATGTGGGCTGGTTCGGTGCTGGGGTTGCACGTTTGCCTGTGGCTTGTTGGTGTCCCTGACAGTGCCTGTTCTTGCCCCGGGGGCCATTCCTTGCTGGCGGGGGAGCCAGTGGGCTGACCCCGCAGCAGCTCCTTAGGAAGCCCCTGGCTCTGCCCTGCTGTCCACCCCTGACCTGGGCATGCGGAGTGTGACGCCTGGAGTTCCAAGAGGTGCCCTCATCCCGCCACCCAGCTGGCCTGTCTGTACATCGTGGCCTGCGGGCTGCCTGTCCTCACCCGGCTGTGCTGTCACCCCTGGAGGGACAGAGGCGGTCTGGTCTCCCCTCCTTGCCCCTCCCACCTCCCCAGCCTGGATAGCGGCTCCTGCTCTGCGGACCCCCGCCCTCATCCCTGGTGTGCTGATATGTTCACACCTCACTTTGCAGTCCCCTGGTCCCTTCCCCCCAACCCCCCTCCCCCACTGCTCATACACCCCCCATCTCAGCCACCTGGTTCCCAGAAACCAGAGGCTGACTTTTACCTGCTGTTTATCTCAGTGCCAAGCGTGGGGTGGGGCTCACGATGCTTCCAGGAGCAGGGAGTGACACAGAGAAAGGGCCACATGTAGTAAGGGCGGTGGGACCGTGGCAAACTGGGGGAGCGGGTGTGGCGACATGCCCTGTTTAAAGGAAATACCCATCCGGCTTTGTAAGATCTTTAAGGACTTGAAGGAGAAATTAGAAATCATGACTTAAAATTTTTTTTGTTTATTTATTTAGAGAGAGCTCACGGGAGGGGCAGAGAGAAAAAGGGAGAGGGAGAGAGAGAGAGAGAGAGAGAGAGAGAGAGAGAATACCAAGCAGGTTCTGCGCTGTCAGCACAGAGCCAGATGTGAGGCTTGAACTCATGAACTGTGGGATCGTGGACTTGAGCCGAAATCAAGAGTTGGATGCTTAACTGACTGAGCCACCTGGGTGCCCTGGAAATAATGATTTTTAAGCAAAGGGTTCTAGTTCTTAAGACTGTGTGGGCCCGTCACAGCAGGACAATCCCTCTAATTGCCAGTAGGGAGATTAGCAAGGGGACCAGAGAGCAACCCCGGCAACCAGATCTCCTGGGTGGAAATCCCAGCTCTGGCTTTCACGCATGCTGTGTGGCCCTGGACAATTCCTGGGCCTCTCTGGGCTTCAGTTTCCTCGTCTGTGAGGTGGGGATGGTAAAGGAGGCCACCTGGTCGAGCTGTCCCGTGTGCAGGGGGTTATTAGCACAGTGCTTGACGCGCTTCAGCTGTCGCTGTGGGAAGGCGTGAGCTTGTTGCTTGAATCTGCTGGGTCTGAGGGGGTGGGTGGTAGGAAGGAGGAGGAAGTCAAGAGCACCCTGTTACTCTGCCTGACACCCCCAGAGAGGTCCCCGGGCTTCCAGCGGGGCAGGCGAAGCCCGTCGCCATCCTGACCTCGCCAGTCCTGTTAGTTTTTCTCAGGCTGCAACTTGCTCCTTGCCCCAGTTTGCGGTCTCACCTGGACCAGTCCCACTGGGTTCCCAGAGGGCGGGCCCTGAGCAGAGTCACCTGCCTGTCCTCTGGGCTGACTCTTGGTGGCTGCGGGTGAGCCGACCCTGGGAGCCAGTGTGGACAGCCTGCTGCAGAGGTGGCACAAAGCTGGCATTGGTGTCTTCTCAGACCACCAGATGGGGGTGGGAGGGACAGTTTATCTGTCACACTCGCCATGGCTGACCGTCCGTCTGCCCCTGGCCAGCCATGACAAATGTGTCCCTCACGCCACCACCCCTGGCAGGCCAGCTGTGGCGTGCTGTCCTGAAAGCCATGCCCTGGGGGCCCGTCTGCCCCCCTGCCCTCTGCCCATCTTGTCCGTCCCCAGAGCTCACGTCCTGTGCCAGCTACAACCTGGTTTAGCATTGCTTGCTCTCCAGAGAATCCCCGGGTCTGCTCTTTAGAATTTACGTTTGTAGAATGAAAACAAGACATTGATTGTCTCTTTGGTGGGAAGGGGAACTCCCCACAACCCACGTCCCCAGGGTGAGTGTGGATCTTCAGGTGGGAGGGGCCTGCAGCCCTTGTTACTCTTTGTCGCGTGCAGCCTCTGTGGCCTGTCTCAGCTGCCGGGCACGAGGGCCCAGGGGCAGCAGAGGAGGAGACAGTGGTCAGCGTGGCCTGCCTTGACCCCTGCCAAATGCCAGGGGCGGGCAGCACAGGTTTTGCTGGGGAGAGAGGCCAAGGGGGGAAACTGAGGGGCTGAATCAGTTACCCACAGATCTGTAACAGGTTGGCCTAAAACTGAGGAGTGCAGGGCATTCATCCTCACGATTCTGCTGGCCGATTCTGTAGGTCCCATGGGGCATTGGCCCCCGTGCTGGTGGGGCAGTCCCTGCTCTCTCTCCACCAGGCAGCCCTGGGATTTGCAGGCAGGCTCGGGCGGGCACGGTCGGAAGCTGCAGGACCTCCTCAGGCCCAGCCCTGAGCAGGACGTGGCTTCTGTGCCTTTTGTGGGTCACAGTGAGCCATGGAGCCAGGCTAGATTTTCTAAGACAGGGGAATTGGGGGCCACCTCTGGAGGGCCGTGGCCGCAAAGTCACACAGCAAAGAGGTGTGTGGATAGGGACAGGAGGACAGCAGCCACCTTTGCAGTCCTCTGTCCACACCAACTCTGGGAAAGTGACTTGACCTCTCTGAGCCTCGGTTTCCACATCTGGAAAGTGGGTGTCCTACCTTCTCGTTTTAGTTCTGCCATGGTGCCCAGCACAATAAATGGTGGCTTTTATTCACTGTTGTTGATCTCTTAGAATAAATATAGAAACTGAGGCAGGATTCACAGTAGGTTTGTTTCCAGATCTCTGGGCACCCGTTCCAGTGCTCTTCCTGCTTCCCAGAAGCCCCTGTCCCATCGGAGCCTCTGTCTGAGTTGACGCGCAGGGTCTGGTCCCCAGGTAGTTCTCTGGTCCTCAAGGTGGTCTGGCCAAGTTTCACCCCCCTGGTCTCCCCGTGGCTGTGTCTTGCTGGCTGCCCTGGATTAATAACTTATTTATGATACGGAATAAAAGTCAGACATCACCTCACTGCCGCTGCTCTCGGGCAGGGCCAAGGAGGGCTGGTCTGGGGGCCGGTTTCATTTTTCTTCCCTGGTGTCCTCCAACTGGCTGGAGGGAGGGTGGCCTCTGGGCCCGCGAGCGTGGTGGGGGCTTTGCTCGCCTTTCGTCTGTCGTCCCTGTTCAGTGGGGCAGGGGCCCAGGGGCGGGCTTTCGGAGGGGGCCTGGGGGATCTGTGCTTCTCCTGGACCCTGCAGTGCGACGTTCCCAAGCCATCTGCGGGGCCTGGCATTCTGTGTTCAACATGTGGGCCTTGCCCCACCTTCAGAGTCTGAAATACAATAACGATGACTATGACGACAGCAATAACGGTAATCTTTGCAGGGGGCCCAGGCTCTGACAGCTCTGCGTTTCCTGTTAGCACAAATAACCCTGTGTTGTGAAAACCTCTAGGGGTGAGTTCAGCTCAGCGTCATTTCCATAGGCCACCTTGACTTTGGCCCGAGTGTGGGCAGCTGTGGCTGCAGGAGGCTTTGGGGCCTCTCGGTCCCCTCTTAATTTTCCAGACGAGGAAGCTGAGGCCCACAGAAGGGAAGGGACTCACCCAGGGTCACAGAGCGGCTGTAAGCACTCCCAGTCCAGTCCCCCACCCTCCCCCTTGGCCTCTTCTGAGTCCGTGGGAAAGGACTGAGTACATGTTGATAGTGACTCAGGGTTGTAAGCCCTGGGCTGGCCAGTGATGCAGTAGCCGTGGCAACAGCGTTAGAGCCCAAGTGCTAATGCCATTGGTCTTGGACTCTGGGGCACAGGCTGGCAGTCCTTGGGCCCGGGCACCTCTGCGAGAGCAGGATGCTCAACTTCTGCGTGTCTCGTGTCCCTGAAAACTGGGAAGTCAACTGAGAAAAAACAAGTATCAGCCTCCTGCTCAGCAGGATTTGAAGGTCAAACAGAACCTTCCGGTGTTTCTCGGCCCTAAATCACCACTGCCACCGTTTTATCTATTTTCAAAACATTGGAGGGCAGTGGGCGGCTTTTCCGCACACGTTGCTTGTCAGAGAATATGAAACACCCCCCAGTCTCCTTATCTGTGGTTGTCTGTAACCCGGGCTGCGGGGCCTGGAGAACAGTCCCCTTTCAGAGAAATGTACGAAGGGTGGAGCACTTGTCTGAATGCAAACCCTGTTCCCCAAGGGTTGCCTGAAGCCCTTTGTCAGCCTTTGCTTTTAAGCCAACCAAATGTTTGTACCTTTGATCGGTCCGGAAAATGCCCATACCCCCGGCCACCTCCACCCCACAGCGGAGGTCCATTTCTGCCCCACGAGGCTGGCAGGAGCCCACACTCTGAATTAGCTCCTCTGGCCCAAAGAGGCCTTGTGTTCTGTAGCCGACAGGCTGCTGGCCTGGGAGCACTGAGTGCTCAATGCTTTGTCACCTTATAATTCAGTCCCTAGATCGGGAGACTGTAGGCAACACATGCTGTCCCCTAAGCCGCGGCCACATTTTATGGGAGAGCAGAGCTCTCGTTAAGGGCGATACGCTCAAGGGAGTTCGTTAAGGAGGCTGGGCCCCAAGGACGCCCGTTTAAGGGGGTTTTGTGGCTCAGGACTTGTCCTCCTGCAGCTCACGTTTCAAAGAATAGACAAGTGTGTCCCCTGGATGGGGATAGAGCCGGAGCCACTGGGGAAAAGGGGAGGGAGCGGCGGTGGGGTGACATTTGAGCTGGGCCGGAGGGGCGGTCCTGGCAGAGCTCACAGCAGGGACAGAGGTGTGGAGGCCCCGGTGACCACATGTGGTTCCAGGTATGGAACAGGGCCCCTGCGGCTGCAGTGGTGGTGGTGGGGGGGGATGTTTGTTGCTGATTATCCCCAAAGCGGAACAAACAGGGTTTGACAGGGAAAACAGGTGTTGGGGTGGTCCAGACACTACCCCTCCTGGCCCCGGGTGGGACGGTTGTGGCCTCCCCAGCGGATCTGCCTGCCTCCACCCGGGCCCCTGCCATCCACCCGCCAGCAGCAGCCAGAGCTGTCTTGTTAAATCCAAGCCCTCCCGTGACATTCATCTGGGGACAGCCATGCAGGCCTGGGCTGTGGTCCCTCCTCCCCCCGCCGCCTGTGACCTCCTCTACCCCTCTCCCTCTGTGCTCCCCTGACTGCCCTCCTTTGGAGCATTCTTCCACAGATGCTGCCAGCTCCTACCCCCTCATCTCCCTCAGGCTTTTTTGCCCTCAAATGTCACCTGAGTAGCCTCTTCCCTGACTTCATGATTTAAAATTTCGGATCCCGAGGGGCGCCTGGGTGGCTCAGTTGGTTGAGCCTCTGACTTTGGCTCAGGCCATGATCTCACAGTTTGTGGGTTCGAGCCCCGCGTCGGGCTCTGTGCTGACAGTTAGCTCAGAGCCTGGAGCCTGTCTTTGGAGTCTGTGTCTCCCTCTCTCTCTGACCCTCCCCTGCTCACGCTGCCTCTCTCTCTCTCTCAAAAATAAAAATAAAAACATTAAAAAATAAGATAAAATAAAATAAAATAAAATTTCGGATCCCATTTCTCTGCCGTGCGTTAGTTCTCCCTGCCACTGGTTCTGTTTGGTATGCTGTGGTTTTACTTATTCATCACCTGTCTCACCCCTCAATAGAATGTTAGCCCCAAGTGAGGAGCAATTTGGGGCTGTGTCCCAGTGTCAGTGCCTAGAACAAGGCTTGCTCAGTAATTATCTCTGAATGAATGAATGAATGAATGGTGGATAGTACTACAAGACAGAGCTGTAGGAGAAATTGCAGAGATGTACATGAACGTGTAAAGTGACTTGAGAACATGGTGATTGGCCCCAGCAGCTGGAATGTGGGCATTTGCATTGCTAGTAACCGGCAGGGCTTAGCGCAGATGAGGTTTGGTGCCCAAGTTCTAAGAAATCTGGAAAACATGGTCATGGAGCCAAGCCTAGGTCAGGAGTAAGGACAGCAGGAGCCCCAGCAAATACAGATTCCTGGCCACCATGCAGAGGAGGGCAAGGATGCCCTGGGGGGGGGGGGCTTGTGGGGGGGGGGTCTGGGCCCTGCACAGGAATCTGAGAGGCCCACTACTCCTTCCTTCCTCCCCTGCTCCTCCACCTTGCCTGGGGAACCGTCCCTGCTGCCACCGCAGCCCTTGTTTATTGCTTGCTGCAGACCTGCAGGATGTCAGACTCCGTGGTGAACATTTTACATGCATGATCTCGTGCGGGCAGAGCATGGCTTAAAACCCAGCCAGCGCCCCTCTGGGCCAGGGTGACGTAGGGTGGCTCAGAGGGGACAAGTGCCCCGTCGGGGGCTGGCCCCCAGCTGTGGGAGGGACCGGCCACACTTCTTCCCGGAGCTGCCCCGCTGTCCGCTGCTCTGCTTCTGAGCTATAGGGCTGAGACCGTGGGGCCTCGGTGCAGGGAGCCGCCCCTCAGCCCAGGGCCGGGCAGCCACATGGCCTCCTGGCATTGGAAAGCTGCTTCCCATCTCCTTGTCCTGCAGCTGCTGCCGGGACTCAGGGCCAAGCAGGCAAGGTCGAGCTCCCAGCCTGAGCATGGTGGGCCCTGGTGGTGATAGGCAGGGACACCTCAGAGCCGCACGGCTTCTGGGCACAGGGAATGGAACGTAAGGGTGGCTGCCAGCCGGGGAAGGTCTGCCCTGAACTCTGGCTGGGCTCCAGGGTGGGGGTTTGCTGCAGATGGGGAGTCTGTGAGCACCCGCAGGTGTGGGGCCCTGCCCTGCCCCTGGGCCAGGACCTCTGCTGCCAGGGAGGGGAGGGCTGGCGTAAAAAGTGAACGCCCTTCCTTTAAAGAATATTTACTAAGATTTTGAAGACCTGAGCAACTGCTCCCCACAGGGCCGGAGGAGGACAGAATCAATCAGCACCTTCATCATGTAGTGCTTGAGGCGCTGCTACTAATTGTTCTCACGGTCAGCTGTGGACCCCCCAGTGTACGGGGGCCGTGACATCATCGACTTGCCACTGGCCGCCCAGCATATCCACAGCCCCCTCCCAGTCCCACCCAGCTCAGGGCAGTCTTGGTGAATTATTCTTCCTTGGGTGTGGAGCCTCCCCTGGAGGGAAGGAGGTGGGTGGGCTCTAAGACAGCACCTCTGCACAACTACATGCGGTGGGGACTGGCCTTGGTCAGGCTCAGCCCCCGGAAATGGTCGCGACACCCTGTTCCCAGCCCCGCCTTGTCCAGGGTACCGTCTCCTTGTTCTGTTGCTCGCTGTCTGTCTTGCCCATTTCCTGCATTATGACCAGCTGATTCTGGTCCAACAACCCCAGCTGATACTATTCGCTTTGTGAGATCTGGGTGATCCCTTAAACATTCCATTGTTTGGAAGCTTCCGGAGTTTAGATGAGTGTTTCCCAGGCCTGGCTGCACATTAGAATCACCTAGGCAGCTCAGAGAGCGTGCTGATGCCTGGGCCGCACCCCCTGAGATTTGATCCATTGGTCTGGGGTATGGTCTCGGTGTCCCCCTGGTGATCCTAGTGGTGACACCCACTGCAGTAGCCTCCTGGAAAAGTCTGTTGTGTGTTTGATGGAAAAGCTGGGGTCAGGTCAGGGATGCCAGGAGAGCCGGGCCAGAGAAGGAGGGAGTGGAAGGGGCGGCCGCCCTGCCGGGGGCTGGACCTCAGGGTGGGGGTGGGGTGCATTTTTCGCTTTGTGACCCATCCTGCAAGTAACCCTTTGGTTTCAGATGTGGCAGCTGAGGCTTGGAGAGGGCCTCACTCCCAGGAGCAACCTCTGCACCACTTGCAGGAAAGTTGGGCAATCGAAAAGGGGGGCTTCATGGAGTTTGTTTCCTTTTTCAAAACTTTGTTTGAAAATAATTCTTGTGTAACCATTACTTGCTCATTGTCATTGGCGAATGTTCTGTGCAGAATTGATTTCCTTTCAGATGGGGAATCCTAGAAACGTTAGAAAACTCCTGTAGAGTTTAAAGAGAAGGAAAGTGCTACAATTTTGCCACCTAGAGACCCCTCCCCAGCCTCTGGGTGCATTTCCACCAACCTATGATATGCCCTTTGTCGCCTTTAAAACTCTCCTGAACCAGCACAGCCTCTGCTTCCTGAGGACTCCTCCCCTTAAGGGTGCTCCACCCATGGTACTTTTTCCCATGGGCCTTTCTTCTCGCTTTTTGGCAGATCTGAGCGGGTGACAGCCAGTTCCCTGTGGAACCAGGAGTTAGAGGCAACCAACTTGTGCCTCCAGAATGCCACTTCCAGCCCTGAACCCATGAGCCGTGGGATTCCCAGGCACACTGAGTCGATCGTGATAATCCTGGCTGTGAGCAGGCACACTCGCAGTGTCCTTGCCTCGAGCCTGGACCGTTCTAGGTGCTCTGTGTAGATTTTCCAGAGCAACCCTGCAGGACCGGGACTGGCATGATCCTCAGGCACAGGGACGTCAAGTAACATGTCCCCAATGACACTGTTTGGGAAGCAGCACCCAGGGACTCGGGCTCTCGGGTCTCCACATTTACCCGCCGCACCTACCTCATTGCCTCTTCCCTGAGAAGGATGCTTGCTGCAGACGGACGAGGCCCAGCAAGGCTTTTACCCAGCACCTCCCAGGTTGTGGGCTGCAGAGGCCATGACCCTGGGAAGGGGGGCCCAGCGGTCGCCCCAGATAACGACCTCCAGCTGGTGGAAGCTGTCTGCTTCCTGGTGTTTCTCCTGAGACTTTGGCCTGTTGGGGGCATTCTGAAGCTGCCCCCACGTGGGACAGGCAGGGCAGGGCATGCCAGTCGAGGACAAGCCTGGCGGCCGCGGCTGCATCCCTCACGGCCCCCTTCCTCCTGCCTGTCCCCAAGGCTGCGGCTCCGGGAGAATCGGCTTTCTGACTTGCCCTGGCTGGGGCCCCGGCCTTGGCGGTGCAGCCTGCGGCAGAGCTCCTGCGGCTCGGGGCTCCCACATCAGGTTTGGATTACCCGACATCTCGGCGTCCGCGGGCTTTCATCCCAGCCCTGCTGACTCACGCCACCATGGTCACGGGCGGCCTGTGCAGCTCGTGCGCGCCTGGCGTCCGAGTGCCTGTGTGTCGTCCCCACGCCGACGTGTCTGCCGGCTGCCTGCGTGCGTGTGTGCATGTCTGCCCCGGGGTGTGCGATGTCCCTTCATGTGGCCCCATGATGCACATGTGTCCCTGTTTGCATGCCTGTGTCATCTCTCCTCTCCCTGAATGTGTGCCGTGTTCTTTTTAACAGCTTTATTGAGATACAATTTCCCTCCCATGCAGTTTGCCTAATTTATTATATTTTTTATTAATTTGAGAAAGAGAGAGAGAGCACGAACAGGGGAGGGGGCAGGGAGAGAGAAAATTGTAAGTGGGCTGCACTGGGTACAGAGCCCGACATGGGGATTGATCCCATAACCCTGAGGTTATGATCTGAGCCAAAATCAAGAGTCAGGATGCTCAACCGACTGAGCCACCCAGGCACCCCTCACCTAATTTAAAGTGTACAGTTCAGGGGCGCCTGAGTGGCTCAGTTGATTAGGCACCTGACTTGGGCTCAGGTCATGATCTCATAGTTCACAGGTTCAAGCCCCGTGTTGGGCTCTGTGCTGACAGCTCCCAGCTTGGAGCCTGCTTTGGATTCTGTGTCTCCCTCTCTTTCTGCTCCTCCCCTGCTCATGCTCTGTTTCTCTTTCTCTGAAATAAATATTAAAAAATTAAAAAAAATAAAGTGTATAGTTCAGTGAATTTTTATGATATGGGTAGAGTTGGGTAATTATCATTCAGTTTGAGAACATTTTCAGTATCTCAAAAAGAAGCCCTGTGCCCTTTTGGTTATCACTGCCTCCCATCCATTACCCCAGCCCGTGACAACCACTGATCTTTCTGTCCCTATAGATTTCCCTGCTCTGGACATTTTGTATGGATGGAACTGTAGAATACATAGCCTTTTGTGCCTGGCTTCTTTCACTAGGCCTTATGTTTTCGAGATTTGTCTGTGTTTCAACATGGATTAGTACTTCTCTCTTTTTGGTTGTTGATGCATTCATCTGTTGATGGGCATTTGGGTCGATCCTCCTTTCTGACTGCTGTGAGCAGGGCCGCAGTGAACACTCACGGACAAGTTTTTGTGTGGACCCACGTTGTCATTTCTTTCGGGCGCGTACCACATGAGGTCATATGGTAACTGTTCAGTGTTTTGTGGAACCTCTAGACTGTTTTCCAAAGGGGCTGCATCACTTTACATTTCCACCAGCCCAGCCGTGTGCAGGGGGTGGGAAGCCGAGACCCTGGCACTAGCCGGCAGGGTGGGAGGGAGTTTCACAGAGGGGATGTCCCTGAGCACATCTGTGTGCCGACAATAGTGACCCAAGAGAGCGTGGGCATGGCAATGCTGGGAAGAGGGGCACTTGCTGGAAGAGCTGTGTTCTGGAGGGGGTGAGAGGGAGGGGAGGAGGGCACAGGGTGCCCAGAGGGTGGTTGTTTGTAGGGTGGTGGCGGTGTAGGGAAGAGCCCGCCCGATGGTGCCTGTTTTCTCCTTGAGAACAGGAGAGGAGGAGGTGGGGACAGTGTCAGAAGGCTAAGCCATCAGTGTAGCGGGGAGCTGCAGCAGAGTCGCCAGCTGGCACCATGCTCACGGGAGAGCTGTGGCCATTGGTCGCAAGTGAGGCCAGTGGCGTCATGTGCATTTCTCCATCAGTGTGCAGGCACGGAGAACGTGGCTGGGTGGGTTGCACCAGGGCAGGGGCTTTTCTGAGATGGCAGGAAGGAGGGAAAGGCAGGGAGAGAACTATGGGTGTTTGCAGAATTATTATTGTGTCTAGACTGAGAAGTCCTCGGTGGTAAGAAGGGAAGTGAGGTCGTGGCCGTGGGGTTTGGACAGTGATGAGGCAGTGGGGCCCCGCACTGGAGGTCTTGGTGAAGCTTGGTAAGAGCTGGAGCCACAGGGCCGGAATCAGGTGAGCAGGGGGTGGGGGGATGGAGGCAGACACCTGCAGTCGGGGTTTCTTAGTTCTGGCTGGTGCTGTGGTCTGGGGAGGGAGCGTGGCTGGGGACAGAAGCAGGTTGCTGGTCTGGGTGAACCCGAGGGAAGCCGTTCCAGATTCTCCTGCTGTGGTTCCCCGTTGTGTGTATCACCCCAGCCTCCGCTTGCTGGGCTTTCTTTCATTTCCTACAGTGGAACCGTTTTAAGCTGAATTTGCTGGAAGCCTAGAACCTGAGACAGCACAGCTGGCAGTAAAACCTTGGTAATGGAATTTCCAGAGCAAGTTTGGGCCCGAGAATGTGCTCTTCTTGGGAGGTGGTGGGATGGCTGGTTGGAGGCACGCTCTGCTTCTTTCTCCTGTGGGGAGGCCCCACCTGGGCTGACCTTGGAAGAAGAGAGAGGGGACCCGGCTTCATCAGAGCCGTCATCTTGAAATAAATCCTCCCGGGCTTTCTGCACGGGGTGGCCAATCTGAAGGCACAGCAAGGCGGTTTTGGATTACACTCTCCTGGAGAGAAGGCCTGTGGCCAGACCTCCAGAGCTCCACTCCGTACCTGTGCCTGGACCCCAGGCTGCGTCTTTGCCTGTTGTCTCTGCACCCGACCTGGCATAGACAGAGGGCTTCCCGGTATAAGCCCAGAGTTCGGCGCCTCCACAGACACCTATTTCAGTCCTGTGTGGGGGTCTCTTCCCATGGCCTCCAAGATGTGTTGGCTCACTGTACCGTCGCCTCTCAGTTTGCGTGCAAGTACGTGCGATTTTAGAATAAATGTGTTTATATATACACCTGGACACACACCCACGAATTCCAAAATAATGCAGCCTCAGTTATCTGTTAAAATATCTGGGACTTCATCTGATGATAGACGGTTACCCATGAGCAGCTGAACTTGCTCGATTATGACCTAAGGCAGGATACAAGGGTACTCCTACCCCTGCCTCCCCCGTCACCACAGGACCTTGTCTCCTCCAGGCGCCCTGGACTTACCCTCCAGACCTGGGGCTTCCCCTGAAGGGAAACAGGCCTAGAAAATCTGGGATAGCATGGCCTGGAGGCCTCCGGATGAAGACACAGCAGAAGGCATTGCCTCTGCCACTAAAATGATGTCACCAGCCATACTGGGAAGGTCAGACAGGTCTCCCTCAGCCACTCACCTCCCTGGAGCGGCCCCTCAGTAGCAGCCGTAGTAAAGGAGTCTCGAGCCCGGCTGACGGCGGCCAGGCCTGTGCATTGGAGAGTTTCCATTTGGAGAAAATCGCCAGAGGGCCTGCGTAGTATGTGGCTCAATAATGTGGATATAATCAGCTGGTTTGGCCGTGTTGCATGAAGAACCTTTCTAGTATATGTTTCTGCTAAGTTACTGTTTGGAAGAGAAGGTGGTATGGGGTGAAAACAGGGCCGACCTTTGTTTTCTAGCAATGTGTCTTTCCTCTTCTCTCGATTTCTCATACAGAAACTTGATTTGATTTTCGTTCTTTATAATTAGCCACCACTTGTCAGAAATATAAACATCTCGTGAATTGAGAGACAGGAGTGATTCTGCAAGGAGGCAGAGAGCCAGAACGCTCCCATTGCCAAGGTGTCTGCCCCCAGCAGTGCCCGGTGTCCTGGCCGGGGCAGAGCTGAAGATAGTCTGCCAAACCTCTCGTGGCGTGGATGGGGAAACCGAGGGCCGTGGGGGAGGGACCTGCCCAGCCCACCTCCTGATCTGGTGGCCGAGCCTGCCTGCCCTAACCCTCTCCAGGAGAAGGGTCTCAGAGACCGAGGGGGCGCCCTAGCCTGGGCAAGAACTGTCAGTCAAGGCCACACACAGTGCACAAAATGGAGCAAGAGCATTGCTGGAAGTTCTGTCTTTGACCCCTGGAGTTTGGTGGGATCCACAGTCACAAAGGGATTTGAAACGTAGTTCCCAGGTTGTTACCTTAGAGGGTTTGATCTTTGCCCTCACCAGGTAGCAGGGAAGGGGAGATGGGGATTCCTTAACTCTTCCCTGGGGAGAGCACTGGGGGCATAGGGCTGGACCAGACCCAGGAATCCTGTGGCTTCTACTTCTGACGGAGAGGGGCTGAGGGTGTGGTGGGGATGGGGTGCGGGGTAAGAATCCTTTCAGGCTTCTGGGAGTCACCCAGGGGAAGGTGGGGTCTGCTCCCTTTAGGACCGTGTGCAGAAGTTTCTCCTCTGTTCTCACAACCATGTGGGAGGTGGCCTGGCTGCCCGGGGAGCCCTTTGCCCAGAGGTAGGACGTCAACATGTTGCTTGCTCTGTAAGCTCAGACTAGATGGGAGGCCCAGGGACATATAGGTGGGAGTACTAGAGGGAAGTGTCTTTGCTCAGAGTAGCCCACAGGGGCAGATGTGGGGCCCCGGGATGGCCTAAGGTAACAGAGCCTCCTGGTTAAGAGCCACACGGAGTTGGGTTCTTATTCTAGTGCTGTCACTTGCTTGCTGGGTGACTGAGCAAGTTTCTTAACCTTTCTGAGCTTGTTTCCTCATCCATGAAATGGGTCTAGTATTTGCATCTACCTTATAAGGTTGTTGTAAAGGTAGACTATGCCACTAGAAGTGGCTGTTACGTGAGATACTGTTGTTAACCCCAGTGATAATAAGACCCTTTACAAAGGGTGGAATGTCTGGAAGCGTGTTTCAGCTCAGTAAACATTACCACTGTCCCTGCACAGAACAGGCTATGTCTTGGGGGAGGGGGGCTCTTTGTTGCCTGAGGAATCCAAGCAAAGGTTAAGAGCTCCCCTGGCTAGGGATGTTGTGGGGGGATTGAAGCTTCAGACCGGGGAAGGCCTGGTGGTCTTGAAAGGTCTGTGTGGTCCACAATTATGGGCAGGAAGGGTGAACTGGACGGCAATGCCTTTGCAGCCCAGCCCTGTGCCGTGCGGATCATCCCAGGCTCTGGGATGCCTCATGTGGGGCACTGAGATTTGGCCGCCACATGGGCCAGGGCATGCCAGCTTTTAAGGGGCGGCGGTAGCTTTGGCAGGAGAGGATTAGTGGCTGCTGACTTGTGTGCTCAGTAGATCTCTGAGGCGATTCCCGAAGAAGTCATCTCAGAACAGGGGGAAGTGGGAAAGTTGGATAAAGTCATGGCCGCTTTCAAAAGAGGCAGCTCCTATTCGTGTAGAGAACGTCTGATAGATTTATAAAAATACTTCCTTTGTTCACTGCCTTGTGTTCACAGCTGCCTCCCCGGGGTCTGGACGGCGCTGGTATGTAGTAGGCACTCAATAGATACTTGCGGAATGAGTGAAGGAATTCATTAAGGATTGCCTACTATTTTCCAGGCACTGTGGTAGGTGGGCCAGACTGACTGGTTTTTAGAGCTGACACCAGGGGAGGGCGTGGGGCGTGTGTAGCTACCCATGGATTCGCACACATATGTTTCATTGGCCCCTGGGATTATTGCCTCCATTGGGGGCCAATAACATATTTGTGGGGCTTGGCCGAGGTTGTATTTTGAATGTTTTTATTTCCAAGGCCAACACCTGATTATTTTTACAGGAATATTTTGATGCAGGCAAAAAAATTAGATTAAAAACAGAGCCTGCCTTCCCACCCTTACCCTGGCTCCCTTACTGTCAGCAGACGTGAACTCCGTGGTGAGCACGCGCACGTGCTTTAAATCTGACATAACAGCACTTTGTTTTTTTTGTTGTTGTTGTTGTTTTTGTTTTTTTCTTTTTTACAAATAGTTTATTGTCAAATTAGTTTCCACATAACACCCAGTGCTCATCCCCACAAGTGTCCTCCTCCATGCCCATCCCCCCTCCCCCCACATCCATCAGTCCTCAGTTTTTGTCAGCATTCAAGAGTCTCTCATGGTTTGCCTCTCCCTTTCCCCCACCATTTCCCCCCTTCTTCTCCCCCTTGGTCCTCTGTTAAGTTCCTCCTAATCCTCCTATACATGCACACATATGATATTTGTCCTTCTCTGCCTGACTTATTTCGCTCAGCATAACGCCCTCAAGGTCCATCCATGTTGCTACACATGGCCAGATTTCATTGTTTCTCATTGCCATGTAGTATTCCATGGTATAGATAAACCACATCTTCTTGACCCATTCACCCATTGATGGACACTTAGGCTCTTTCCATGTTTTAGCTATTGTGGAGAGTGCTGCTATGAACATTGGGGTACATGTGCTCCTATGCATCAGCATTTAACAGCACTTTGTGTCAAAGTGGGGACCCAGCACCCATGTTAAGGATAATTAACCTTTACTGGTAGGAATTCCCTCCCCCCCACCTTGTCTGGGGTGGGGGCATTAAAGGCAAACCTGCGTGATGGCGCTTCAGGGTGGAATTCTGTGCCCCAGGGAGTGTGTGTGGGGATTTACGGCAGTGGCTTTCCGGCCTCCCCCTCCCCCCTTTAAGCCCCAGACGCCTTACAACACAGTAAAAGTGGATCCGCCTTGCCTGAGATGGACGTGGGCCCCCTTGTTCAGCATGCAACCACCCACCTGCCCTTCCCTGCTGGAATCCCCAGGCTCCCCAAGGCGGCACACATGTAGTCACACACATTTGCGTTCACAGATGCTCGCCTGTCCTGGGCCGTGTACTCACGCCTCTTCTCTCTCCCCCTCTCTGCCCCCACTTGCTGCGTGCCCGGCTCAGGCGGGCCTCATCCGCACAGATAGCACCGACTACTTCATAGAGCCCCTGGAGTGGGGGCAGCGGGAGAAGGAGGCCAGCGGGAGGACACACGTGGTGTACCGCCGGGACGTCGGCCAGCCTGGCGGGGACCTTCACAACGAAGGTAGGCGCTGGGCAGGTCCCTGAGTTCCACCTCCGCCCGTACCTCCTGACCTTAACCTCTCAAGTCCTGGCCTCGGCCTTCTCCTCCGCAAGGTGGGACTGGACCCTGTATACCGGCAGAGAAGCCGCGGCAGGTCTTAGGGGCTGTTACAGCTGGCTGGCGGGGGGCGGGGGGGAACGGGTGAGCTACTCGAGCCCCCTGAACTGTGGCCCTAGGGACTCTGGAGGTCGCCGCGGGGCTCTGCGTTGCTCTGGACGGCTGTCTCCCTGCCTGGCAGGAGGTGCAGTGGTTGCAGTTAGCTCTTCCCCCTAAACATCCGCTCAGCCCTTGGGAGCCACGGGAAGGAGGTTTGCAGGGCACTGGTGGGGAGACTGCCAGATATCAGGGTCTCGGAGGCAGGCTTGTGTCCAACATTCCATTTTTATTTTTATTTTATTTATTTATTTTTCTCTTTTGAGCGAGAGAGAGAGAGTGTGTGTGTGTCTGGGGGGGTGCACACGTGAGCAGGAGCAGGGCAGAAGAGAGGGAGAGAGAGAATCCCAACCAGGCTCTGTGCTGTCACCATGGAGCCCTATTTGGGGCTCGATCTCACAACCATGAGATCATGACCTGAGCCAAAATCAAGAGTCAAATGCTCAACTGACTGAGCCACTCAGGTGCCCCCAGGAGACCATTTTTCCCCAAATGTTTATTTTTCAAAGAAAGAGAGAGTGAGTGAGCAGGGGAGGGGCAATGAGAGAGGGAGACAGAGGATCCAAAGTGGACTCCGTGGGCTCCACACTGTCAGCTCAGAGCCTGATGTGGGGTTCGAGCCCACAAACCATGAGGTCATGACCTGAGGCAAAGTCAGTCGCCCAACCGACTGACCCACCCAGCTGCCCCCCAACAGACCATTTTTATTTTTTATTTTTTTTAATTTATTTATTTTTTTTAATGTTTTTTATTTATTTCTAGGAGAGAGAGAGAGAGAGACAGCGTGAGCAGGGGAGGGTCAGAGAGAGAAAGAGTCACAGACTGAAACCGGCTCCAGGCTCTGAGCTGGCAGTCAGCACAGAGCCCGACGCGGGGCTCGAACCCACGAACCGCGAGATCATGACCTAAGCAAAAGTCGGACGCTTAACCGACTAAGCCACTCAGGCGTCCCAAACAACAGACCATTTTTAAATGCCGCCTCCAGCACTGTCTGCTGTGAGGTCCTACCCAATTTGCTTAACGCCTCTGAACCTGATTTTCTAATCTGTAAAGTGGGGGTGATGATGATAGCCATGTATTAGCAGTGGCGTGTATAAAAAGTCCGGAGCTTGGCAGGTGTCTGGCAGGGCTTACTACAGTATTGTCATTAGGGTAACCACTTACGTGTTAGGGCATGAGCCCCTGAGATTGGGGGTGTCTGGCATGGGAGCCTGCACACGGCCAGTACTTGGGGCCCGTGCTTGCGAGAACGAACCAGTGGAGGCCACGCATGCTGGTCCTGGGCCCACGGCCAGCTTCATCATCCGACTTAGCTTTGTCACAAAGCACCCTTTGGCCAGGACACAAGAAGGCTTCGGGTAGCAGCTGGCCATGAATGGACCACACCCTCCTGCCCGGGCCCCGGTGGGGTCGGGCATAGAGTGAGGGAACCCATGGAAGCCGGTTGTGCCCACGTGCAATACATCCTTTGAAGTACCAGCTGCTCTCCCAGTGCTGCTCTTTTTTTTTTTTTTATTTAATTTTTTAATGTTTATTTATTTTTGAGACAGAGAGAGACAGAGCACGAGCCGGGGAGGGGCAGAGAGAGAGGGAGACACAGAGTCCGAAACAGGCTCCAGGCTTTGAGCTGTCAGCACAGAGCCCGATGCAAGGCTCGAACCCATGGACCGCGAGATCATGACCTGAGCCAAAGTCAGACGCTTAACTGACTGAGCCACCCAGACACCCCCTCTCCCAGTGCTTCTCTTAAGAGGCGCCACAGCCCCAGAGGCCGAGCTGAGTCGTGAAGGGCTCTGCAGGCTTGGGGTGGGGGTGCGGGAAGGGGGCAGGGGCTTGGTCGGGTATCGGGGGGCTGGGGTGGATCTCACGGGCAAGGCAGGACAGCACCATGCCCTCCACCTTAGCTGGGAAGAAAGACAGGTCTCATTGGCTTCCATTTTATCTGAGGCCAGTTCTGAATCAAAAAGCATAAATCCCCCTTTTGGGGAGACCCTGGGGAAGTTGTGCTCCACGGCCATGGGCCCGGAGCCAGCCACACTGCCTGCCGCCACCATGGTCAGTGGCTGGGAAGCTCAGACTGCTGAGCTCACCGAGTTGGCGCTCAGGCCCAGGAAGGCTGGTGGTATCCCCATCATCAGGCTTCGCGGCCGGAAGTCATGGGCCCGTGGGTGAGGACAGGTGATGATGGGGGCGTTTTGGAAACCTGGGACTCTCACTCACTGTTCTTTTAACACCAGCGGTGGGTCTGAGCCCCATGAGTATATTAGCGTGTCTAGGTCACTCACTGTGCGGTGGGTCTGAGCCCCATGAGTATATTAGCGTGTCTAGGTGTGCCTGTCTCCATTGATCATTCTTGCCTAGGACGGAAGGTTTCATTTCACAGCTGCGGGTATACCTCTTGGCACGGAGCGGTGCCTCAGAGGCCCAGGCCAGCCGGGCAGAGCCGGCTTAGCTGCCAGCAAGTGGGCTTTGGAGAAATCTGCCTCGGGCCCAACACCTTCCTCCATCTCCATCAGCCTCCGTGCTGCCCAAGTGTCAGCCCAGCTCAGGTGTCTCCTCTCCGGGACCCCTGGCTTTTTCTCAGGGCTGTCTTCTTGTCCCAGGTAGGCTGGGGGCTTCCTGGAGGACAGATACCAAGTCTTAATGATCTTTGTTCCTTCACATGAGCTCTGCCACCCCACATGATATGTCTGGCTTTCCTCAAGGAAAGAGAGGAGGCATCCCGAGATCCATCAGACGGACTTTCTAGCTGAGATGTGGTCTGTGGAGGGCCTGCGGGCACCTGGGCTCCACGGGAGAAGTATCTGCAGCAGTGAACTTGGGGGCAGAGCCGACTCTTCTCTGCCCTCAGGGTACGGTCTTGATTGCCGCTTCCTGAAGAGAACGTGGGTGTGCCCACACAGCGCCCCCTCACACATAACACGCTGAACTTCAGAGTCTGGAGGTAGAAATCCCCTTGGCTAGACCTCTAGGTTCAGCTGGTCCCCGCCCAGCCTCTCAGAGACTCCCCTGTGGACACTGCCCGGGCCTCGGGGGGCTGTGCCCTGGACACGGCCATGCTTCTAATGCTGCCCTTTCCCTCCTCAACCCATAGTCCTGCTCTCGATAACCCCTTACCGCCCTATAGGTCCTGCCTGAGGAAGGAATGGGGTGCCTTGGGGCTGTGTGCACCTGTGGCCTGAGCTCCAGCTCAAGGAGGGGGGATTGGGGTGGGAGGGGTTGGGGGGGCAGGGTCATCAGATGCCAGGGGGCTCATCCCTTCAGGGGCAGCCAGGCCGGCTGGGGCTTGGGGCTAGTGCTGCTGCTTTTTTTTTTTAAGTTTATTTTTATTTATTTTGAGAGAGAGAGACAGAAAGTGCATGGGGGAGGGGAAGAAAGAGAAGGGGACAGAATCCCAAGCCCGTTCTACCATATCAGAGTAAACTTGGGGTTCGAACTCACAAACCATGAGATCGCGACCTGAGCCGAAATTAAGAATCAGACGCTTAACCGACCGAGCCACTCAGGCATCCCTTCTTTTTTTTTTAATGTTTATTTATTTTTGAGAGAGAGAGAGATACAGAGTGCAAACGGGGAGGGGCAGAGAGAGAGGGAGTCACAGAATTCGAAGCAGGCTCCAGGCTCTGAGTTGTCAGCACAGAGCCTGACGCAAGGCTTGAACTCATGAACCCTGAGATCATGACCTGAGCTGAAGTTGAATGCTTAACCAACTGAGCCACCCAGGTGGCCTCTTTTTTTCCTTTTTTTAACTTGAGATTAAAACCCACCATTTGAATCATTTTCAAGTATACATTTCAGTGGGTTTTTCCTGTTTACAGTGTTGCGAAACCAGCACCACTATCTGATTCTAGAACATTTCTGCCACTCCCATAAAAAGCCCTGTGCCCATTAATTAGCTGTCACTCCTCTGCCCCCCTCCCCCAACCCTACCTTCTTCTTTCAGAAGTGGCAGATGTGCCTCTTCTGGATATCTCACGTAGATGGGATTGTGCAGGCCTCTGGCACTGGCTTCTCTCACTCAGCATGTGGGGTCCGGCCATGTGGAGCACATGGCACTACTTCACCCCTTCCTATGGAAGGGTCCGCTGACTGCACGAATACCCCACATTTGGCTTATCACTTCATCTGTCAGTCGACACGTGGGCCGTTTCCAGTTGTTGGTTATTACGGAACGTTGCTGTGAACGTTCACGTGCACGTTTTTGTGTGGAAGTGCGCTTTCAATTCTCTTGGGTATGTAACTCGCAGTGTGGCATGGCCGGGTCCTATGGAAACACTGTATTGATCTTTTGGAGGGGGGGCTGCCAAACTGCCTTTGCAAGAGCAGCTGCGTTGTTGCACATTCTCGTGGGACTTCTTGGGTGGGCTTCTGGAAAACCTCCCCGGGGCCTGCCACCCCCACCCTCCCCTCTTGGAAGGTTACCTGCTTCTGGCCTGAGAGGCCGATGAGGGCGTGGGGGCACCTCTCCAGGGCCTCTGGCTGACGTCAGGAGGCCCTGCCCTGGGCCCCTCACTGTGTGTAATGAGAGGGGAATCCGGGTGGGCCCTGACAGGGTGTGGTAGTGGGAGGGTGGGGGCCCTGGGTTTCCATTCTGGGCTATGCCGTTAACTTTCTGTGTGACCAGGATGAGTCAGGCGACCTCTCTGAGCCTCCCTTTGACAGGCCTGTGGCTGGGAGAGCCGTGAGGCATCATGTCCTGAGTCTCACTTGCAGTTTGTAAATCTGTGGGCACCGCTCACATGTTGGGAGTGACCATCATGTATTCTTGCTGCTTCGTGGAGGCAGCGCTCATTCCTTCTCCTCCCCTCCTGGGGGCTCTGCTTCCCCCCTCCCAGGCATCTGTCACTCACCATTGGGCTCAGGTGCCAGGCCACCCGGAGCTCTTGCGTCGGGTCGAATGAGGGCGATGCAGGCCTGAGCCCTGCTCGCCAGGCAGGGCATCACTCAGAGGGCTGGCCACAGGCTTATGGTTTCTCCACTCAGCCAGCGCGCACACGTTTTTTGCAACCCTTAAGTCTAGTGCTTTCTTTCCTTTGCACCGAGAACCCCTAGCCAAAGGGCAGGGACAAAGAAACCATAGCAGAGTGCCATGGCTCCCTGTGGCCCTGTCCTCAGAGTTCAGTTCCTGAAGTAGCCATACTGACCGAGGCTTAGAGGCAGATCTTGGGTCTCCGCCAAGGTACCTGGTGACTCATCCCTGAGGGTCACGCGTATTCTGGACAGTTTCACCCCGTACCTGCTCCCGGTGGGTTTTGCAGGTGAAATTCCCACTGCTGGGACCTTCCTGCTCCCCGTGTGGCCCAGCTTAGACGTCCCCTCCTCCAGAAGGCTCTGTCAACTCCCCAGTCCTGGTTTGGGTGGGAAGCCTTGTCTATTCAGTCCTCCTGGAGGCGTCGAAGTCACTGTACTCTTACCGTCTGGTTCTTTCTCTGTCTACCCAGGGGGGAGGCAGTGGGCTCAAGAGCGGGGGTCCCACCTTTATCACCCACCTAGCATCTACCCACCTAGTACGTATGGGGCCCCTCCTGCAGTCACACCCCTTGGTACATGCTGGGGGTGTATTGGTGGCATTTTCCTATCCTTAGTCCCTGTCCCACACTCTGGAGGATTCTCATATAACTGGATATTCTCAGAAATCAATGGTACGGGGGCACCTGGGTGGCTCAGTTGGTGAAGCGCCCAACTCTTGGTTTTGGCTCACGCCATGATCTCAGGAGCCTGCTTGGGATTCTCTCTCTTCGGCCCCGCACTACTCACTCTCACTCTTTCAAAACAAACCAAGTAAAATAAAATAAAGAAATTAGCGGCACAAGTGTCAGAGCTTCAGGGTAGAATGGAGGGGAATCCCAAAATGTTAGGGCTTTGGAGTCTTCTCAAGAGATTCCAGCCTCTTATCTCACCTTCTTAGTGTGTGTAGGGAGGAAAGAATTTTCCCTTTACCCTTCTAGGTTCTTGGCTGAGGCCCCCTGTAATAAAAGACAGATTAACAAGAATAAAGCAATCAGAAGTTTAATTACACGGGTACCCTCTGTATATGTGGGAGAGACTCCAGAAAACTGAGTAACTCCCCAGAATGGTCCAAGCCACCACCTTAACAGCAGCTTAAGACAAAAGAAAATGTTGGTGGGTGGAGAGGTGGCAGAGTTAATGGGATGTTACTAGGAAAACACAGCAAACGGGTAGGGTTGTTATGTGGATTTAAGTCATTTCCCTCTCTATTGATAAGAGTTTCCAGAGATTTAGAGTCATCCATCTCTTCCTGGCACAGGGCAGAGAGCCCCTTACAAGTGGAGATTTCCCTTGTGTAGAATGTCTCTTAGGAAAGGGTCACTTCTACTCAGTTTCCAGAGCTTTTCTGGTATCTGCTGTTTCTTAAAAATAATCAGCGTAAAATAATCCTCACACCGCAGAGACATATTTTGGGGTGGGAAATTCTGCTCCCCTTCATTGGCTTTTCCCACAGTGTCCTCATGAACCCTCAACTCCACTGCCCCAGCAAACGTTGCTGCAGTCTATTCAGACTGTGGTGTAAATGACTGATAACTACTTAAGGTACTGCCTTTCTAAGTAGCAGTACTGATGGTGATGCTTCAAAGCCTGGTCTCTTGATTCAGACAGACCTGGACAGGCTACTCTGGACCTGTTTGTTTGCCTGTATATTGGGGACAATAATCTAAAAGTTGTAAGAATTGGATTGGATTGGATTGGATTGGATTGGATTAGACTGGGGGTCAGCAAACTAAGGCCCATCATGGGAAATTAATTCTTTTAAGTTTATTTATTTATTTTGAGAGAGAGAGAGAGAGAGAGAGAATACATGCAGGTGTGTGTAGGTAAGGTCAGAGGGAGAAGGAGAAAGGGAATCCCAGAGAGAGAGAGAGAGAGAAAGAGAGAAAACACATGCAGGTGTGTGTGGGTAAGGTCAGAGGGAGAAGGAGAAAGGGAATCCCAGAGAGAGAGAGAGAGAAAACACATGTAGGTGTGTGTGGGGAAAGGTCAGAGGGAGAAGGAGAAAGAGAATCCCAGGCAGTCTCCCCACTGTCAGTGCAGAGCCCTACCCTGGGCTCAAACTCATAAACCCTGAGATCATGACGTGAGCCAAAATCAAGAGTTGGATGCTTAACCGAATGAGCCCCCAGCACCCTGGAAATTAAGTCTTATTGGGACAGACACACGTTGGTCCGCTTATATATTGTCTATGGCTACTTTTATGCCAAACTGAATCGCTGACAGAGACTGTAGGACCCAGAATGCCTAAAATATTCACTCTATGGTCCTTTACAGAAAAGTTTGACAACTCCTAGATTACATACTCTAAGTTCGTCACTCCTAGTTAAATGCATCTTTTGCTTTTTGTCAAAGGGCAAAGCAGTGGTGGTGAAATTTTGTAGTGCTGGCCATGATGGGGAGGGACTTGAGGGGACATATCCAGGGGTTCCTAAAATGCCCTGCATAGGCTACAGTCACACGGTGATTAGTTTTCTTTATTGAGAAGTTCCCACCAATTGCCGAGTTTGATTTTTATAGCAAACTCCTGGGTCAGAGATCAGAGATCGGGGGTCGCAGGAGGGGAGGGGCAGGCCTGGAGGAGTGAAGGGGCGGGGCTGGGTTACAGTCTGGAGATAGGGCTGAGTGGGACCTGAGACCCAGGCTTGTCACTCCAGGCGAGGTCCCCCTTCTCTGTGTTCCTTGCCTCAAAGACTCAGCCCTGGCCCGGCGCCTCTGAATTAGCAGGCGGGGAAGGAGCCTTCGTGCCAAGTTGGCCTACAGGCAGGAAAGGGGCACAGCTGAAGGGGCAGAGTGGGCTGGTGGGCGGCATCCGAGTGACAGCCCTTCCTGTGGCTCTGACCTCTGTCTCTCTTCCCGTCCTGGTTGGCAGCCTTTGGCCTGGGCGACCTCCCCAACCTGCTGGGCCTGGCGGGGGACCAGCTGGGCGACGGGGAGCGGAAGCGGCGGCACGCCAAGGCGGGCAGCTACAGCATCGAGGTGCTGCTGGCGGTGGATGACTCGGTGGTGCGCTTCCACGGCAAGGAGCACGTGCAGAACTACGTCCTCACCCTCATGAACATCGTGAGTGTCCTCGCGTCCCAAAGTGGGCCACCAGCTTTGGGTAGAATGCCAGTTCCTTCGGGCCTGGTGTTGGCTGATGGGATGCACTGCTTGCTCCGTAGCCCAGCAATGGGACAAGCCTGAGCTGGCCTGATGCCGCCCCAGGCCCAGGCCTGGGCTCAATCCCGTACACAGGTGCCCTCAGGCCATCGGCGCCAATCCCCTGGCAACCTGGGGACAGTGGGTTCTGGGTGGGGACACATTCAGAGCCTGAGGCAAGCGTGGCCGGGGCTTCACTTGCCTTGGAGCTGAGGGGGCTTCCCTGAGACTCCTCATCTGGAGAAAGAGCTAGATCCCAGGCTGGGAAGATTGGCAGAGGAGCCATCATCGATCTGCTGGTGGGGTCCAGATCCTAGGTCCCGAAGGTGGACCTTTGGTGTTCACAGAGGGCAGAAAGGTTGCTGCACACATTTAGGTCTTTGCCTGTCTTGATGGGTTTCCAGGGATTGAATCAACCCCCTCTTTTGGCACAGCTAGGAGACGCCCTTATAAATGGGTATTTCCCTTATATGTGTAAATGTCTCCCACAAAAGGGTAACATCCCCTGGGGTTTTCCGAGCTTCTCATGTGCCTGTAGTTTATTGAAAATGGTCTGCTTATGGGGCACCAGGGTGGCTCAGTTGGTTAAGTGTCTGACTTTGGCTCAGGTCATCATCTCGGGGTTCATGAGTTGGACCCCCGCGTGGGGCTCTGCTGATAGCTCAGAGTCTGGAACCTGCTTTGGATTCAGTGTCTCTCTTTCTGCCCCTCCCCCACTAGTATGCCCCCCCCAAATAAACATTAAAAAAATTGAAAAGGAAATAACCACCTTGGGGACCCCTAGGTGGCTCATTCAGTTAAGTATCTGACTCTTGATTTTGGCTCAGGTCATGTTCTCATTGTTCATGAGTTCGAGCCCCACATCGGGCTCTGTGCTCACAGCTTGGAGCCTGCTTTAGATCCTCTTCTCCCTCTCTCTGCCCCTCCCGCATTCATGCTTGCTCTCTCGCTCTCTCTCTCTCCCTCTCCCTCCCTCCCTCAAAAATTAATAAATGTTAAAAAAAATTAACCAAGTTAAAGTAATCAGTGTGGCAAAGAGGCATCTCTTGGGGTGCCCAAACCTGCTCCCCTTCATTGTTCTTAGAGCTATACTGTCTGTGCCTGTATGTAAGTGGTCCTTCATCTAAGCCACTGAAGCGGTGGGGTGGGGGCTTTGTCTTATACTTTTTTTGAGCCCCAGCTGCACACAGCACAGTCCCTGACCCCTGGGTGATAGGTGTATATGGAAGCGACTGGCATCTGTGGAATAATCAGGAAACGGAAAGGTAGCAGGTTTGTGTCCACAATAGGGGTGTAAAGTAAAAGGGGGTGGCGCTAGAAATCAGATCCAGTTAGAAGGAGCCCCCGGAGGGGAGGGCTGAGCCCTGGCCACCACCTCATTGTTTGGAAGTTAATTCTTCTGTCCCTTAAGGAGCTGTGGTGTGGGACTCTTAAGAGCAGAGGCTACCAGTGGGGCCCTTTGTGAGGCAGGGAAGATGACTATGAATATGGACACATACACTCTGAATTTGAACTTAATTGGGGAGAGAGAGTTGGCAAAAGGCTTGTATGGTTAGGACAAATGCGTTGATTTAGGAAAGACAGATAGGTTTGTAGGAGAACAAATGGGAAATAACGTTTGCGGTTCTACTTATTTATGCTTTCTGTCTTTTTCTATGGCAATGAAATTGCCCTGCAGAGGAGGGGGTAGGTGTGTGGTAGCTTGCTTTCCAGGGTTGCTACTTGGACAGATAAGGGGGTTTCTGAGAAGGTTTCTTTCTTCATTTGTTCAGCTTAAAATAATCTTTATACCAACTCTGCGGTTCTGACTGGGTCACCACACAGCCAGGAGCGGGACCTCAGAACCGCCACAGGGAATGAGTCCATGTAAGCACCTGTGTCCTGGAGAGGCGGTGACCCGTGCCAGTCCCTGAAGTCCCTGCCTGGGATGGAAACTCGCATGCTGTGGATGCCGGACTACCTTGTCCACAACTTGGCTGACTTGCTGGTCTAGACCGAACCCCTCTCTGGAGGGTTCCCAGAGGATCAGCTCCAGTGACCTGGGCAGGGGGTTGGGGGTAGGCTGTTCTTTGGGGCCATGGCGAGAAATGGCACCCACCTCCTAGGTGTAGGCTTGAAGGCAGCAAAGTTAGAAAGGGGTGAGGAGGGTCTAAGAGCTTGTTCCCTCAGAATGTGACGGCTTGATGAACCACACAAGGAGATACATTGTCTTCTGTAGAGCAAAGTATACTTCTGAAGCCATTTTCCAAAGGCTTGCCCGGCCTGAGATGTGGTTAGTTCAGAAGGGTCCCGTTAGACCCCTGGGGCCTGGAGCTGTGCGGATGGTGGTGGGGAGAGCTACCACGCTCTTGGGGTTCACCACGCGGAGGCCCATGGCCTAGCAGCTCTCCTTCCCCGGTGTCCTTCACTGTGTCCCCTGAACTTTATTGTCGGGGAAAGGTAAGCCTGTGTCCCGCCCGGCTCTCATGACCTCTCACCCCTGCCTGGCAGCCTTGGCCACAGAGGTCGTGCCCCGAGGGCCTGCCTTGGACACTGCTGTTGCCCTTGGCTTGGTCCCGCCTTCCTTCTCCTCACAACCTGCGGGAAAGTATGCGAGGAGAGTGAATGTCTTCCAGAGCTTCCTGAAGGCTGCTTGAGGCTGGTTCTTCTGCTCCTGCTGGCGTGCTCTGTGGATGTGGGAACAGAAGGGGAAGTTGAGGCAGCGCTTATCCCCAGGGCCCGTTCCTCTGGGGAAGAGAGGCTCACCAGGCAGAGGAGCTGTTGCGTGCAGACCCGCAGCCGCCCTAGGCAGAATATTCTGGGAGGGTGCGTTCTGACTTTGCAGGGGCGGGGGTGGGGGGGGGAGCCAGTGAGAGTTCTGGCCCACAGAGGTGAGCGGGCGGGTGGCCAGCTCATCCTGTCCATTGTGAGGGAACTTTATGCGACTGGGATGCTTGAAGCTCGAGGCACTAATTTCCTGAGGGATTTCATGAAGCCAGTAAAAAGGGTGTCCCCTCCCTGTCCCCTTGAAGTGCCTGCCTGCCTGTGACCATTTCTGATCCTGATTCGTGAGGCCAGGGCTGGCCTAGCAGGATCAGGGAGAGATCGGATTCCCGGGATGTATGGTCCCATTGTGCTCAGCCTGGAGGAGGGGCAGCAGCCGTTAGTGAAGCTCTCTGACTGGGCCCTGCTCTCCGGCAGCTCTCCCGTATCCTGCCTCTCAGTTCCCTCTGCCTGAACCTGGTGAGGTGCTGTAAATACTCATGCGGCTGCACATGGTGGCACGGACTCCCGCCTTCCCTCCCTCACATGCTGGTGGGCCCTTGATGGACTTTATTTGCTCGTGCCTCAGTTTACCCATCTGTACCAGGTCGCTTTCCCTCAACTTCTTCAAGTCTGAGGACTAGGGAACACTTTGAGAGCTTTGAAAAATAAGGAGTCATTTTGTTCAGCATTTAGTGAGTACCTGGTGTATACCTAGTATGACAGACCGTTGTTCTAGAAGCTTTGGTCTGGCAGCCAACGCAAGCCTCAGACTGTGGAGTAATTTGGGAACCATGGAGGCTTATGCTGAAGAAGCTTAGAGGAGGCAGCCGTCCCTGTGGACCGGAGGCAGAGGCTTTCTGGAGGGGTCTGGAGCCTGGGGGGAAAGGGTTTGGGGAGGTGGAGCGTGTAGGCCTGGTGAGCATGATCATGTGGCAGGGTTGTGGATGCAGGGGTGAGGGGGCAGCGGGGCCCCCCTGCAGAGACCTCTCAGGAGTTTAGCTGTGGCGGGAAGGGAGTTCGGGATTAGCATGGAGAGGAGGCTTTGGTGTGGGGAGGAGGGGTGAAGAACATTGCCTGCTGATGGCCCCAGGATGGATTTGGGGGAGGAGGTGATGGGCGCCAGAGCTGGGTCAGGCCAGCAAGCAGACTCAGGAAATAGGGACTCGGGGTCTATTATCGAATATCGCATTATCATTCCGGTACCTACCACATGTCAGGCACGGGGCTGAGAACTTCACAGACAGGCTCTGTGAATCCTCACTGTGGCCTTATACCAGTGACATTCCTTTGACTGCTGCGGCTCTGAGAAGCCAAGTGACTTGGCTCAGAATAGTGGCAGAGTTAGGATTTGAACCCAGATCTGTCTGATTCCAAAGTTTGTGCCCCCCCACCCCCCTTTCTGCTATGGTAGAACCAGGGCTAAACAGCTCTGAGGAGGAGGGAGAAGGAAGATTGTTGCCTCCACCCCCCTCCTGGCCTCTCCTGGAAATGGGTCTCCGTAGCCGAGTCAGGATTCTGAACCTTCACCCCTGGGTCTACTTCCTGCTCTCGGCTCCTGGCCGTGGCCGGCCTTGCCAGCCAGGAGCCTGGAGAGAATCGGGCACTGTCACCAGATCTCTGTGGTGAGGCCTCTCTGGGACCCAGGGGAATGCAGGCATCCTCAGAGGGCCCAGAGCCAGAGTAGAGAGGGGGCGAGGAGATGGAGAGGCCCCTTCCATGGTCCTCACTGAGCCAACCCGCAGCCAGATCCCTCTTGGCAGCCCCCTACTGGGGTGGTAGGCTTCCTGCCCGCCCTGCTCTCACCCCTCCCGGCCAGGCTGACGCCACAGAGGTGTTGGGCGTGGTTGCCGCAGAGACACTGGCTGGTGCCTCTGAGAGGGTCCTGCCCACTCTGGCCTGCTCCGGGGCCCCTTCCTGAGGCCTCTCGGATGCCCTGCTGGAAAAGCTTGGTGTCCCTTCTAGGCCCAGGAGGTTTGGGTGCAGATGGCTTTCAGACCAGGGCCTCGGTGGCCTCAGGCTGGGAGGGTGGCGGCGTTCTCTTGGCACATCACTGCGTTAAATAGTCGCCATACAGGCTGGTTTGGAACGCCACAGAAGCACTGTTGCTTCGCCAGACGTTTTCCGTTCGGGGATGTGTGAGCCTCCAGGCAGCTCATCCTCCCTGCTCATTGGAAGGATGCAAGTCCTCCTCCTCCCTCTCTTTTTTAGGCCTTTCTCTTCTCTTGTCTCACCCTAAAAGGCTTTTCTCTGCTTTTTAGGGCAATCTGAGACCCTCCCCCACAATGAACAGCAAAATGGACTTACTTTGAGGTAACGGTTCTCAATGGGCAGGTGTGCCTCCCAGGGGACATTTGGGAAGGTTTGGAGATACCTTCTGTTTATCACACCTGGAAGGGATGGGACACTACTGGCTTCTCAAGGAGGAGCCGGGGATGCTGCTAAACATCCTACAGGTCTCGGGACACCCCGCAGCCAAAGTGGCCCTTGTGGCCAGGAGCCCTGATCTAAGGTACTCGCTCCAGTCGCCATGTTGCTTTTTCAAAGCGAGCCCCCTGGGCAGAGAACAGTGCTTAACGCAAAAGTATGAATGCTGGGATTCCTGGTGGGAGAGACACAATATTAATGAGTATGACTGTCCCTCCTGGTCATGAGAGCTCTCTGCTTGGCAGAGCACTTTCATACCCAGCACCTTCAGGAAGTCACACTCCTGAAATCCTAATCCCAGGCTGACCTAATGACCTCTCATCGGCTCCCCAAGTGGGAAGCAGAAGTTCTAAACCAAGAGAGGCCACTGACTGAGCACACACGTGTTCCAGGCCCTGTTCCAACTGCTTGACATTTGCCTCACCTTCTGTCCTCAGGCTTCTCTGCAAAGTTTACTAGCCCACACCTCGGTGAGGTGAGCCCGGGGCAATTCGGGCCTTTCAGGCCTCCGCAGTGCCTCTCTTTACACTCAGACAGACCGACCTGGGACACAAAGGCTGCTGCATTGTGGAGACAGGTTGGGGGGGATAAATGCTGAGCACTGAGGACTGTCCCCATGCGCTCTGGAACCGCCCTGCCCTGGCAGCCTGGCTGTGAGGCGGGCCAAGTGGAGACCTGCTCAGGCCACCCTGCGAGCTCTGGGTGCCCCGCAGATATCCATGCCCTGAAGGGCTTGTGCTGTTAGGAGGCGGCTGCAAGTGCCGCCCGTAGCTCACCCGGCCCTTTGAAATACTGGGCCGTGGTCGTGAACTTGTAGGGAGAAGATGGAGCAGCTGAACCTGCAGCGAGGGAGGAACAGGAAATTGTTGGACGCAGCCTTCCTACCACCCCGCAAGTAGCCTCAGCCTGCAAGGCGGTGCTGCTGACCACAGAGGCAGGGCCTGCCCGTGTATATGAGTGAGCGCGGCACCCTGGCCCGGGCTCAGTGTCCCAACCTGGGGGAAGCCAAGGCCCAGCTCTGGCTACGCACAGGTCAGCCTGGGGGTGGGCAGGGATCCCAAGCTGCAGGCCGAATGGTGTTACTGGCGTATACCCCCACATGGTGCATGTATGCATGTACATGCACACACAGCAAGTCACCCATATGTGTAACACAGCCGTGTGCACATAGATACACGTACCACACCAGATCAGGTGTGTGTACACACTGCGTGTGCACTCATACTAGCCTTATGTCATCAAACTGAATCCATTGATTGTCAGATGCCCTATTACTTTACATACTTAAGAAACAGAAAAAGTGCTACCCGTCAAACTCTGATACGGTGTCTTTCTTATCACTTAGTCTTTACATTTGTACTTCATGGAAGAACTCTTTCAACTGGATGGAAACGTAGATTTTCATCATATGATACTTGTGTGCATGCATAGATACGACGGGGTGAGAAAGCCTGGTATTCCCGTCACTTCTTCCGTTCAGAGTGTTACTTGTCTGAATCAGTTTCAGCGCAGAGCCATCCACGTCTGTGTTCTCTGCACAGCGTTGTCTCCTGTGGCATCTGGAGCCTGGGGGACACCGCAGGGGTGCCCCGCTCTTATCTCTGGGATTTCCTCCAAGCCGGAATGCCTTCTGCAACTTCGATGCGGGCGCCTTCTTGATTTTACTGGAAGGTGGCAATGGAGGTTTTCAGACGACGAGGACTCCCATTCCTTGCTCAGCCCCTAAATGGTCCACTGCCCTCAATGAAGGGCACTACAGTGTCCTATGAAGCCACCAGGAGTAACATGAGATTCTCGTTTGCACGGGCTGCGGTGACGACACACTGCCACCTGGCCCACTGCGACTGTGAGTGGGGAAAGAGGAACATCGCAGACGCATGCCACGTGGGTTTGCTGGAGCACCTGTCTGCAGAGTTGCCTCGTGCTCTCGATAAGAAGGGTTGGAGCTGGGGGGACGGAGGGCTAATTCCAAGGCCTGGGACTAGAAAAGGCAGAAGAGGGGACTGCTGGCCATACCTCACCTTCAAGCAGTGCTGTCCCCGTTCTGTTCAGGTTCAGAGGCCGTAAGTGACCAGGGAGGGCATGTGAGCAGAGGCTGGACTTGAACTCTTTCTGTGGCTGCTGTGCTCAGGCGGGGGGAGGGTCTTGAGACCTTGGGGTCATGCTTTCTCAGCACGGTCCGGCCCTGTTTGCGACCTGCCTGAACCTGGCTGTCAGGCCGGTGGACTCGGTGCTCCAAGCTTCTTGGGCAATGTTCCCTAGCATTGTGGGAACTTGGCGCTGGCTGGGGACCGTTCCCTGAGGGACCCCTGTCCCTGCACTGCCTGGGAGAAGCCCATTTTGTCCTGGCCCAGAAAGGAAGGCTGCCAGCTGCCCCCATCCCCATGCCGTGGGCTCCCCAGGGGCCTAGCTCTCCCTGCCAGCCGTAGGTACCTAGAGTCTGACCCTCCCTTTAGGCAGGAACACAGATTCAGAGCTCCCACCTGAGTATACACCCGCTTCCCTTCTTCCTGCTCCCCAGTCTTGGCCACAAGGCCCCCAGGAGGCCTGGCCATGCAGGGTGATAGCAGAACAGAGGAGGGGCTCTTGTAGTGATTCCCTGGCTGGCCATGTTGCTGTTTCCTGGATGTGGAAGCCTGCTCTGCTTACCTTCTGTCCTGGGCCAGAGAAAGCCCACTCCAGTCCGCCCGCCACGGGAGCTGGCCCCGGAAAACAGCTGCTAAGTGTAGTGGCTCAGAGCATCTGAGTTTAAATCTGAGCCTTCCCACTTTCCAGCTGGGTGGCCATGGGCAAGTTACTTAACCTCTCTGAGCCTTGGACTTCTCTCCTGTGAAATGGGAGTAATTCCTCTCTCCACAGGGTGATGTGAGGTGGTATGCAAGCCCTCACATGGTGCCCGGCACATAGTAGGTGTTCTGTGAATAGCAGCACTTTCTCCAACCCTCGTGGTCTCTAGCTTCTGTTACATTATCACGTAGCTTCCCCCTTCTGCTGTTTAGTGCCCCCTTGACCAGAGAGACTTCTGACCTTTGCTTGATTTTCTAGTAGATACCCAGCGGCCATCCCAAGCCAATATCTGATGTGATCCCTGGGGACTTGGCAGATGATGTTGAACTTGGCGAAGGTGGGGAAGGAGGACACCAGACTGTTCTTTTCTGCCCTGTGGGCGTGTCTCAATGTGTCACTCTGGTGCCCACAACCACAGGAGGCCATTCCCGGTCACCCCAGAGCTGGCGCGAGGGCCTGACCTTTGGCATCCAGGGGGTGGAGGCTGACAGCCAGCTCTCGAGTGCACGGCCAGACAGGAGCCTGTGGGAGGCCGCCCATGCCTATGTTCCAGAGGGCTGAGGTCCTGGGCCTCTCCGGTGGCTGTGCCTCCTGTCTGTGGCCCCAGCGCTGGCTCTCGGCCATGGCTGGGACCTGTGTGCCAGGCAGTTCTGTATCCCTGTCCAGCTGCCTCCTTGGCCTGTGAGAAAGGTCAGGACGGTTTCAGCTGGATCAAAGCCCGAAGGTGCTACTCAAGGGCTGGGGGTGCTGGGGGTGTATGCCGATGAGGGTGGCAGGGCACCTCAGAGATGGACCATACCAGGGGATGTGGGATGCCAGGGCCAACTCTACCTTTTTATAAAACAATTTTTTAAAGTTTTACTTATTTTGAGAGAGAGGGGAGAGAGCGCATGAGCAGGGGAGGGACAGAGAAAGGGAGAGAGAAGGAATCCCAAGCAGGTTCCACATGATAAGTGCAGAGCCTGAAGTAGGGCTCGAACTCACGAACTGTGAGATCATGACCTAAGCTGAAAACAGGAGTCGGACGCTTAATGGACTGAGCCATCCAGGTACCTCCACCCCACCCCCCTTTTATTAAATGAGGGAATAAGGGTGTGAAATAGAATTACTTTATTTTTATCATCCTTACTTAGCATAAGAAAAGACTAGACTTGATCATTGCTGAACCTTGCTGCTCTCAGGACTGTTCATCCAGTCTTGCACCCCAGGCCACCTTTGGGGGATCACTTTCCACCTTACTTTCCTGCACACCTGCAGACAGTGGGGTCTGTGTGGCTCCGTTTCTGTTTCTTTTGACAATGGCTTCTTTCATCGTGGTTCTTAGAGGCTGGTTTGCTGGGCCCGGGATTGTGGGTCGATGGTTTCTTTATCTTGGTTCTTTGGTGGTATTCCTTCAGCATCTACCCTGGTCACTGTTGAAAACCTACCCCTTACCAGATGGGTGGTCCTTCCTTGGCAAGTGGCCTGTCCTCTCTCTTGACGCCTGGAAGGTTTTCTGTTTGACTGGCGTGAGCACGGAGGGAAGTCCCTGGAGAGACGGTGGCTGCCGTCTCTCCCTGGGAACGGAGCAGATATGCTCTGTGAGACTTCTAGAGAGAGACTTGAGGCCAGAGGAGGAGGCAGATGGGAAGGTTGAATGGTGCTCGCGGCGCCCAGAACTTTCTAATGGGCTAGCACACACGTTGCTGGAAGTGTGACAGCATGGGCTGGGAAGAGATTCCCATCACGGGCAGGGCTGGCCTCAGCTGCCCTGACTACCACCGGCCTGGGAGTGTCTTGATGGCCCCAGTGACTCCTGCTTTCTCTCCCCTGCACCAAACCTCTGCCCATCTCCTCTAAAAAGGCCCATGACATTCTCCAGCGGGACGCGTCTGGGTCCTCAGCAAGTCCTCCCTGACCCCTGCTGCCCACATGTACACCATCTCCCTTACCCCCCACTCCTAGGGTCTGTGTACACCCGTCACTGAACCATTTTGTCTCCAGATTATTTCAGTTCACTGTGCTGGGTGGGGTCTCGCCGCATGGCGTCTCGCCTTCTGCTTGCTCAGTATTTGCATTTAGGCCAGTTACCAGGAGTAGACCGTGGTGTGGGGAGGCCCCACCCAACCCCCACTGGGGATGCACACTCAGGCTCTGATTCTGCCTCCTGTTCAGAGAACCTCCCAATCCCACCGTGAGGACTTCCCAGTGTCCGGGGCCACTGGAGCAGGCATCACTGGAGGCTTTGATGGCTGGGTTTGGCCTGCTGAGCACAGGGATACTAATGAAGGATTCGGGCAGCAATCTGCCTGGGCTGCTCTGGAGAGAGGGCAGGAAGACGGTGGCCCCCTGAGAATTTCCATACGCCTAGAGGCTGTGCTGGTGCCTCCACCGGAGCATTCCAGGGACTGATCTCTTTTCCTGCCCTGGGGCAACTGGTGGGTTCCCATGTGTACATGTGGGGTGCAGATGTGGCTGTGTACAGCGTGCCCTGCTTATCATTCCATCTCTGGTCTGCTTGCCTGCAGGGCACATCAGGGAGGCCTGAGACCTTGACCGCACCCCCTGTAGAAGGAAGGCCACGTTCTGAGTTGGAGGGGCTGAAATGTCAAGGTCATTTAAGAGTTACTCTGTTGCAGATTGTTTTGGCGGAACAGCAGAGAATTCTTAGGTTGGACTTCCGTTAGGGAGAAGGTGTATGTGTGGCCGATCGACGCCCCCATCTTCCACCCCACAGCTCTCCTAGGGCAAGTTTGGGCCGCGGAAATCGAGAAGGACATCATCTCCTTCTGAATTTGGGGACTCTGTTCCCGTGGTGTCTGCTGGAGGGGAGGCAGGAAGAAGGAAGTGCTGGCGCCCATTGCACTTTCTGTCATTTCCTGTGCTGGGGTGTTTGGTGGTGGGGCTGCTGCCCCTCAGCGGGCACTTGTCTTTGGTCTACGCTGGGTCCAGACGTGGGTGCCAGGTTAGGCCTTGGCGGAAGGCTGACAGAGGCAGCTCTGGCGTCTGCATGCTCACAAGTCCGGCAGCTTCCAGTTCTGGGGGCGCAGGCAGGGGCCCTGTGGTGCACGCGGCCTCTGTTGCCAAGGCCCCGCCACCACGGCCTGCACCGGCTTTGGCCCCGGAGCGGGCCTCCAGGCGCCTCTTGGTCTCCCCTCCCTGTGGGACTCTCACATAGAGGGTTGGCAGCGCTGTTCCTCTCCATTTGCTACATAGCGGTCCCTTTGTGAGATGTAGACCAGTTGCTTTGCTCATGGGCCAAAGGGCATGAAGAGACGGAAGCGGGGAGAACAGTGCTATGCGTGAAACTCCATGCAGGCTCCAGGGAAGACGCGTGGGCAGGAGTCAGGGGCTGGCATCCACTCCTGCCTCTCGGTGTGGCCCACTCATTGTTCCCAGATATCAAGGTGGCATGAGATACCCACATGCCAGCCCTATGACAGCCATTAGGATCGACATTCTACAGAAACAAACAGAAACAGACCTGCTCAGGAGTTGCTTGATGTGCCCTAAGCCACCCAGCCCACAGGGCAGAGCTAGGATTTGAACCCGGGACCCGGACCCCCATTACCTGCATTGCTTCACTAGTGCTGTGTTCTGACACTGACTTGCTGAGCAAGTCACTTCTCTCGGGGGTTACGTCCAGCTCAGGGATGGGGATTAGTTACATAAGTTGTGTCTCTTTGCATGCAGACGTTAGAGATGATACTTCTTAAAGATTTTTATTTATTTTGAGGGGGGAGGGGCAGAGAGAGAGGGAGACAGAGAGAACCCCAAGTAGGCTCCATACTGTCAGCACAGAGTCTGACATGGGGCTCGACCCCACGAACTGCGAGATCATGACCTGAGCCAAAACCGAAACTTGAATGCTTAACCGACTGAGCCCCTCAAGGCACCCCGATACTGTTTCATGAAACAAGCAACCGATAAACAGTAAATTCAGTATGATTATTATTTTGTAAATTGAGCCTCCTCCCCCACCCACACACCCACATACACACATGGCATAACTGGTTATTATACATCAGGCTGATTGTATTTTAGGCAATTTGATTTTCTTCTTTTGCCTTTTTTGTACTTTTCAAAGTTTACAGGGCAAAATGTTTTGTATTCAGAAAAAAAAAGCTAGTTAAAACAAAAACCTGGAATTGTTCAAGGGGCATCCTTAGGAGATGGGCACTCTGTGGGGGTGGACAGGCAGATGCTTGTCCATCTGTCCTGCACACTGGCTCTCCTGATTAGGGGGGTAGGAAGGGCAGCATTCTTTGGTGGACTGTGCAGGGCCCTGCCCCGCGGGTCCCTGGGCCTGTGGGAGAAGGGAGTTTTCTCCCTTGGTTCTCGAACTTGACCATGGCCAAGCATCACTAGATTGGAGACTCAGGAGGTGGGCCCGAGGCTCTGCATTTCCAAGGCCCTCACGTACTTTCCCTTGGATTTGCCCTGGAAAAGTGCCTGGGCACTACAGAGCAGACAGACCATTCCCGTGGCAATTGGAGAGGTACCCAAGGGTGTGAGGATGAGTGACCCAGGCCAGGGGACATTTGTGGAAGGACACTCCTGAGCCTTGGAAAGGTCAGTCTTTGTCAGAGGCCAGTTCCCTCACACTTGGCTTCGTGGAGAGAATGCACAGGTGGAGCTAGGTGGGCCAGATTTAAATCCCAGCTCTGTAGCTCCTTAGCTGTGTGGCCTTGGGAAGGTCAGTTTGCCTCTCTCTGCCTCAGTTTCTTCATCTGTACAGTAGGGAGAAGCATGCTTCCTGATAAGGCCATGGTGAGGAAGACGTGGGTCAGATACCCGGCTCGGTACCTGCTGTGTGGTAGGCTCTTCAGAAACGTTTGTTTCCCTTAAAATTGCATGCTCTTTTCTCCTTGCAGGTGGATGAGATTTACCATGACGACTCCCTGGGGGCCCACATCAACATTGCCCTTGTCCGCTTGATCATGGTCGGCTACCGGCAGGTGACCCCTTCCCTTCGGCAACTGGCAGGGTTTGGAGGGAGAAGGGGTGTACGGCCAATGCGTTGGACCAGCTGTGGTGTGGTGAGGGGCTGGGCAGCATCTAGGAAGCATTTTGTTTCCAGAATCAGAACCCTGAGACCATCGGAGTTGAGGCTTCAGAGGCAGAGGCATTTGGGGATGTGAAGCGGGGCTGAGGGAGTCCCTGCAATCTGGAAGCAGGCTGTCCTGCACCCTGACAGCTGGGGATCCCTCTCCCGGAGGAACCCGTGGGGAGGTGGGCTCCCAGCAGGGCAGTGGCCGAGACGAAGTTGGACCCTGGGGCCCTGAGCTCTGCAATCTTAGACCCACCGGTCACCTCTTCTCACCCTAATGAGGGTAGCAACAGCCCTTTCCCCCAGGGGCTGTTGTGAGGATTAGAGGAGACCATGAGCAAAGGCACAGAAGTGCTCAGAACAGCGCCTGCCTTGCAAGTCAGTAGAGGGCTGCGTGCTGAGTTCCCAGCAGACAGAGGTCCCCGCACAGGGCCTGGCGCTTGAGCCTTCCCTGAGGGGGTGGGCCGTGCTCCGGCAGCAGAGGCCTGGAGACAGGCATCTGGGTCCCATGGGCCTCAGTGTCCTCCGCCGGTGGGCGGGGGGGCGGGGCGGCGGATGCCCATTGGTGACTGCCCCCCCACCGTTGACGCCCTTGGCCCCCGCAGTCTCTGAGCCTGATTGAGCGGGGGAACCCATCTCGCAGCCTGGAGCAGGTGTGTCGCTGGGCACACTCTCAGCAGCGCCGGGACCCCAGCCACGCAGAGCACCACGACCACGTGGTCTTCCTCACCCGCCAGGACTTTGGGCCCTCAGGTACGCAAGGTACTGTATTTGCCATGGCCAGCAGTGCGTGGCTGCAGGGCGGAGGCCGGACTCAGGGCAGGGCTGCCTGGGGCCTCCCCAAGGTTTGAGGAGCCAGTCAGCAGAGAGATTGATGGTGTCCTGAGCCCGCAGGTGGTTGTGAGTGGTCAGGCTCCGGGTCCATGTGCTTACTGTCCCAGAGCATGGCTGCCTGAAGGCCCCTCAGCATCTTCAAGATGCTTCTGTTCCCGCCTGTATCCGTATGGCCTTGGGGCACCTAGCAGGGCTCGTGTGTGGACACGCTGTGCCCACAGCACCACACCTCTCTGCGCAGTGACCCAAGCTCACTTCTTCTCCCCAGTTCTTCCCCCTGTCCAGTGGGGAAAAAATAGTTTCTGCTTTCCTCCATTCCGGGCCACTGCAAGGGCTGACGGAGGCATGAAATAAATGTCTGTGGTTGTGTGTGCTCTGCAAGCACGTGAAACTCTAGTCACTTCCAGTTTTCCCTGGGGGCAAACTGAGGCACAGGATGGCAAAGAGCCTTGCCTATGTCCCAGTGCAGAGAGGAGACAGATCTGAAACTCCGATTGGATCTTCAGGCTCCGTGTTGAGGGCTTTCTAGTTTTTTCTGGTTTGATTCTAGAAGGGAGTCAGCTGGCCATGCCTCTGCCCAGAGGCTCCTTGTCCAAATCCTGGAAGTCTCAAGTGTAGGCTTTCTCACACACACACACAGATACACACACACGCACAGATATACACCTACACAGATAACATAGACACACATGCTTACACACGCAGATACATGCATGTGCTCACACACATGCATGCTTGTGCACACACATGTGTACAGGCATGCCAACACATGTGCACACACAGACACACATGCATATGCATACTTATGTCTCATGTAGACTGAACTTCAGAGCTCCCGGACAGTAGAGGCTGCAGGAACCTCCTCCACATGACAGCCTCTCGTTATAGGCCCCCAAAGGGTCTCAGATAAAAGAACATTTGAGCATTCTGAACACAGGGTAGAGCTGTCTGGACAACTGCAGCCCCAGGCAGGAAGTGCTCTCTACTCTCACCCCTTCTCCGAGGTCTTTCCCAGCCCAGCCTTCCCTCCTGGCCGATCATGGGGCCCCGGGGAGGCTGGGAAGCAGGCCCCCTAGAATGCAGGCCTCATGGGGTGCCTGGCTGGCTCAGTTGGTTAAGGGTCCCATTCTTGACTTCGGCTCAGGTCATGATCTCATGATTTGTGGAATGGAGCCCCATGTTGGGCCCTGCGGTGACAGTGAGGAGCCTGCTTGGGATTTTCTCTCTCCCTCTCTCTCAGCTCCTCCCCCATGTGCATGCGCTTTCTCTCTCTCTTTCTCTAAACAAACAAATAAATAAAAAAGAATTCAGGTCTCATACACAGTAGCTGCTGGGCAAACATTGCTGTGGCTGCTACATGCAGCCCCTGCACTGCTTTGCTGTGTCCTCCCCAGCACGTTCCCACCTCCCCTGCCTTGCAGAGTCTTACCTGTCCTCTGGGCTCAGCCCTGTGCCATTCCCCGGTAGCTGTCAACCCCCCTAGTTGAATCCGTTTTCTCCTCCACATGCCCCCTGCACACGCTTGGTGCTCCTTGACTGTAGCCTTGCAGGCCCTTGTATGAGCTGATCTCCTACACCTAGTCTCTCTGCTAAGCCGTCTGCCCCTTAGGCCGTGTGCATGTTTGACAGGGGTGGGACAGGGGCCGGGCAGAGGTACATGGGTCTGATTCCAAGGTCAGACCCATGTGGGACAGGGTGGGACAGGGGCCGGGCAGAGGTACATGGGTCTGATTCCAAGGTCCAGGACTAGCTAGAGGGGCGTGGCATGGAAGTCGGGTTTGACTTCCCAGGCTTGGGGTGTCTGGAAATCCCACTGCCTTGATTAGAGCAGGCTGTGGGCCCTGAGGGGCTCTGCGGAGCATTAGGGTGGGGGGGCATTTGGCTGGAGTTGATGTGCTGGGACGGGTTTGGGGGGGACTTTGCAAGGATCCATCTTCCTCCAGGCACCTTCTGGCAGTGACCATGTCGGGCTGTCCCTGCAGTGGCTGGCCGGGCACAGACCTCATCGAGTCCTACTTCACCTCCCCATGACCTCTCTCTGTGCTTTTTCTCCCTCTTCCCGGCAGGGTATGCACCTGTCACTGGCATGTGCCACCCACTGAGAAGCTGTACCCTCAACCATGAGGATGGCTTCTCCTCGGCCTTCGTGGTGGCCCACGAGACTGGCCACGTGTAAGTAGCACCGGGAGGGTGGGCTGTGCTGTGGGCTCCGAGGGGTTCTGCGGGTGTGGGAGGCTTTATTCCAGATCAGGCCCCGTCCCAGTGTCCCAGGAGATGCCAGAGTCGCTGCCCATGCACTGAGACCCGACCCTGATGGGGACGGAACCCAGGGGCCCAGAGGGCGATTCTCGGCCTGCTTTGGGTCCACGCCCCCAAATGCCAGGGCCATGGAAAACCAGATGTGGCCCTGCCTTTGGGCAGGCAGATGCAGTATCCCATCGTAGGAGCTGGTGTGTTCTGTGGATGGTCTCTATCCTGCGTCCCACCCATGGCTCAAGGCCCTTCTGAGAGCCGTTCTGGCCCACGCCGGTACTCAGTGCACTGGAGCACTGGTCTGAGCCCATCCTTAACAGGGGCACATAGGCTCGGGCCTCGGGCCCAGCTGGCGGCTTCCTTGCTTGATCCTTGGACCTGGGTTTTGTTTAGAGCACATCCATTCATTCATTCGACCAGTATTTCTTGAGCACGCACTGTGCGCCAGGCCCTGGTGTAGGAAAGGACTGCCGTGGAGAACAGGCCAGAGAAGCTGCGTTCCGAGAGAGCAGATAAGCCACTGTCATCTAGCGTGTCCTCTGGCGCACATGCTACAGTCCTGCCTCCTGGCCTGGTCTGCCCCAGGCAGAGCTGAGGGATGCACTCCTCACCCAGCCCCTCCCCAGTGCACAAGCGGAGTGAGGGCTGTTTCCTGCAGGTGAAGGGCCTGGGCAGCAGGGAAGCAGCCCAGCCTGAGGGGGTCTGCCTCCCCCCCCTCCCCCCTGCTGTCTGCTGTGCCCCTCTCCACACCAGCCCTGTCAGCACAGAGACCATGCAGACTCCATCCCAGCTCTGCCCCTCGCAGGGTGGGCCCCCTTCTCTCTGGGGCCTCGGTTTCCTCATCCTGCACCCGGGATACCTCTGAGGTCTCTTCCTGCCCTGGGAGCCCATGGGTCCACATCTTTCAGAGCTGGGGATTCGTCTTCCTGTGTGTGGGAGGCAGGGGGGTCCACTCTTCCCAGAGCAGAGGCCTCTCCCTGTGGGGAGACAAGGTCAGCCCTAGAGGTCCACGTGTCTGTCCGTCTAGTGGTCAAGGCCCGACGCAGCTGCCTGGGAGTACTTGAATTTACGACATCTGGGCTTTGGCTTTAACTACCCATTATAAAAAACAAGCTTTTGAATTTAGATTGTCATCGTGGTAGGTGTGTGCCAAGTACAAAGTTCTGTGCTAAAGACTGCAGGGTCTCAGAGAAGCCTTGGGTCTGGTAGGGAGACAGCATATGGCACGCGAGGTGTTAAAGGCAGGCGGGTGGCCCCCACTTTGGGAGGTGAGCCCTCCGTCAGGGTGGCCAGGGCGGGTGTCCGGGATAGGAGTGGGGCTTGAGCTGGCCATGGCAGGTGTGAGGGTGTGGGTGGGGTTGAAAAGGGGGCAGGAGGGCAGAATGAGTCCAGCCCCACTGGGGAGCGGTAGGGACAGGGAGGAACCATCAGCTTCCGTCCAGTCTGAAGCCTGGTCAGGGCATGGTCTCCCATTGCTGGTCCACCTGCCTGTTTTCCCAGGGACGGGGTCCTGGCGTGACTCGGGACTCCCCTCTGCCCCCCGCCCCCGGCAGGCTCGGCATGGAGCACGACGGCCAGGGGAATGGCTGCGCAGACGAGACCACCCTGGGCAGCGTCATGGCGCCCCTGGTGCAGGCTGCCTTCCACCGCTTCCACTGGTCCCGCTGCAGCAAAGTGGAGCTCAGTCGCTACCTCCCGTAGGTCACCTCCACCTCTGTGCTGGGGACTGGGGAGCACGCCGCCTGCAGTTCCATCCCCCCACCCCCACCCCCCAGTACCGCCCTGCCCCTGACACACTCAGTTCCCAGCTTTGCTGCTCAGTTCCCGGGTCTTCAGGGACACCGAGGCCTGGGACAAGCTTTAGACTCAGGAGCTCAAGGCCAAGAATGGGTGCAGAGAGGATGTGGGTGGGGCAGGTGCGGGCAGAGATACTGTCCCCATCCTCATGCGGCAGCTGGCCGGGGCCCCGAGCGTGTCCATGTGGCGGCCTGACGTTTCTTCCCTGGGTGTGAGGAGCCATCAGGCTGTTCCCAGAAGACACGGCTCCTGGCAGAGGGCAGCAGGGATGCATGGCTGCAGGCCTCCTTTGCTCGTTAGACCCTTACCTCCAGGAAGGGAGAGCTCGGGAACTCTGGCCTCAGCCTGGCCCTGGCTCACCTTCTGTCTCCGCTGGCAGCTCCTACGACTGCCTCCTCGATGACCCTTTTGCGCCCGCCTGGCCACAGCCCCCGGAGCTGCCGGGCATCGACTACTCGATGGACGAGCAATGCCGCTTTGCCTTCGGCTCTGGATACCACACCTGCTCTGCGGTGAGCTCCTTCCAGCCTCTGGCTGCCGATGAAGCAGGGCTGGACCCTTCCATGACCCAGGCCCATCATCCACAGAGCACCTTCCTCCCTGCTGGCCAGGTGGCATGGCTATGGGCCCACAGGCTCGGTGCCAGCCGCCACGGGGGTGGAGGGGTGCAGGGTGACCAGAACCCGGCCCTGCCACCTTCTGCTACGTACCTGCCCCACCCACCTTTGAGGGCAGGTGTATATAGTGTCCAGAGGATGCTTTATTCTTGGGAAAGATGGAACCAAGTAGAACAGAGAGGGCAGGTGGCCGATGGGATCCTGGCCGGGCTGGCTATCAGGGAGCTTATCTGCTAAGTACTCCCTTTGTCAGATCAGGTCCTGGGCTCCGGCCTGATGGAGGAATAGTTGCTTCTGTCTGCCCTTCAGGGATTTGGTAGGATGTTTTGTGCTAATTTGTCACCCTAGGGAAATTGTCCTGTGTCCCCACATACCCTCTGTCCAGGGGGTGAATTACATGCCCCCCACTGCACCCTGTGCCCAGGAGACACATACAGGGACGCATAGCCCTTCCTCACCCCGCAGGACAGGGCAAGGGAGAGGCTGGCCCTGGGGATCAGCTGGAGCCGCCCAGCAGGGAACAGAAGAGCTGCTAACTGGCCCCCATCAGAGGCTCAGAGAAGGGGACATCCCAGGGCAGGGGCCTTTCTGAAGGCATCAGGTCTTAGTGACTCGAGTGCCTGAAACCTCCCATCCAGGAATGCAGCACCCTCCTCAGCCCTGCGGGGCCAGGAGGCTCCGTGTCTGCCCAGGCCACACTGGGTGCTCTCTGAGCTGGGGGTGGAGAGGGAGGTCAGTGCCCAGGACTGTATCTGTAGGACACTGGCCTGGCTGTCAGGGGGGCGATAGGAGAGAAAAAATCTGGGGCTCTCCTGGACAATGGGAAATGAGATTACCAACACCTGGCACAGCCTGGCGAGACTAGGAGCAGGGAGCCCTGGCCTTGTCCGGGTGCCTTGGGTCCCGGATACACCTGCAGCCTCCTGAAGCCCCGATATGCACTGGGCTCAAGGGGTGCTGGAAAGCCCAAGCCTCCCCGGAGCCTCAAAGCCGCAAAACCCTAGTCCCTGCCCGGGGGCACAGTGAGTTCTGCACAGGCCATGAGGGAGGCCGGGGGGGATGACAAGGGGTGTGAGCTGTGACCCGCCCCTTCTCCGGGCCCTGCTGGAGAGAAGAGGGGTCGCTGGAGGCCATGGCGCTTGGAGTGGGGTCCAGTGTGAGGGTGCGGGCCCTCTGCCTCCTTCACAGCATTCTGGGCCTGGCGTCTTCCGCACCACTCCTCTCTGTCACTGCCCTCTGCCCCCCAGACAACTTGTCAGAGCCCCAAGGCCAGTGCCGCCGATGACCCCGGCCCCTTCCCACGCAGTTCCAGACCTCTGAGCCCTGCAAGCAGCTGTGGTGCAGCCACCCTGACAACCCATACTTCTGCAAGACCAAGAAGGGGCCCCCGCTGGACGGGACCGAGTGTGCCCCTGGCCAGGTACCTGCAGGCCCGGGGCTGCGGCAGGACTGTGCAGGCCCCAGGGGCGCCCCTGCCCCCCAGGCGTGTGTGTGTGTGTGTGTGTGTGTGTACACAGAGACCCCCATGAACTCATAGGCACACCCTCTCTCCCATATCGCAGTCGCTTGCTTCCTCTGTTCAGAGCTTGGCATCATCTCATAGCTCATTGGGCAGGAAATCTTACCCCCATTTTACAGAGGAGAAGAGTAAGGCCCAGGCAGGTGAAGGAAGGGACGAAGGGAAGGCTCCAGGTGTCCTGCCTGTCCTCCCGGCCCACCATGCTGTTTCTCCCATGTCCATGTTGCCTCCCCTGCCCTGGACCTGCCCTTTCATGGGTCACCTGGCATGTGTTTGCCTCCTTGAGTGTGTGTGGGTGCCAATGCATCGTTTGTCAGGGGGACCTTGTGGCTGGGTCTAAGAGACCTGAGGGGTTTAGAAACCCACCTCTGCTATGTTGCTGGCTCTGCCCTGATTTCTGTGGTGACCCTGGGCCATTCACTGAACTTCTCTGGGTCCTGCTGACCCCCGACCAAGTGGCCTTTCCACTCAGGTTGTTCTGAAGTTACCTAGTCACGTCAGAGCAAAGGGGAGCCCTGAGAAGAAGCAGGATGTTAAGAGTGGCTCAGTGCTTATGACAGCCACAGGACTTGCCCTCTGCCCTCGCAAGGCTCCGCCCGCTCACATCACACGTGGAGGGTCTGCCCCTTCACAGCTGGATGGGGCTTCCCCAGCCTTCCACGGCCCAATGGGCTCTGCGCCTGGCGGGGTCTTACCCTGGAGACTCGGTACCCTGGCTCCAGGTGTTTCCAGAGTTCCAGGTCCTTCCGTCACAATTTCATGTGACGGTCAATCTGTGGCTCTCAGCTCTGGCTGTATACTGAAACCATCTGGGGAGCTTTAAAAATCCCCACCCCTAGGGGCACCCTACCCCTAGAGGCGCCCCATCCCTGGGCGCCTGGCTGGCTCAGTCGGCTAAGCGTCTGACTTTGGCTCAGGTCACGATTTCATGGTTTGTGGGTTCGAGGCCCGTGTCGGGCTCTGTGCTGACAGCTAGCTCAGACCCTAGAGGCTATTTCGGATTCTGTATCTCCCTTTCTCTCTGACCATCCCCTGCTCATGCTGTCTCTCTCCCTCAGAAATAAATAAAACGTTATAAATGAATGAGTGAATGAATGAATGAATGAATGAATAAAAGGCCCCACCCCTAGAACGGGGAGTGACTGCAGGTGGGCACGGAGATCTCATTGGGGTGATGGAATTGTTCTCAAATCAAACATGGTGACAAGTTGCACAACGCTGTCAATTGTGAAAAAGTGTTGACTCGTGCACTTGACCGGAGAGACTTTATGGTATGTAAGGTGTACCGCTGCTGCTTTAAAAAATCCCCACTCCTAGAGATTCTGACTCAGTTGGTCTGGGGTAGAGTCAAGGCATTTGGAGGTTTATTTATTTATTTTTTAACGTGTATTTATTCTTTGAGAGAGAGTGTGTGCGCATGAGCAGGGGAGGGGCAGAGAGAGAGGGAGACACAGAATCTGAAGCAGGCTCCAGGCTCTGAGCTGTCAGCACAGAGCCCGACGCAGGGCTCAAACGCAAGATCCGTGAGATCATGACCTAAGCCGAAGTCAGATGCTTAGCCGACTGAACCATCCAGGCGCCCCGAGGCTTCTGGAGTTTGAAAAGTTCCCCATGTGACTCTAAGGCTGAGAGCCACTCCATCGTCTCTTGAAAAATGACCCCGGGAGCTTTGCTGTACTTCTTACATGTTGCCCCGCAGGAGAGGGGAAGGGAGTTAGTTACTTCGGTTGAGCCTGCTTTGTGCCTGGCCCTGAGCTAAGGGCTTTGTAGGTGTTACTGCCATTAGTTCTTAGAACAATCCTATTTTACAGGTGAGTAAACTGAGGCTCCGCAAGGTGAAGTTATGCCAGAGCCACAAGTAGCTAGTAATGGCTGAGTTGGGATTCAAACCCAGGCCTCTCAGACGCCATTCTTATACTCCCTTTGTTTGTGGATGGACGGACCTCCCTGTGGGGCTGGCTCGTCTCCCACAGGCACACCTGCCTGTGGCCTCTGGGTGGTGATTTTGAGATACAGAGCCAAAGTCTACTCTAGATACTGTGGGAAGATTGTCTTCTCTCCCCTATTAGCTCTTTTTTTCTCCAGGGGTGATAAACCCAATAATTGCATAATTATTACTGTCATTAGCCATACTCTCTGCCATTTTTGGAAGGCTGCATGTGCCAGGCATTATCTCCTTGAAGGCTCACAGCAGCCCTGGGGGCAGGTACTGTTATCTGCTGTGGACACTGGAGAACAGGCCCAGGAAGGGGAGCTCTTTGCTGAAGGTCACTTGGCTCACGGTATGGGTGGGGCTCTGAAACTCTGGGGCTCGTACTCTTAATGTCCCTTCTCTGGGCTCACCTGTAGCACCCATCAGCTGTGCCGTGTACGCAGTCGGGCACCCTTCATGGCAGGCGAGGCAGCGGGGTAGGGGGTGGCGTGCCCTGGATAACCTCATTTCCTCTGCTCCATCCCAGTGGTGCTTCAAAGGTCACTGCATCTGGAAGTCGCCGGAGCAGACTTATGGCCAGGATGGAGGCTGGAGCTCCTGGACCAAGTTCGGGTCATGTTCACGGTCATGCGGGGGAGGTGTTCGATCCCGCAGCCGGAGCTGTGACAATCCCCCGTGAGTGCTCTTGGCTGAGTGGGGGTGGCAGGGGAACCCCTCCCTGCCTAGGCCTGAGGGGCTGGGTGAGGCAGGCACTAGAGAGAAGTCGACCCTGCAGGTGGCTTGTATCCTAATGGTGAGGACCCAAAATTGTATGGGGGGCCAGATCAGTTCCACCTGGGCTTGACATCACCCATCAGGCATGACATCAGAGAATAGGTCTCAACCGGTGATTCTCAAACTGGATGGGGCCAAAGACCCCACCAATTTCATGAACCTGCTCATGACTCTGATCATGTGGCTGAGCTTTGAGAAACACTGATCTAAATGCTCAGTAGCCATATTTGTTTTCTACCACATGAAGCAAAACTTCCATTAGTTTTTCTTCACTTACCTCTTTCTGACATCAAATCCTGCCCTTGCTGCCCCCAGTGAATCCAGCATTCTGGGGGAGCAGCCTGTTTCTCCCCTCTTCTCCCCTCTATGGGAATCCCTCCCATGGTTTTGGAATTTCCAAGGGCCACCGGGCTAGGGCCCGCCTCGCCCAGGCTGCTCAGAACAGTCTCGCGCAAGATGAGGGCTGGCCGCTGCGGCCCTGTGGGTCTGCAGGCTCCAGGGACCAGGGACGCTGAGCCTCTGCTGAACAGCATGGCCCCTGGATGCTGTGACTCGGTGATGGCCACCCTCCCTCGAACTCTCAGGAGGAGACTTTCACACTCTGCTGTTTACCTCCAGGGATGGGAAGCTCACTACTGCCTGGAGGACCCTAGTCTTGTGTCAGATGACTGTGCTGACCTTTTACAAATAGGAGCCAAACAGACCCCACCCCGTAACTGACACCTGTCAGGGTGGGGGAGCTGGGATTGGAGAAGGGCCCTGTGGTGCCCGCGCTGAGCAAGCTACCTTCCAGTCGGATGGTTATCCCCTCCAGCAGGGGTGCCCTCTATCAAACCTCTCTGTAATAATAACTATTTTTATTTTATGAGGCTTAGGTGAAATGCTCTGTGTTCTGTCAGCACTGTGCCAGCACAGATTAAGCACCAATGAATGACAGCTGCTGTTATAATTATTACGGTGTATTGAGCACTTGCTCTGTGTGGGGTAGAGCACTGAGCGCTCAAGTGCACGAACCCACGTGACGCCCGGGCATCCGGGAACAGAGCAGCGGTAACCTACGCTTGGGTACTTGGCATCAGGAACGCCCCCTAATCCTCTTACTGTAATGGCAAAGTCAGTACAGATTGCCTTGCATGCCTTTTCTTATTTATTCCTCACAGGTATACCAGGGGGTAGGTGAAAGAAGAGGGATCCGGGTCCCACCTTTAAAGAGGAAGTTAGGGCTCAGCAGGACCGAGCGCCTTCCCCAAGCTTTGCATTGGCAGGACGTGGGGTTAGATCTAGCCAGTCCTGCTTTCTCATTCCAGAAACCAAGTCTGGCTTTGCCCCTCCTTAGCGTATTAGGATGTGAAGTGGATGCAAATAGGAATTTGCTAAGGCGCTTTGGGGAGCGCTCCCTGTACATCAGGCCGTGTGTCGTGGTTCAAAGGATATACAGAGATACATAAGCCTGGTTTCTCTTCCTGCCCAACTGGAGAGGGTTCTGCATCCTCGTCTCCGCGTTTCTCAGCTCTCCCCCGCCCCCCACCCCCACACACAGGGGAACAGGTGGCATATGCCCAAGGGGTGGAGAAGAGGAATCTGGAAGGGCTCTGGGCACAGCAGCCCCCTCCGTGAGCGTGCCTGGCCCTCCCCGGCCTTCCCCCAGCAAGGTCCCGGGGTTTCTCTGTGCCTGCCCCAGCCCAGCCTACGGAGGCCGCCTGTGTTCCGGACCCATGTTCCAGTACCAGGTGTGCAACAGCGAGGAGTGCCCGGGGCCCTACGAGGACTTCCGGGCCCAGCAGTGTGCCAAGCGCAACTCCTACTACATCCACCGGGACGCCAGGCACCACTGGATCCCCTACGAGCCTGAGGACGGTGAGTGGGCCCTGCTCCCCTTCTACCCACCATGTCCTGACGCCTCTGCTAGGTGGACCTCTCGTGCCTGAGAGGGACAGTGGAGGCACCAAAAGAGGCATGCTGGCCACCTAGCTTTGTGCCGACCCTTGTCTTTGGGCCTCCGTCCTCCTTAAAGCCATCCCTGATTTGTGTGCTTCTGGGGACGGTTTTCTGGCAGGGAAAATAACTTGAACCAGGGGCATTTTTTTTTTTTAAGTTTATTTAGTTTTGAGAGACAGAAAAAGTGATGGGGGGGTGGTGCGCCTTGGTGGCTCAGTCGGTTAAGCGTCCGACTTCAGCTCAGGTCATGATTTCCTGGTTCATGAGTTCGAGCCCCCTGTCGGGCTCCGTGCTGACAGCTCAGAGCCTGGAGCCTGCTTCCAATTCTGTGTTTCCCTTTTTCCACTCCTTGCCTACTCACACTCTGTCTCTCTCAAAAATAAACAAACATTAAAAAAAATGTAAAAGAAAGAAAAAGTGAGGGGGGAGGGACAGAGAGTGAGGGAAAGAGAGAATCCCAAGCAGGCTGCATACTCTCAGTGTGGAGCCTGATGTGGGTTTCAAACCCACAAACCGTGAGATCATGACCTGAGCTGGAGTCGGATGCTTAACCGACTGAGCCCCCCAAGCACCCTTTGGGCCAGGGACATTTCACCCAGAGGTGCCGTGGAGGCTGGTGGCATCATTGGCTACAGGGACCGGTGCCTCTCGTAGGTCCTCACCTGTATGGGAAGGCACTGTACAGGGGTAGGTGCCCTGGCTTTGCTGAGAGGCTCCGACCCGTTACATACCATAATTTCAGGTTTTACCAACTGTGCTACTGTTTTAGCAGTTAATGAAGATGATTTAAAAGGCACACAGATGGGAGCCTGGGATCCTTACACGGAATCCCTCCAGGCTGTGCTGGGACAGACACAGGCCAGTGCCTGTCTGCTTTGGAGCCTCTCCATTGATGGCTCTTAGAGCGACGCAAGATGCCAGCGAAGGGGTGGGATTCACGATGTCTCAGAGCCTTCAGGCTGGAAGGGCCTTGACAATCCTCTGTGTCCACCTCCCCCACCAGCCTCTCTGTGGTCCTTTGGTGGACAGATGCTCACCCCCCACCACACAGCCCTCAGCCTCCGATGGCACCGACTAGAGCCGCCTTTCCCCTCCTGAGCCCAGAGCCACCTCTTTGTAGCCCTTGTTCCAAAGCATCAATTGCAGGATAATTCAGCTCACATTCAGAATGACAGTCTTCAGGCTGGAAGGGACCTCAGAGGCCTGTCCATTGCCCACCGGTGCACAGACCTCTCCAGAACATGACTGCAGACAGTGTTTTCCCTTTGCTTTGAATTCTCCCAACTCCAGGGAGCTCACCACTCTCCACTGGCTTTCGTGGTTGCCCAGAGACTTGCCTGCCTGGGGCGTACTGGTCAGGGTCCTACCTGTGTGTGAAGTCCAGAGTGGTATTGGATGCTTTGGCTCTGAACTTGAGCCCCGAGTCCTGGGACAAGATGTATCCTGGGGGCCCAGGGACAAGGGACAGGGAGCCAGATGGTTCCTAAGAACTTTGCCTAAGGGGGTGGCTTGCTTCGAAAGCCCTGAAGATCCATTCAGATCCAAACAAGCCTCTATAGGAAGGGGCTCCAAGGCCCACGGGGCAGCTGGCTTCGGGCTTTCCCAGGACTTTTAGACCAATTCCAGAAAGTTAGCTAAGCCCCAACTTCCCTTTTTCTAAGAAACACCGCAAGTGTTTATATGTTTTTTGGAAGCTTCTTTTAAGGACATCAGTGGCCGGCATAGGGAAGAGAACAATTAATTGCTCAAACTAGACATGGCCTCCTTTCCAAACCTTTCACTGCGGCTTTGTTTTATAAACCCAAACTCAGCCCACTGCCCTGCTTTACTTTTGCACAGCCTCCTGATGTTTGTAAGCACGTTGAAGTTCACTGTTATGCCTGAGACTGCTGAAGTGTATGTAGAGGTCAGTGCGGGACACGCGCCAGACTGCCTTGGTTAGAATCCTGTGTGGTTGTGTGGCCTGGAGCAAATTTCTCAGCCTCTCTGGTCCTTGGTCTCCTCTGTAATGCCAGAACTTAACTTCCTAGAATGTACTAAAAAGTCTAAATGAGTTAATTCACACATACAAAAAATTGAAGTTGTACATTAAGAGCAGTGTGGCCCTGCACCTGGCTGGCTCAGTCAGTAGAGCATGTAACTGTTGATCTCAGGATCGTGAGTTCAAGCCCCACATTGGACGTGGAGCCTACTTTTAAAAAAAAAAAGCCTGTAAAGGTTTTGGAAGTATCTGGTATGTGCGAAGCATTCACTAAGTGTTGGCTTATTGTTATAGTTATTGTTATTTTATCACTTGATTTTCTTTAGCATCCTGATTTGGCATTTTACTGCTCAGGCATAATAACTAAGGAACAGAGGCTCAGAGATGTCAGATGATTGGCCCAGAGTCACTAGGTTAATAGGTGACGCAGCAGGGACTGTAAACTCCGCACCCAGAGCTCCCCCCAGCACCCAGAGCTTCCTGCTTGGGACCTGCGCTGATGTCCTTCCTGGCCAGCCCACTTTCTCCAAGTGCGGCCGGGAATTCTGCACGACCCCTTTCTCCACAGATGCGCAGAAGTGTGAGCTGATCTGCCAGTCGGAGGACACAGGGGATGTGGTCTTCATGAACCAGGTGGTCCACGACGGGACCCGCTGCAGCTACCGCGACCCATACAGCGTCTGTGCGCGCGGCGAGTGTGTGGTGGGTTTCCCGCGCAGGGCTGCCCACCCTCTGCCTGCCTGGGGAGGCCAGAGGGCTACACCGCCTGCCTCCTCGCCTTCCCCACCCATGACACCATGACACCTCAGCATTATCCTGGGATGCTAGGAGGGGATTATCGCCCAGCCCAGTCGAGGGAAGGGGAGTGGCCAGGCTTAAGACCTGTTCACGTCACGTGGCGAGTTTGTGGCAGTGACCTGTCCAGGAATGCCTCTGGGCTCAGTGTCAACTCGTGGAGCCTGGGGACTTGGGAGGGAGCCAGGGGCTGCCGGCCTGGAGGCGGTGGTGTGGACCATGGGAGCCTTATCCTGCCAACCCCACCTCTGTCCTCAGCCCGTCGGCTGTGACAAGGAGGTGGGGTCCATGAAGGCAGATGACAAGTGCGGTGTCTGTGGCGGCGACAACTCTCACTGCAAGACTGTGAAGGGGACACTGGGCAAGGCCTCCAAGCAAGCAGGTGAGCAGGCTGGGGCTGGGCGATGACCAGGAGTGACTGCGGTTCCAGCCCAGCCAGGGGCCCTTGAGCCTGAGTCCCTTAGGCGGGCCGTCCCTCCTCTGCTGGGCCACGGTTCAGGGCAGGGGAGGCGGGGGCGAGCGTTGGCACTAGAGCCTGCCTCCGGCCCTCCCCGGGCTGCCCGGATGCTGCTGCTGAGTCAGAAGCTGCAGCTGGCCACAGCCTCTTCCAGTGAGTCCTGCCTGCATCTGGGCCCCGGGGCTCAGAAGCAGTTTTCTGCGGGCCAGTGGGCTGTGATAGGAGCCCAGCCATCTCTTTGGCCCTGGGGCTGTCGTGGGAGCGAGAGCTCAGACACGTCTGAGGATGTGGCCCAGACTGGACTGGAATGTTTTTTTCTTCTCTCCCCTCTCTCCCTTTTTTGGTCAATTTTTGGTGCCTCCTTTGAACTCCTGGTACCTTGAGTTTCTTGACTTCCCTCCCTCCCTTCCATCTGACCACACGTGGGTGGTGAAAAGGGCTAGATACTAGTCCTTTACAGTCTCGGAAGAATTAGATCCATTTCCCTCTTGGGACTGGCATAGCTTTGCCTCGCCTCTCCTTGTGGGGAGAAAGTTGATGGCTTTGACAGGGGCTTGTTTCCAGTCCTGGGGTTGGAGAACCATGGGGCCCAGGGCAGCCATGATGGTGGCTCAAGGTATGAGAAGAAAGAGGAGGGAACATCAGGAAAGAAAAGGAGGCTCAAGAAAGTGGAAAATGATAGCAACTAATATGTGTGTGTACTCACTCTGCCCCACAGCCCTTAGAGTTTTTAGGGCATTTTAAGCCATAGCATCTCATTTGACCCTCTCGGCACCCTGGGGGCAAGGACCCCTTCCTGTGGTACAGATGAGGAAACTGGGTCTTGGGCACGTGCAGGGGGGGTCGGGTGACGGGGTGTCTGGGCAGTGGGGCCACCAGCCAAGATGCTCACGGTTTTTCCGGATCCTCCTCTGTGATAGGAGCTCTCAAACTGGTCCAGATTCCAGCGGGTGCCAGGCACATCCAGATCGAGGAGCTGGAGAAGGTCCCCCACCACATCGGTGAGTGCAGGGAACTGGGAGGGCAGAGGAGAGTAGAGTCTAATGCAGGGAACATCCACAAATTTAAATAATGGCAGAAAACCTTTAAAACCATTCTTTTTAAACTTATGTTGACTAGACAACTGTTCCATGCTTTGAATGTCAGGAGATGTGAATGGGGATCCAATGAAGATTCCCCCTTCCCCCTCTGCCCTCCAGGATCAGCTTCCTTCCCCAGGGGCAGCCACTGTCTACCTGTTTTGCATAAAGGAAAACTGTTTTCACAGAATGTATCGGTCAGCTTTTACTGTCTAATATACCGTCCTCAGACTTTATGGTTTCTAACAGTATTTATCTTAGCTTATGGTTCTGTGGGCCATGAGTTTGGGCTGGGCCCAGCTGGTGCTGCTTCTGCTCCTCTGCCTGGACTCCCTCATGCAAATGCAGCATCTGGTGGGGCCATAGATGCTGTTGGTACTGGCTCTCAGCTGGGGTGATGGGGGTGACAGGGCCATGTCCCCGGCAGGCTAGCCTTGGGATTATTCCTGTGGTGTCTGTTACAGGGTCCTCAGTGGGGGAAAAGCAGGCAAGCCCCAGCATGTGAGCACTTTCCAGGTCTCTTCTTGTGTCGTGCTTTGTCATGTCCTGTTGTCCCATGCAAGTGTCATGGCTATGCCCAGACTCAAGGTGTAGAAACAGATGATCTCTTGGTGGAAAGTGGGGTCGAGTCCCAGTGCAAAGAAGCAGAGAGGCATGCACACAAGAATAGGAGGAATTTGCAATCTGCCCCATGGATCCTTAAATTCTTCTTACTATAATGATACCTGAACACAATTACTGAGTCACTACTTATACAAGTTGTACGACCATAAAGCCAAGAGAGATGAACAATTTGGGCCCCAAGATCAATCGACAAAATTCAAATTGAACATAATGGGGGAGATTTTGGTGTTTGTTTGCTTTGTTCTGTTTGTGCTGCAGCTAAGTTGGTGGTTAGAAAATGAACACGTCCAAAATAGGCAAATCTGTGGACACAAGAGAGTAGATCAGTGGTGGTCAGGGGCCGGTGGGAGGGGGTTGGGGGCATCTGTGAACGGGCACGATGAAGTGTGTTGGAATTCCAGAGTGGTCCGGTAGTCAGTGAATCACGCACTTTCAAAAGCTGAGTGTGTGGTATGTGAATTACATCTCAGTGTAAAACACGTCAGCATGGTTTAGAGCAGGGTCCCGACACTGGGGAGTGGCTGGGCTCTCCTACACTCGTCTGTTCAGACTCCTTAGAGAGAGCACAGGCGCCATGGGGTCTGTCACTGGGCCTTTGCATGTCCCAGAGGACCCCCCCCCCCCTTATGGATTATGCTCACCAGTTCGCACTGCTTGTCACCAATTCTTCATAAACATGAATGCAAAATGTAACATCCCTGGGCAGGCTCCTATATTACAAAAATGCTGATGTTCATATTTTTAGATTATCATCACAATAACAGTAAATGTTGTAAAGCCTCCTGGAGAACTTGCACCCCAGGAGAACACGTAGATCCCTAACCTGACCTGAAAGACACCTGGAGGGCATAGTGCAAACAGGAAAGAGGCCAAAGGGGAAACTGAGGTCCATGGTGGATCATGGGCCCTCTGTGTACCCTGATTTGCCCGCACGGTGAGCCAGTCTGGGCCAGGCTCTCCTGCCTCCCCGCCCCATGCACGGGGAGGGGGTGTGAGTTGGGAGGGCTTGGCTTGGCCAGCTCCCTGCCCACTTGCCTGTCTGGCTCTGGGATATTGTGCCAGAACAGGGGCCAGGGGAGGGGAGGGGGCAAGGAGAGAAGGGCCATGGACTCTAAGAAGAGGATGGAGCTTTCAGGCAGTCCTCCTGCTACACCCCTGCAGATGATTCCATAATACTAGCAGCCCCTTGGGCCTCCTCGGCCAGCCCTCCCACCCCTCCCGGTCCCCACCCCTGTCTGCACCTCTAGCTCCTCCATCCTCTAGCGGTCAGGAGTGGAGGCTGCACCTGGACTTCCATGGGGATGGGGGCAGAGGCTTCTAGAACCCAGGGCAGGCTCAGTGCGGGCACGCTCGCCTGTGTTTACCTGATGAGTTCCCTGGAGAGTTAGAGCTCTTAGGAGCCGGGCAGGGAGGGAAGTGGGACGGAACCCTGACATTGGCATGCACCATGTGATTGCACAGCTGTGAGGTACGCGGCAGGCCCACCCTAGAAATGTGCGGGCTGCGCAGCTGAGAGTGAGCATGTGTGTGTATGCGTGTGCCCGACGGTCTGTGCGTGCTCTCTGGAGAGGCCTGGGACAGGTGGCTGTCTCGGCAGTGAAAGCCAAGGCCCTGTCCAAGCTCGTTAGATGCTCCTGGAATGTGGGGGCTTCGATCCCTTGAAATGACGTCAAAGAAGAGAATCAGGCTGTTAGTATCTACTGTGTGCCAGGCCTTGAGCTGGCACTTGTCATTCATTACCTCATGGAGGCCTCAGGACAGTCCACAGAGACTCCTCTCTAGCTGTGAAAGCTCTAGATGGCATCTCCTTCCAATAGAAACCTGTCTCATCTACACTGAAGATCTGTTGTTGTAGGGACCTTCATGAATTATCATAGCTGGATCTTCTGGGAAACTTGCAGTTTCAACATCAGCACTTACTGTTTCCTTCACCTTGTACTTTTATGGCTTCTTTTCTTAAACCTCAAGAACCAGCCTCTGCTAGCTTCAAACTTTTCTTCTGCAGCTTCCTCGCCTCTCTCGACCTCCATAGAACTGAAGAGAGTTAGAGCCTTGCTCTGGGTTAGGTTTTGGCTTAAGGGAATGTTGTGACTGGTTTGATTTTTTTTTTTTTTCAATGTTTATCTATTTTTGAGAGAGTGCAAGAGAGGGAGGGACAGAGAAAGAGGGAAACACAGAATCTGAAGGAGGTTCCAGGCTCAGAGCTGTTAGCACAGAGCCCGACGTGGGGCTCGAGCCCACAAACCACGAGATCATGAGTCGAGCTGAAGTCAGATGCTTAACTGACTCAGCTCCCCAAGGAGCCCCTGGAGTAGCACTTTCAACTTTCTTCAAGAACTTTTCCTTTGCATTCACAACTTGGCTAACTGTTTGGCCCAAGAGACCTGGCTTTTGGCCCATCTTGGCTTTTGGCATGCCTTCTGTGCTAACTTAATCATTTCTAGCTTCAGATTTACTGTGAGAGACATATGACTCTTCCTTTCACTTGGACGCTTAGAGGCCATTGTAGGGTCATTAACGGACTTAGTTTCAACAGCGTCGTGTCTCGGGGAACAGAGAGGCCCGAGGAGAGGGACAGAGCTGGTTGATCTGGGAGCAGTCGGAACACACACAACATTTATCCATTAAGAGTGCTGTCTTAAATAGGCGTGGTTCATGGTGTCCCCAAACACTTGCAATAGTAACATCAGAGATCACTGGCCACAGATCACCATGACAAACAAAGTTAATAATCGTGAAAGAGTTGGAAACACTGCAAGAATTTCCAAATTATGACCCAGAGACACAAAGTGAGCAAATGCTGTTGGAAAAACGGCCCCAATGGACTTGCTTGGTGCAGGGCTGCTGCAAACCTTCCATATGTAAAAAATGCAGAATCTGTGAAGCCTAATGAAAGGAAGGAAGCGTGGTAAAACGAGGCTGGAGCTGTTCAGGGCACAGAGTGGGGCCAGGGGGAGGGCCGGGACTCAGAGGTAGACCTGGGTGGTGAGGTTCACGCAGAGTCCAGCCCACCACCCCAGGAACGGTGGATGGACAGCCAGGGCCGGGGACGCCAGCTGCCGTAGCAGACAGAGCCGTGGGGAGATCTGAGGCCGGGCCCGGCTCTGGCTCTAGGTCTGGCGATTCTGGGAGCAGAGGGGCTCAGGCATCAAGAGACGAGAGGGCATCTCTCCTCTTGCTCAGCAGGGCCACCAGCGCTCTGTGGGTCCGGGACACACCTTTGCCCCTCACGGGTCTCTAAGTCCCCATCTGGACTAATAATAACGCCAGCCTTGGGATGAGTGTGAGGAGTGACCAGTGCATGGTTAGTGCTCTGAATTGTTGGCCCTTCTGGTCATAATTACCCTGAATGGTTGCCATTGGCACCAGGCAGGGACACCCCAGGTCTCTAGAGCCTTTGCTCTTCCACCCGGGCTGGGGGGCTCGAGTCTGAGTCTGCAGCCCTTCCCCAGCCTACCGCCTCCAGGGTGGCCAAGGCCATGACACAGGGGCCTTTGCCAGGCCATCTGCACCTGTGTACCTCCCACTCACCTGCCGCCTGACACCTTTGGGTAACAAGTAAAGAGCTAGTCACTCAGCAGGACTTTAAAAGGTGGGCATCTACAGATGTTTTTAAAACTTGTTCTGTGCCAGGCCCCAAGGACACCAAGATGGAGGATATACACTGGAAGGCTGTGGGGGAGACAGACAACAGTGCTAAATATTGGGTGCTCTTCTGGTGGCTGTAATAGTGCCTCCCATTTACTGCCTGTCATGCACTCTGCCTAGTTCTTTAAACACATGGACTCCTTTAATTGTCCCCAAGGGTCCCAGGGCAGATAGGTGGGAGTGGGGTCCTGTGATTGTCCTCATGCGTCCATGGCCCTATGAGCTAGGTATAATTAGCATTCCCATTTCACAGATGGTGAAATGGAGGCAGCACAGGGAGGCTAAGTAACTTCCCAGATCGATCTGGCACCAGAGCCTGTACTCTTAGCCTCATGCTCTGCTGTAGAAGGGAGGGCAGGTCCCTTTGGACTGGGCAATCAAAGAAGGCTTCCTGGGGTCGCCTGGCTGGCTTAGTTGGTTAAGCATCTGACTCTTGGTTTCAGCTCAGGTTGTGATCTCATGGTTCGTGGGTTCAGGCCCCGCACCAGGCTCTGTGCTGACAGCATGGAGCCTGATTGGGATTCTCCGTCTCTCTTTCTCTCTGCCCCTCCCTGCTCTCTCTTAAAAATAAAAATATATATTAAAAAAGGGAAACTTATTTAAAAAAAAAAAGGCTTCCTAGAGGAGGGGATATTGTGCTGAGCCTCACATATGGATGAAGAGTAGTCAGACAGGAAGAAGGGAAGACAGTGGGAAGAATGGGGTATGCCAGGGTCTAGGGGCAGGGACACTGTGTGCAGACAGTGTGGTGACTCATCCGACTGGGGAAGGTTCTGGTGGAAAGGGGTGCCCGGTCATAGGGAGCCCCTGGGGACTCATGAGGAAGGTCTCGAAGTCCCAGAGGAGGTCTGGCTAGTGCTCCCGTGGAGGGGAATAGAAATCTGTGTGACCCTCTCCCCATGGCCAGCGGTGAAGAACCAGGTCACAGGCAGCTTCATCCTCAACCCCAAGGGCAAGGAAGCAATGAGCCGGACCTTTACCGCCATGGGCCTGGAGTGGGAGTATGTGGTGGAGGACGCCAAGGAAAGCCTCAAGACCAGTGGGCCCCTGCCTGAAGCCATTGCCGTCCTGGTGAGCCCCCACCCAAAATGGTCCACCCCCTTGCTGCCCCCACCCAGGCCCCCCCAGCTCATTGTCTTTACCATTGAGCCAGCACAGGCCTCCTGTTGCAGTGTCTTTAGCAGCTGGTCAAGGCCAAGGCCTGGGTGCCCTCTGCGCACGAAGGCTGGAGGATGGCATATGAGAAGGGAGAAAGGAATGGTTGTCTTACTCTGAGGGGGAGTCTGTTCTCCTTAAGGCAGCATCAGAAATAGGGTCCAGGGGTGGGAGGGGACACCTGTGTTGGTTCCTCCTGTCGCCCTGGCATCACCCGATGTCTGCTTGCATTATGGCATTGCCCGCAAGGGACCTGGGGGGGTGCCAGCCCATGCTGCCAGCCTCCTGAGAGGGGGATGGAGTCACTGTCCTTGCTGGGGTCCACCTCCTCCCACACCCCCTCTTCCTAGGCCGTGGACAAGGGCTTATGGAGAGGGATTATTCATGCAGGAGATTAGACCAGGAGGGGCTTTGTCTGTGGTGCTCTTGACACTGGCTGGTTTGTGCCAGAGAGAACTTGGATGGGCTGTTTTCCTGGTGCTACTCTCACTAGTTAGAGAGGCCCAAGAGGGCAGGGTCTGAAGCCTATTGATATCAGCATATTATTTCATTCTGTATGTATTTTCTGTTCACCTTATATTTACTGACCACCCATGCCCCTGTGGCCAGTGATTTGCAATGAGGGTACCAAGACCATTCAGTGGGCAAAGAATAATCTCGTCACCTAATGGTGCCCGGACAGCTGGCTATCCACGTGTAAAAGAATGAAGTTGAACCCGTACCTCACACCACATACAAAATAGAGCTCAAACTGGATCACATATCTAAGTAAAAGAGCTAAAACCCTAGAACTCTTAGAGAGAATAGAGAGAGAAATCTCATGACCTTGGATCTTCGTTATGATGCCGGAAGCCTGGGCAACACAAGAAAACTAGGTAAATTGGTCTTCATGGAGGTTTAGAACTTTTGTACATCAAAAAGGCATTATGAAGACAGAAGGCAAGCTCAGAATGGGAGACAATATTTGCAGCCAGAGATCTGGTAAGAGTCTCACAGACCATTTGCTAGAGCCGGGTAGTGTGGATGCCCCCGGTAGGCAGGACAGACCAGTAAATATGGCTCCTGCCCTCGTTAGAACTTTAGGTCTCGGGGAAGGGAAGTGATCAATGAGCACACATTGATTCTTGGTGCATAGTCTTGGTGCATAGTCTGAGTTTGCTGCAGGGCCGCTGGTCCGAATGATCTCCCAGGCCATGCTTGGTGCTGACCCCACATCCTTCCTTCGACCCCTCCTCCCTGTATCCCCCCCCATGCCGGCCCTGCTTCTCTGCTCTCCAATCCTGTGCCACCTCCTCTGCCTCCCCTCAGGTGCTCCCCCCAGCTGAGGGTGGCCCCCGCAGCAGCCTGGCCTACAAGTACATCATCCATGAGGACTTGCTGCCCCTTATCGGGAGTAACAACGTGCTCCTGGAGGAGACAGACACCTACGAGTGGGCGCTCAAGAACTGGGCCCCCTGTACCAAGGCCTGCGGAGGAGGTACGGGCCTGCCCAGCCCATCTGGCTGCCTCGTGGGGCAGCCCAGGGCTCTGCAGGGCAAGAGCAGGAGTGGCAGGGGGCCAACCCTATCTCTCCTTTCTGTGTCCCTAGCTTGTGCCTCGGTTTCTCCTTAAAGATCTCTCGGGTGTGGCAGCCTACCTGGCGAGGGCCTTGGGGATGGGGCTGGGAGGGCTGGAGCAGTACTGGGACAAGGCCTGCGCCCTGTAAGGGCTCCTCAGCTACGTGGGGAGGCAGCTGTCCAGAGCCAGGTGCCCCCTTACCAGTCCCTGCACCACTGGCTCTATACCAGGGACACATGAGATGGGCTGATCAAGGAAGGCTTCTTCAGAGAGTGACTTGGGCAGGAGGGGTATCGAGGCACAGGCCCCGGTGGAGCAGCGGGGGCCTGGTGGTACCAGGCCCAAGTCAGCCCATCCTCCCTCCAGGGATCCAGTTCACCAAATATGGCTGCCGGCGCCGGCGCGACCACCACATGGTCCAGCGGCACCTGTGCGACCACAGGAAGAGGCCCAAGCCCATCCGCCGGCGCTGCAACCAGCACCCGTGTGCCCAGCCCTCGTGAGTGTCCTGGGGGACAGACTGGGAGCCCGACCCCATCTCCGTGGGCGTCACTGAGCTTCTCGTAGCCCTGGTCCTGGAGGAGGGGCCGCTTCCTCTGGCCCTGAGTGTCGAGGATCACGGCCCCTGCACCCGGGACTCCCTGAGCAGAGCAGCCCACACGGCGGACTCCATCCGTGGCCAGTGCTGTGCTCCTTGCCGATCTAGCCGCATCCGCCTCCTTCTGTCCCCTGTGGGGTTTCTGGATTAATTTCCACTCCCAGAAGAACAGTGCTTCTTTTGTTAGGCCCCTTCCAGCATTCTTTTATAGATGGGGAAACAGGCCCACTTTGGGGACACAGCTTTCCCTCAGTGATCTGAGGGGACCATGAGGTAGAATGGACCTCAGTGCTTCTAGATCCTGGGGCTCAGGCCAGGATGCTTCCAGTGGCTCCCAGCTGTCGTCTACCCCCTGAGTGGGTTCTCTGACCTGAGAAGACAGGCTCATTTGGGCACAAGATCACGTTCTTGGGCTTATTTGAAGGGAGCCTCATGACGGAGAAGAGCTATGACTTTGTGGGAAGTTGAGGCGTGGCCTTGAGCCCATCACAGAGATAGCCCCAGCCCCCAGGCCCCAGGCAGGGCCCCGAGTCCACTTTCAAGCCTCTCCAGGAATCTTCCAGGGTCTGAGTGGTCTAACTCGGCCAGGCTGACTCACAGCAGCTCAGGCTGGGGGGACCTCTGGGCCAGGACCAGCGCAGAGCCCACCCTGGCCTCCCTGTGCCTTGAACCAGGCCGGGATACTCCGCCCCTCAGTGCTCCGCACTTCCTTTTCTCACTGCATGCGGGCCACTGTCCCTGCCCACGTCTGTGGCCACAGAGCATGCGGCGCTGACTCTGCTGGGATCCTGGGCACATCACACCCTCCCTCCAACCCCAGCTTCTCAACCGTAAAATGCTAAATGAAGTTTGGGGCCTTTTTGGTTTTGTCTTTTAAAGGAAAAGGTTGGCCAGAAGAGCCCTCATTCACTAAAAGATGTCTCAGGAAGCTGAGAGGGGGGTGGGTTGGGGCTGCCCCTCTCACCACCTCACCAGAGCCCTTTTTGTCTTTGTCTAAGCCATCAGTGGTATCTGCTGATGGTGCTCTTGGAAGCTTTGTGGCTAAAAGACGAGGCAGACCACCAGCTTAGCTGATCAGCACCAAAACTCTGCAGGTGCTGATGGTGATAGTAACAGCGCCTGTATTTATTACATGCCTACTGCATGCATGCACTCTGCCGGGTGCTTTAAGTATACAAGTCCTTTCGTTGTCCCAAGAGCCCCAGGGCCGGGGGTGCCACTCTACCAGCCATGAGTCTCATGCGTATCTCAGCACTAGGACAGGACCTGGCCACTGGAGACACTCCAGTATTTACCAGTGTTGAAAGAATTCTGCTATTCGTAACTTGCCTGCGGGCATGCAGGGTGCAATTTAAAGATGCATTATACCCATGCATTTTTCAGGTGAGGAAGTGGAGGAGATCATAAGTGACCTCCTAAGGCCACACAGCCTGGCAGCGGCAGAGCCATGGACAGTTGTCTTAGCTCCCAGCATTCTGGAGCTCAGACCCACTTCCCAGCTCCCGCCTTAGCGATTCAGGGGGCGGGAGCGACCCTGGGAGGAAGCGTCCTCATGGACCCACCTCCCCTCCGCCTTTTGCCCTGTCTGTCTCCAGGTGGGTGATAGAAGAGTGGGGTGCCTGCAGCCGGAGCTGCGGGAAGCTGGGGGTGCAGACCCGGGGGGTGCAGTGCCTGCTGCCCCTCTCCAACGGTACCCACAAGGCCATGCCGGCCAAGGCCTGCCCTGGGGACCGGCCTGAGGCCCGGCGGCCCTGCCTCCGCGTGCCCTGTCCAGCCCAGTGGCGCATGGGAGCCTGGTCCCAGGTGAGTTGTTCTCAGAGGGTGGGAGGGGCTGGGCCAGGCGACACCTTCTCTGGGGAGTCTGGTGGGGGAGGGGGAAGGAAAGGTGGGTCTGGGTGGGGAGCTGCTAAGAGATGTGGTGCCCCCTGCTGGCAGAGAGTCTCTGCCTGAATTTCTCTCCCCACATCTGATTTGATCTGATCTGATCTGATCTGATCTGCATTTTCTAAAATCCAAGTCCAACAGCTCCTACGTATGCTGGGCCATGGGCCTCGGCTAGGCCTTTATATTCATTCACTGTGTGCTCTGACCTCGTACTGGGCCATAACTAGGTGGCATGGGTTAATACCCCCGAGATATAGGTGAGCAAACAAGCACTTACTTGCATTTAAGAAATATTTACTGAATGCCAGCCTCGTGCCAGGCACACTGTACTAGGAATGCCTGGAATCTGTCATCCGCTAGACAGACATGTCCTCATGTAGCCTACAGTCCAGTGAGAGAGACCTAAGCCAATAACAAAAGCATTTACAGATGCATTTGGAGCTGTGCAGAAGTAAATGGGGCTAATATATCTGGGAGGACCTCCCTGAGGAGGTGACATTTGAGTTGAGACTTGAAGGCTGAGCCACAGGAAGACCCTTGCGGTATTCCAGAAACCAAAGGACAATGGGACTGGAGCTGAATGGAAGGGACAGGGGCTTTGGGATGACAGAGAGGCAGGCAGAGGTCAGTCCTGCAGGGCTTTGTGAGGAGTTAGAACGTATTCTAAGTGGGGTCCTGGGGGGCTCAGTTGGTTAAGCGTCCAACTTTGGCTCAGGTCATGATCTCACAGTTTGTGGGTTTGAGCCCCACATTGGGCTCTGTGCTGACAGCTCAGAGCCTGGAGCCTGCTTCGGATTCTGTGTCTCCCTCTCTTTCTGCTGCTTCCCTGCTCATGCTCTCTCTCTCTCTCCCTCTCTCTCTCAAAAATAAACATTAAAAATTTTTTTCATAAAAAATCCATTTGATTTTAACCTTGAAAGCATTATGATAAGGGAAATCGGCCAGACACAAAATGACAAATGCTGTATGATTCCACTTACCAAGAGTGGTCAGGTTCATAGAGACAGAAAGGAGAAGGGTGGTGGGTGCCAGGGCTGGAGGGGGGGGTCTGGGGAGTCTGTGTTTAATGGAGACAGGGTTTCAGCTTAGGAAGAAGGAAAAAGTTCTGGATGTAGAACATCCAGAATTGTACAACATTGTAAATGTACTTAATGCCAGTGAACTGTTACTTAAAAAGGTTAAAATAGTCAGTGTTATTATATATATATGATATATATATATATACATATATGATATATATATATACCATAAGTTTTAAAACCTCTGGTCACAAAGATAAGCACAACAATGCTTCTTGTAATAGCAGGATATCAGGAAATACCTTAAATGTCCATCTCTAGGAGATTGGACCCCAAAAAACATTATCTGGTCATACAATAAAATACCACAGATTGAAAAAGACAAGCTTGAAGTGTACTTGCCAATGTGGATAAATCTCAGAGAAATAGCTGAGAAAAATACTGAAATACGAAGGCAGATCACTTTCAATGGGACCCCATGCACTTAAAGTTTAAAGAGGTGCAGCACAGTATTTGAAAATCTGCCGGAATGCTGATATATTCAAGCTGCTGGTGGTATTCGAACAGGCTTTAGTGACCAACTTCCTCATGCTTTTCTGGATGCTTAGAATATTGCAGAAGAAAGAGTATTTTTAAATCCCCACACAATGCAGGCAGATTTTATCTTCTTCTCCATAACGTATAGCTTTATTTGTTTTAATATAAAACAGAAAGACCGCTGGCCCACAAGGACCCTTATATAAAACTGACAGCGAGGTGACAAGTGGTAGAAGACTGTTGCTCCTGTAAGACGGACAGACAGTGTCAGGAGCTGTTGTCATTATCATCCTTGGTGAACGAGCCATCTAGTCCCATAGTCTGGGTGGCCCGTCATGCTCCTGTCCCCCTCTGGCCCAGCAGGAGAAACACACCTCTGTGGCTCCTCCCCCGCCCTGTGGCCTGGTCACGCGGGCAGCCCTGCTTTCTGGGAGCCCCCCCAGACCCCATCTCTCAGAGGAGGTGAGGCCCCAGGATGATGTGTGCAGCTGGCTTTGCAAACTGTTTGCTCCCACGCCTTTCCCTTTTGGGGAAGAAGATACTTTTTTTTCAATGTTTTATTTATTTATTTATTTTTGAAAGACAGAGAAAGACAGAGCACGAGTCGGGGAGGGGCAGAAAGAGGGAGACACAGAATCCGAAGCAGGCTCCTGATGTCAGCACAGAGCCTGACATGGGGCTTGAACCCATGAACCCTGAGATCATGACCTGAGCCAAAGTTGGATGCTCAACCGACTGAGCCACCCAGGTGCCCCAGAAGACACTTTTAAGTTTATTTATTTATTTTGAGACAGAGAGAGAAAGAGAGAGCATGAGCTGGGTAGGGGAAGAGAGAGAGGTAGAGAGAGAAAATCCTAAGCAGCAGGCTCCACGTATCAGCACAGAGCCCGACACGGGGCTCAAACCCACCAACCATGAGATCATGACCTGAGCTGAAATCAAGAGTCAGATGCTTAACTGACTGAGCTACCCAGGCGCCCCAGGGGACACTTGTGAACATGCCTCTGGCAGCTGTGTTTTACTGTGTTGAGATGCAGAGTCATTGAATGTCAGAGCTAATGAGGTTCATGGGGACCCTGTCCCCTGGCTCTCTCAGTGTAGCAAATGTCACAGTCCGGGTCCTTACATCCCATTATTAAGATATCATCAGGTGAGTGAGCCTGCTCCGTGTCCCTCAGGCTGGTGGATCTCAAGAGGGGAGTTTTCATGAATGATCCACGAAATATTTAGGGACCCAGGAGGCATAGGCCAGACATGGCAGGCACAGGCAGAAGTGCTGGAATGTGGTCCCAGAGGTGCCCTCCCGAACCAGGATTCACTGCATAGGTGACAGGAAGGTTCGCGGGCTTCTGAGCTGAGGGCAACGGCCATTGGCTTGGCACAGGACTAGGGGCAGTTGGTGTTCTGTCTTGCTGAGGCTACTTAGAACAAGCGGCCTTTGCATGTCCCTCTGGTCAGGTAGAAACCCGGCGCCCTCCTCCGTATCTTTCCATCCTGGCCACTGGCTGGACTCTGGAGCTCACTGCCCCTTTCCTCTTGTCTCCCCACCTGCCCCTCCCCGGCCACTGTGGCCTGACCTGGCCCCGGCCTTCCCGAGACAGTGCTCCGCCACCTGCGGGGAGGGCATCCAGCAGCGGCAGGTGGTGTGCCGGACCAACGCCAACAGCCTTGGGCAGTGTGAGGGCGAGAAGCCGGACGCTGTCCAGGTCTGCAGCCTTCCCCCCTGTGGAGGTGAGCTGGAGAGGATGGGGAGGTACAGGCCTGGCTCCTCTGGCCTAGACGTGAAACCCAGCCCGGCTTGCATCCTTACCCCCCAGAAATCTCCAATACTAGAGCTGCTTCTCCCCACCCACAGGAAATCTCCAGAACTCAACAGCGAGGGCTGACATTCGGGAACCTGTGACCCCAGAAGGACAGTGGGTGCCACAGTCTGGGCCCTTACATCCCATTAACAAGATATCATCACGTACGTATATATCTGGACCCAATCCCCAGCCCCAAACCTTCCAGTGGCCGCCATGTCCCAAGCACAGGCTGTGCAGTGGGACAAGCCCCAGCTTCCGGTCTGTCCACATGACCTCAGCCTCCTGGAGCCTCAGGGTCCCCAGCCATGAGCTTGGGGTGCTGCCCATACCGGTCCACAGCCCCTTACCTGAGGTTCCCTAATGTTGAAAGCTGTGAGTGGTTCCCTAAATTTGGTGCAGACTCATTTGGCAGCAGAATCTGAGCTGACCCAACAAGAGATCAGTTATTCTTTTGCTACAGAAACATTGCTGTGGTTACAAGGGGATGTTCCACTCCCTACTACGGATGTTCTATAATGTGACTATTACTTTTCTAACTTCAGAAGTTCTAAATTATCAATCATAACTGGTTTCAAGGTTTTGGAATAAGCAATAGTAGACCTGAGCTGTCTTTGTAGGGCTGTTGAGGGAATTAAATGAGATAATGCATGCACTCCTGCCTAGCTGTCAGATAACAACAGAAATAGTAGTAGTACTTTCTCTCTGCTTCATGATCAGAAGTTAGTTAGTCCATCCGCCCATCTATCCATCCATCTACCCATCCATCCATCATCCATGTATCCATCCATCTATCCTCCATCCATTCATCATCCATGTATCCCTCCATCCATCTACCCATCCATCCATCCATCCATCCATCCATCCATCCATTAATGTTAACTGAGCATCTGCTATATACCAGACCCTATACTTCCTTCCTAGATTCTTTCTCTCTTTTCCTACTTCGTCTTCTCAAGGACTAGAGTCTGACAAGACAAGTAGCAGAAAAATCACAAACCGTAAATTTTATTTGGAGGACCAACTGGCTATGTGACCCTGTGCAAATCCCTAAACGCCTCTGCGCTCAGCTCATCTCCTCACTAGATGTACACAGAGGATCTTCTGGCTCCAGCCTGGCTGCTGGCCTGACCCTGTTCTGAGAAGCAGGCTGCGCAAGTGCCTGAGTTCCTTGTGTTTCCCATCCGGGAGCAAGGGGAAGGCTCTGATTCTGGTCCTAGAATTCGGGTGCCATCTAGAGGCCACTGGCTTTCCTTTTTTTCCCTAATCTTTTTCCTGTTGCCCTAAACCAGCCTCTAGTCCCCTGCCCCTTCCCTACACACACACACACACACACACACACACACACACACACACACACACACACACACAGAAAAAAATCAATAGAAAGCAAAGTTTCTGCCTTCACATTGTCTGGAGAGACCTACCTGGAACTATCATAGAAACACAAAATCATCTTTAGATGACATTTGAACCAAAGCAAATGAACGTTGTAGAGTGAGCATCCCTATATGCCAGGAACTTTATAAATGGTATTTAGAATCATAACGTTATTGTTCGTGGGTACGTGTCTAGCATTATTCCCATTTTATAGGGGAGGAAACTGAGGGTTGGAGAGCTTAAGTGACTTTCTCAGGGGCTCACACTCTAAGTGGTAGAGCTTCATTGGAACCCAGATCCGCTTGATTCCAAGTTTGTTCGTGGAGGGCTTACTGTTCCAAATGGGTATGGGCAGGTAGCAGGATGTTGCATCGGCTTGTCACAAGTGTGGGTTACCTGGGCATCTGGGAGTGGATCGGCTTCTTTGGGTGGATTGGGAGGGGACCAGGGCTCCTACTTCATCGGGAGCAGGGTTTCCAAGCCTTGCTGTGGGTCAGGACCACCCAGCGCCCAGGCCACACTGACCAGTCCGTCTCCCTGGGCGTGCGAGGTGAGCAGTCCCTATTTGTAAAGTCCTGGGGGGTTGCACTTTGCAGTCGCATCTGACGACTGACGATGTAGGCCCGTGGTTCTCAGATTTGTCCACGCAATGGAATCACTTGAAGGTTTCGTCAAAACGCAGAGCTGGACCCCACGCCCAGAACTTCTGACTCAGTAGGTCTGGATGGGGCTTGAGAACTGGCATCGATGCTGATGCTTTGTGTGTAGAGACCCTACTTTGAGGACCACTGCTCTCAGGGATTTTAGTTCCTCTTCCAGAAAACAAGGGCTCTTATGCCGGCCAGCCTCTCCCTTCAGGCCTCCCTGCGGCGCCCTCTGGGACACAGCTTTAGAGCAGGTGGAGCGAGGCCCGGAGCTGGAGGCTGGCGGCTGGGGGGCTGAGAGGGAGGTGGAGGGATCCTCCCAGCAGCAGTCCTTGTGCTGTGTGTGCAGCGGAGCCCTGCGCGGGGGACCGGTCCATCTTCTGCCAGGCGGAAGTCCTTGACCGCTACTGCTCCATCCCCGGCTTCCACCGGCTGTGCTGTGAGTCCTGTTCCAAGAGGGCCGTGGGCCCTGACACCAGCCCGGACCCTGGCCTGGCCTCCCCGCCACCATTCTCTTCTCCCGGGAGTCCTGAGTCCCCCCCGGATGCTGGGGAACCCACCGCGGGAGCAGATGACCGGCCCACACAGCTCCCGGGACCTCTGGGCACCAGTCCGCCAGGGACCCCGCACCGCTCTACTCCCCAGAAGCTGAGCACCGGAGCACCCGAGGGCACGTCCCCCAGCGCCCCCCGGGGACTGCCTTGGGGCTGGACCAGGGCACCTGTGCCGGCCTCTGAGGAAAAGGGGCGGCTCAGGGAAGACCCGAAGCACCCAGGCAGCAGCCTCCCCGCCACCTCCCTGGTGACCTGAGCCCCCACCTTGCCTATCCCGCCAGTCAGGTTTACACTGTGAGCCGCCCCGGAGACCGCCGGCTCAGGGGCACACAGCAGGGCAGGGGCAAACACAGACTTCCTTCTAAATTATTTGCCTTCTTGTTGTTCTAGTTTGGGGCTGTGACACTTGACCCCGTGATGTGGGTGCCTGAGCAAGAAAATGGTCAGGGAAGGCCCTAAGCGGAGATACCTCAGCAAGCAGCCGGGGTGACAGAGCCAAACCTCTCAGGGGCTCCTGTCTGTCTCCTGGCAGGACTGAGGTCAGCTAGCACCCCCTCCTCCCCCACTCTGGATCCTTCCAGCTGCCTGCCTTTGCCAGGGGTCCTGTCTATCTGGCACCTCTGCCTGGAGAGGCACAGAGGGCCCAGGGGAGGTGAGCGGGGGGCACTCTCAGGGCAGTCCTCGAGGGAGGGGGCTGGGGGTAACCATGGCCATAGGCTCCGGCTGCAGGGCTGGGGGAGGTGGGAGGCTAGTTGCTCTCAGGCCCAGCTCTTCACAGCAAGAGCACCTCACTGCTCCGCCGGCCGGGGCCAAGGCCAGAATCCAGCTGGCCCTGGCTGGCTGGAAGGCAGGCCGCCCCTGCCCACGCACATGGCACCTCATGTTATTCCTCCCAACCTCACTCCGCCCGGCCCAGAGAAGGGACTCCAGATCCTCTGGCATGTGTGTCCTCGCCATCCAGGGCGTTCACAACTGGTGCTAGACCCCTGGCTGAACCGGGAGTGTCCGCTTCAGTCATCACTTTGTGGCATGCAAGGGGCCCCACCTGGAAAGTGACTCTGTGGGACCCAGGGACAGAGGTTCTCAGGTTGTGCCCCGTCAGTCATCGTTCTCTGCCAAAGACCGTAGCTGCTGGAGTCGGGGGTGTTCTCCCGCCTGGCCAGGCTGGGCCAGGAGTTTGTGGTGCTGGTGGGAAGGGGTGCAGTCAGGTCCCAAAGCTGAGGGCCACAGTCCTCCCCCCCCCTCCCCGCCCAGGCCCCAGGGCAGGATGTGAGCCTTTGTCCCATGCCTGGGGGTGGGGGGAGGGAGGAGACATGACTCACAGTGCTGTGGGGTCTCGGCCACCCTCCATGTTACCTCCAAAGGCAGGTAACTTCCCTGGACCCCCTGGCCCTCAGGAAGCCACGTGGGGTGCCAGTGTGTCTCCCAAGGGTCCTTATTTTATTCCCAGTCATGCAGAGGGTCTCCTGGACTTGTCAGCAGGTGACAGAGGTGCTTGCCAGTCTTCCTCCTGGGGCAGGGGCGCCGTTCCGAGCCAGCTAGAGGCCTAGGAACAGTGGATCCCCCCTACAACCCCTAGAGAGCAGAGACCCCGGAGGGGCCCCCAGCCATCCCCTCCGCCCCTCCCGGGGACGCTGGGGTGCACACGGAATCGTTCCCGTGAGACCCAGCCTGCCTGCCTTAGGGGTGTAACTTCCTGTGCCTCTGAGATCCAAATCTCTACCCGTTTATGTATTTATTAACATTGTCCTTGGTGCTTTATTTTGGACCCAAAATGGCGTGTTGTGTTTTTCTGGTTCTCTCTGGGAAAGGACGGTGAAGGCGCCCTCTTGTGCCCTCTGCGGGGCCCGGTGACTGGGGTTAGGGCATGGATGGGGGAGCAAAGCCACAGAGGCTCGACCCTCAGCCTCCCTGCCTTGGCCTCGCTCGCTCTTGGGCTCCTTGGAGCACCAGCTCAGGGAAGAGAGGCCACAGCAGCACCACGGGCCCAGGGGTGCCGCCACTGGGTGGCTCTGCGGCCTTGGGCAAGTCGCCGTCCTGGTCGGAGTGCCTCGGAGGCAGTTTTGTGCATAGGGAAGAACGGTCTAACGAGCAGAACCGTTCAGACATGCAGGGGGTGCTTCCCTAGAGGGGGGTGGGCACTCTTTCCCTGGGAAAGTCCAGGCCGAATGAAAGTGCCAGACAGGAGGCGGAAGGAACCTGATGCTGGGTGAGCAGGGAGGGCTGACATGCAGCAGGTGTAACTTAAAACCACCCATCTGTGGGGCACCTGGGGGGCTCAGCTGGTTAAGCATCTGACTCTTGATTTCGGTTCAGGTCATGATCTCGCGGTTTGTGGGTTCTAGCCCCGATTTGGGCTCCACGCTGACAGTGTGGGATTCTCTTTTTCCCTCTCTCTCTGCCCCTCCCCTGCTCGTGTGTGCACATGTGCGCGCGCTCTCTCTCCCAATAAACGTTTAAAAAAATCATTAAAAAAACCAGCTATCTGCTCTTCACACCTTGCTTGCGTCAGACATCACTAATAGACCACCACTCTTTTAAGGCGTGTATCCCAGGCCCTTCCCTGCCAGCTGAGAGGTCAGGACCAGGCACAGAGGTCCGCTCCAGACCTCACATACCTGTGTGTGGACAGTCTAGCCTGCAAGTCCCAACTCCGTTTACATCTCTCTGCAAGCAGCCTGTCCCAGGAACCACCCATTCTGAACAACTACCACTGGGGTGCACATGCAGTGATGTCACTCCTTAGGGGTGCCGAACTAGGAGATGCCAGCATAGGCCCTCAAATCACATGCATGCCTTCAGGCAGGAATTCTGTGGGCCAAGGTACAGGGGGTGGCTTGCAAAGAGCAGGGTTCTGGGGTCCCAGGGGACAGTGTCTTTTGCATGGAGGGCAGAGTGGGGTCCCCTAAGAGCCCCAGCACCCCTGGCTCTGACGGAGGAGCTGGCACATTCCGCAGGGCAGGGATAGCACCTAGGCATGCGTGCTGGTGCGCCCCCACCATGTGCCACGTGGACGTCACCAGTCTGTCAATGCACTGTGCCCGGCTGCCGTGGGAACCCTTCGCATAGGCACCATTGCCAGGTCCAGGAGTAGCGCTGTGGGACCGGATAGGTGGTTGAAAATCCCACACCATTGGGAACCCGTGTTCAGTCATCCCAGGCTGAACTACGGTATCTCAAAGCAGGCCTGTGGTGCTCGAGGAAGAGGGACCAGAAACTGCTCAGCTCGCGGGACCAGATGAGCTGTCGGCCATGCCTCAGGAGCAGGCCAGAGTCAGAGTATGGCCTCCTGAAAAAGCCCCCAGACCTCCTCCTGAGGAGCCCCGCCCCTGCTGCGCCCCCCCACCCCCGGTGGCCCTTCCACCCTGCAGGGACTGCTGGCCAGGGCCTGGGAAGCCCAAGTCACAGCCCTGCTCAACATTACCCACATCCTGCTTCGGAGGTAGAAAACTATAGAATATCATTCCCCCCACAAAGTAAGAAAAAGCCTGGTGGTCTATAAAGTGGTACTGTTTTTAGTTATCAGGGGTGAAGGTGTAAGGCAAGCAGGTGAACTCAATTCCACGGAGTGACAGGCCTCGCTCCTCAAGAGAGAGGGTCCACATGCGTTCTAACTTAGGCAGATCAGGGGAGGAGGTGGCCCACATGTAAGCAGGGAAGACAATACAAGTGACATTTTGAAAAATGTTAAAGGTTAGTGTGACCATTTGGAATCATGATGCACCCCACGCACAAGGTGGTGGGGGGAGGGGGCCTATATCTACTTATCAGCTCTTGTCCACAAGCCTCTGCTGGATGCACAGGAGAAAGATCCAGAAAAGGACAGGAGGCCCGTGAGAGCACCCCTCAAGGCTCCAGCCAAGTTGCAGAGTGCAAATGAAGAAAGTATGCATCGGGGACACAAAATAACTCCACTGAAAACCACAAGACTGGCTAACAGTAGACTGTTTAAGAATCCCAAGACTCAATATTGTTTAGATGTCAATTCTCCGCAAAAGAATCTATAAGCTTAAAATTCCAATCAAATTCCAGCAGACTGTTTTTTTTTAATAGTTTGTTGTCATGTTGGTTTCCATACAATACCCAGTGCCCATCCCCACAAGTGCCCTCCTCCATGCCCATCCCCCCCTTCCCCTCTCCCTCATACCCATCAGTTCAGTTTGTTCTCAACATCTCTTGGTTTGCCTCCCCCCCCCCCCTTCCCCTTCTGTTCCCCAATCCCTCCTCCTCCTATGTGCAAACATGGTATGTGTTTCTCTGCCTGACTTATTTTGCTCAGCAACACCTCAAGATCCATCCATGTGCTACACATGGCCAGATTTCATTCTTTCTCATTGCCATGTAGTATTCCATGGTATAGATAAACCACATCTTCTTGATCCATTTGTCAGACTTTTTTTTTAATGTTTATTTACTTTTGAGAGAGAGAGACAGAGGGCAAGTGGAGGAGGGGCAGAGAGAGAAAGAGATACAGAATCTGAAGCAGGCTCCAGGCTCTGAGCTGTCAGCACAAAGCCCGACGCGGGGCTCAAACCCATGGACTGTGAGATCATGACCTGAGCCGAAGTCAGACGCTTAACCGACTGAGCCACCCAGGTGCCCCTTCAGCAGACTGTTTTTTGTTTGCTTTAGAATTTGACAAAGTCGTTATAAAATTTGTACGGACATAAAGAGGATTTAGACTAGCCAAAACAATTCTGAAAACGGGCTGAGTGGCAGTATATACACTGATTTCAGGCTTATTTTAAGAACCAGCAGGAATCAAGCCAGTATGATTGGTGTAAGAATCAACATATGGAACAGTGGAGCAGAACAGAGAATCCAGAGATTGGCCCCTAGGACCGTAGTGCTGAGAGCTTTCAATTAGGATAGGACAGTCTTTTCAATAAATGATGTCAGGAAATGGGAAATTCCAGATAGACAACAGTAAACCTCACCTCTGGCGTTATATACAAAGATCGACTCAGTCCAAATGGATGATCAACTTAAAGGTATGAACTGAAACTATAATGCGTCTCTAAGAAAGTATTTTAAAAAATACCTTTGTGACTTTGGGTCAGGCAAAGATAGCACAGAAAGCACTCACCACTAAAGAAGGAGTGGGCAAATTGGATGAGGCCAAAGTGAGGAACTTTTTTTATTTTTATTTTTTTAAGTTTATTTATTTAGAGACAGAGAGAGCATGAGTGGAGGAGGGGCAGAGAGAGAGAGAGAGAGAGAGAGAGAATCCCAAGCAGGCTCCATGCTGTCAGCACAGAGCCTGACATGGGGTTCGATCTCACAAAATGTGAGATCATGACCTGCGCAGAAATAGAGTTAGACTCATAACCAACTGAGCCACTCAGGCGTCCTAAAACGAAGAACTTCTATTCCTCAGAAGACAGTGGCAAGAAAGAGGAGCTCTTTTCACGTCATACATCTGGAATTGAACCTGTATCCAAAATACCTAATGAACTCTCAGACAACCCAATGAAACCTGTACACTTTATTGGAAGAGATGTACAGTGACATGTACGCACATGAAGAGGGTGCCCCACACCATGAGTCAGTAATAAAATGCAATTTAAGAACACAGTGAGATACTACCTCATACCACTTGCAAAGGCTGAAATTAAAAAGACTGACCACATCCAGTGTCGGGAATGATGCCGGGCAATGGGAATTCATACTTTTGGGTGGGAATGGAATGTGGCACGGCCATGTTGCAAAACATCTTGGCAGATTTTTATAAGAAATGTATACATCTCAACCTAGCGATGCCTCCCCTCCATAGCCACACAAAGGAAATGAAAACATTTGCCCACAAAATGACCTGCACACAAATGTCCACAGCAACTTTATTTGACATAGGCTCCAACCGGAAATCACCCAAACGTATACCAGATAGTGAATGGATAAGTACATTGTGGCGTATCCATATGATAGGATACCACTGAGTGATAAAAAGGCGTAAACTCCTCATATGTACATGCATGCACCAATGTGGCTGGAATTAAGAAGCGTGTGCTTCGTGAAAGAAGTCAGGCTCAAAAGCTTAAATGCTGGGTGATTCCATTCACATGATGTTTTGGAAAAGATAAGACTGTAAGGACGGAAAACCTCACTGGTTGCCAGGGCTGGGGGTGGCAGAGAGGGTCGCCTAGGAAGGGGCACAGGGAGCCCCTTTTTGGAGCGATGGAGATGCTCTCAGTTCTTAGTATGCTGGTGGGTGCACACATTTGTCACACATTTTACAATGAATTTTCTTGGGTGCAAATCCTATCTCAGTTAAAAAATTATCTTCCTTTTTTATAAACATTAATTTTTTTTTATTTTAGAGAAAGAGTGAAAGTGGAGAGAAGGGCAGAAGGAGAGAGAGAGAGAGAGAGAGAGAATTTTAAGCAGGCTTATGCCGGGCTCACTCCCAGGCCCTGGGATCATGACCGGGGCCGAAATCAACATTAGGACTTTCAACTGACTGAGCCACCCAGGCACCCCCTGCAAATTTAAATCAAATAACGAAAACAGTGGGGGATGCTTTGTCCCCCCAGGACCTCTTAGGACACGCTGCAGTGTTCCCCTAGAGGAAACATCTCTCCTCCCCCCAATTAGACTGCGATTTGTCTATTCCCGGCATCACTATTTACTACCTGGGCAAATAGTTAGATCTGAGGAAGTCACTTTACCTCTCTGAGTCTTAGATTCTCTCATCTGTAAAATGGGCATATTTCTTACCTATCAGATTGCCGATCATTATGTGAGGGGCCGAGTGCTGTGTCTGGCACACAATGCTCTGTAAGTAATAATTATTCCTTATAATTGTAACATACTTGACCCTGCACACTGATGCTGCAGGCTACCAGAAGAGAAGCATGGTTTGTTTGGTATTTGTATTTTTCTCTCCTCATCCCTTGACCGCCCTTGACCCCCAAAGGCAGCAGCAGGGTCTCCGGGGCTCCCTGCTTCCCCGGCCCTGGCTGGCATGATGCTGGGCAGAACCAGTGAGGACAGCCAGAGGTGCTCGGCCTGGGAGGAGGGCCTGTTCCTGCTGCCACGCCTCCCCGGGCAGAGGTGACTGCCCAGGGCTGGCAGTGCCTTGTCCTCCCCGGAGAGGCGAGAGCAGCAGGGCACCCGCTCATGAAGCTCAGAGCCCCGGGACAAGTGCAGAGAAGCAGGAGGCCCCGCTCTGCCCTTGGCTCTGGTGCCCACGCGCAGCCTGCCCGGCCACACTCGCCTCCTTTCCGGCCTCAGCTCCCTCATCTGCAAAATGGGAATACGGAGCTGTTTGCAAGACTAACGTGGAGCAAAGGCAACGGAGTCTATCTATGCATGTGCTTAGCAGGCAAGGGATTATCACTGTTCCTAAAAATAGGATCAATAATAACACTAAAGAGACCTGCGGGGGGTTGGGGAGTCTGGCCTGGGGCTCATCCAGTTCTGCCTCATGGGGCAGAAGCCGTTTGGCAGCTTCCGGACCCTCTGAGGAGACCAGGACCCCCCCGGTGGCTGCCAGGGGCTCACTGGTTCCTCAGGCCACCTCTGTCCAACCTCCGCTTCAGAGCACTCGGTCTGCTCTGCTCCTGAGTCTGTCTCTGGTTCCGGCAGAAGGCCCGTCTGCCCCTGACTGTGCACCCCTGCGGTGCTTGCAGGATACAGGGCGGCCCGGATATGGTGGTTCTCCGCCACCCTGCAAGGTGCCCCAGGGCTTGTCTCTCACTAGATCCTCCCTGGGGGCTGGAGCCCTGGAAACCAAGAGGCAGCTGTAGTGAGGGGGGGGGCGAGGGGCAGGGGGAAGGGGGGCAGCCCCCTGGTTCTGGGCCTGGTTCCAGTCCGGGAGAAGCAGTCGCTGGCTGGATCAGTATGAGGGTGCTTACGCCTTCAGTTCATGCAGGATTTAGCAGTAGGACCGCGTGTAGAGGTGTCTGACCTCCTTGTACAAATAGAGAAACTGAGGCCCAGAGAGAACGAATGATCCTTCCCACCCCACATCTGGAGGTGTCCGGGCCAGGCCAGGAGTCAGGGCGCTGTCTCCCAGTTCACAGCTCTTTCCACGACTCTGGGAACTTAGTGGTGAGGGCCCCACACGTCATAGGGCCCAGGGAAGGGCCTCGGCCTGCGTGGCGTTGGCGCACGTCCGCGTGGTCCTGGTGCTGGAGGAGGCGCTGGCGGCCATGGAGGCAGGCCCTGGGCCCTGGACACACAGTGGAGCGCTGCTGGGATGATGTCATGGACCCGGTGAAGACCTCCCTGTGAAGGGGAGCGAGGGACATGGTGGCCCAGCCAGTGGGAGGGCCACACCCCACCCTGTCAGTGGGCAGAGAAGCGGGGACTGCAGAAGGCGGCATCCAACTTCCCCGGGGCCCCTGCCTCCCTCCCAGTCATGGCCCCTGCTTTCCGCAGTAACCACGTCTCCCTGATTTCCTTGTCAGTGTCGCCTCCAGAACTCTCCCTGCCCCCTAGACCTGATTATCTGAAAGGACTCTGCTGTGGCCCGCCTTTCCTTCCCCCTTCTGGTCTTTCCTCAGGCTGTTGCCAGAGGAGCCCAGGAGTGCCAGCCGGGCCCTGCCTGCTGCAGTCGTCAGCAGCAGCATCCGTTCAGAGGGGCCGTGCTGCTGGCGGGGAGAGCACGCTCTTTGGAGCCACTGCTAGGGCCCAATCCCAGCACATTAGCTACATGCTGGAGCCCCTTCTCTGAGTCTCAGGCTCCCCTCATACAGCTGAGAGGGGATTGAGTAAGACCAGGCTCTGCAGGGGCACCTGGCTGGCTCAGTCACTTGAGCGCCAACTTAGGCTCAGGTCATGATCTCAAGGTTTGTGGGTTGGAGCCCCATGTCGGGCTCTGCACTGACAGCTCAGGGCCTGGAGCCTGCTTCAGATTCTGTGTCTCTCTCTCTCTGTACTCCCCGCCCCCAATTGTGCTCTGTCTCTCTCTTTCTCTCTCAAAAATAAAATAAACATTAAAAAATTTTGTTTGAGGGGCGCCTGGGTGGTTTAGTGGGTAAAGCATCCGACCTTCGCTTGAGTCATGATCTCGTGGTTCGTGGGTTCGAGCCCCGCGTCAGGCTCTGGGCTGACTACCAGCTCAGAGCCTGGAGCCTGTTTCAGAGTCTGTGACTCCCTCTCTCTCTGACCCTCCCCTGCTCATGCTGTCTTTCTCTCTCCTAGAAATAAATAAAACATTAAAAAAAATTTTTTTTTGTTTGAGATCAGGTTTTGCAGAACTGGGAATGGTTGGCATTTCCCAGGCTTCTTCCTCCATGAATCTGTCACCCTATCCTCCCAAGGCTGACTTGAAGGTCCCTCTTGAGCGCCCAGGAGGCCAGCCTGGCCTGCATGCCTTTTTGTATCTCCCCACAGCCGGAGTCTGAGCAGCCACAGGGGAGGGCTGGCATTTCTCTTTCTGTGTCCGGCACAAGCCCTACCTTAGAACAGGGTTGTTGAATGTGTTTCTTTCCATCCCAGAGTTCCTGGGAAGAGAAGAGAGAAGGTTTTGTTGGCCAGGGGCAGCGTGGCACTGGCCCGCCCATGTTGCCGAGGCCACATCAAAGGTGATGGGTGACCTCCATGCCCAGGTGGGCTGTTGTTGCAGGATTCTCACCCAGAGTCGTGACACCGAGACTTTTCTTTCCAAGAAGCAACTTTATTTTGCCGACACCGCTCAGTTGGGCTCGTACCCAAAAGAACTGAGCGGCCCACCTCATATAGCATAGGTTTTTTATACATTTTCTATTTCTTTGTCTCCCATATATGGTAACACACATAAACATGCAGTCTAATTAAGTTGTTTCAGTTTACAGGAACATGGGGGATGTAGGCAGCTGGACCCATATCTAGGTGACCTTGAAGTCTTCTCTTCTCTCTTCTTCATTTTTTTCTCTCTCAGGGAGGGGTTCCTACCACACTGTCAGCTCAGCACTCCCCTGAATGGTATCCACAGAGACCCAGAAATCCACTTCCGGGAAAGCCCTGTTGGGGGGGTATCTCCCATTTTAGGGTTCCTACTCACTCACATGGAGCCATTATCCAGATAACCAGGGCCCCACACCCTACCTTGGTCAAGCACTTGCTGAGAGGAAGCTCATAGAAGTCCAGGAACCCCGTCACCCACGTGGGGGGCAGGCTTGAGGAAAACCCATTCCCCTGGGGACTCAGGCCCTCCCATCCCAACCCCAGGCACCAGCCTCGGAGTCCCTCCCTCCCCTTTGCCTGGATTTTCAGTCTTTGTGCTCAAAGGCTCACATCCACCTGAATGGACGCATCTAGGCCAAGCTGGCCTGCACACTTGTCATGGCCATGCCATCCCGACGACAGTGTTGGGCCCTGTGGGAACCAGGGAGGGCTCGGGTGGCCCCCCTGCAGGCCTGGGCTCATGGAGTCCCCTGCCGGAGTCCAGCTCCGGCCGGGTCCAGGGGTCCCTGATGGATGGACGGTGTCGGTGAGGGAAGGATGAGAGATTCTTTCTCGTCACCAGCCGGGCCTCTCCGTGCTGCCTGAGACTCAACTTTATTTTATGATTTAGTGTTTGGGGGATGGCACAGAAGTGGCATTCTGATGATAAACCTCTTGATCAGTAACGATTCTCCAGAACACTGATATGCAAAAGGTATGGGGAACAGCCCGGAGGTGGCATTAGCATACTAAAGGCAAAAGTTAGTTCTTTATGAGCAAGGGTCAACAGCCGTCTCATCCACTTAATGGGAAGTATTAAGAAAAACAGGTCTTTTAGGAACACAATGTTGCTCCCATAACCACAAAAGAAGTTCCTACAGTAAGTTCCTTCACAAAGTGCAATTAGCATATCAAGGTCAGAATGAGTCACTCTTAATACCAATTAACAAGGTGACTTGGGGGTTGGTGCTCAAGCAGAAACAATTGGGTAGGGGTGGGTATCGGTCACCATCTGACGCTAAGAGTCCGTGCAACTTACCTTAACCTCACAAGCAGTTTTCTCAACCTACGAGTTCAGAAACGGCTCCCAACAGTCCTCCTGCCTTTTCTCTTCTCTTCTTTCAAGACCAGGACCAGATGTCCCCTCCCGCAGGAAGCACAGGTGGGTTAGTGGCACCATCCGTGTGCATCCAAAGCTGTCGAGGTGCCCTGCTTTCACGTCCATCACTGTCTCATGAGTTTCGCCTAACTATCCCCTCCCCTGGGCTGGGGCTCCTTGAAGGCAGGGGCCAATTCTTCGTTACTCAGTCATCCAATCAGCAAACGTTTATTGTGCACCAGGGCCACACGGAGGTGAACAAGACAGAGGTGGTCCATTCCCAGGGGGAGCTTATTGTGTGAGCGGGGAGATAATGAACAAGTCAGGAATGAAGTAAGGAAGATGCTTACAGGTGGTGGAAGGGCTGGGAGAGATACACCAGGCAACGCGGGAGAGAACGGGGTCAGCCGTCCTTGGTGGGACGGTCGGGGGGCCTCTCAGAGGCAGCGGTGACTGTGCTGAGGCCCGAGGACGAGAGGGAGCAGCGGGCGGGTGCTGGCAGAGCGGCATCATCACTGGCAGTGGGAGCAGCAGGAACGGGTCCATGGCCCCCCGGCCCGCCAGAGGACCCACGCAGCGTCTGGGTGAGGACCGAGAGAGACGGCAGCCGCGGCTGGGCCTGTGGCCGGGCAGGACGTTGGGCGAGACGATGCCAGGCTACGGTTTACATTTTGAAGTCGGCTTTGCAGGGGACGGGGAGGAAGACCAGCAAGGACGCTGCCATCAGTCCGGAAACGGCGGTGGCCTGGACCCGACGGTAGCAGAGGCGGCGGAAGGACGCGAGAGTCCGATGCTGGAGATGGATTGGCTGTGGGGTCAAGGGCGACGCCCAGGTTTCTGAGCCCTTGGGTGAATGCGGTGCGTGTGGAAGAGCCGGGTCAAGAGCTGCCTAGCAGATGTGCTAGGCCCGAGGTGCCTGGGAGCCCTGGAGGGGAGACGCCGAGAGGCAGGAGCTCGGGGCAGAGGTCAGGGCTAGACGGGTAAGTGTGGGGGCTCTCAGCCGACTGGGGTGTCCAGCAGCAGGAGGCTGGAAGGACGGCCGCCGCCGGGGGTGCCGTCATGGGGGAGCAGACGACCAGGCAGGACCCTGACGAGTCTCTGACGGTTAAAATTCAGGCGCCTAAGCAGTGCCCAGTGTAGGACACCGCTGGGCACGAGGTGACAGCAGGGGCCAGACGGCCCAGGGAGACCTTCAGGCATGTGTTAAAGGTTGAATTGTGTCCCGTCTCCCATTCATATGCTGAACGCCTAACCCCAGGACCTCAGATCGGGACTTTATTTGGAAACGGCATCAGTGTGGGTATGATTAGATAACATGAGGTCAGACCAGAGTAGGGTGTGCCTCGAACTCAACATGACTGGCGTCCCCCGAAAAGAGAAATTGAGACACAGAGACACACACACACACAGGGAGAGGCTGAGCAGACATAAAGGCAGAAATCTGAGGAGGATCTTTAAGCCAAGACCAACGATTGCCATCAAACCACCAGAGGCAAGGGGGTTGGTCTGGAACGGACTCTCCCTCGCAGCCCTCAGCAGGAACCCACTCCCCCGACACCTTGACCTCAGACTTCCGGCCTCTGGAACCAGGAGATGATGAATTTCTGTTGTTCAAGTCACCCGGTTTGTGGCATTTTGTTACAACAGCTCTAGCAAAGTAATGAACTGGCCAAGAAATTCAGAAAAAAACAAAAGTGTTGTGCCAGCTTCCCAGAAAACTGAGAAACCGCTGAGACTGAGTGCACTGTGTGACCTTGGGCAAATCACGTGCCTTCTCTGGGCCTTTCCACCCCTGACACACTGATGAGTGGTTATGAGGGAGCCATACGCTGAGTGGAGAAAAGCCACCGAGAAGGAAGACACGCTGGATAGACCAGGGTGGGGGGCGGGGGGTTGGGGTGGGATGGAGTGCAGGGAAAGGGGAAGAAGTCAGAAGGTAAAGCACCAGATGCCAAGAGCCAGGGTGAGGCTGGGCCCCATGAGGTCTGTGACATAGCTGGAGCGGAACTGCTGCAGGGTGGCCATGGCCCTGGCTGTCCCGGAACGAATACCCTGGCTGTGCTCGGTGCGGGGGGAGGGGGGGCATAGTTCCAGGGACGCGGATGCTCCTCGGGGCCTCTGGCACTTTGCTGTGCTCACCTGATGCAGTGACACGGCCTGGCTCACCTCCTGCTGACAGAGCCCACTTCGTGGTCTCTCCCGAGTGTCCAGGGCAGCTACAGATAGAAGCAGCTCCAGCAGGGTGCCCTGCTCCGGGCTGGGGAAGTCTGGGGACTCCGAGTGTGCCCAGGGTGGGGCCTGACTGAGCAGTGGTGGTGGTGTCCACCAAGCAGGGGCTGGGGTGGGGGAGTAGGCGAGACCTGGGACAAAGGCTGAGAAGGTAGAAGGAGGGCACACGGGGCAATAGGGACGGCACCGTCAGGGCTTTCAGCCCTGCGAGGATCCTGAGTGGGCTGCCCTCTCCGGTGTCAAGATGACGGCCTAGGGGCAAATCCTGGGGAAAAGGAGCTGAAGGGGTGGGGCGGGGGGGGGGTTGTTTTCCCTGCCTCTGAGCAGTTAGATGGAAGGAGGGGCCTCTCAGAGGCTCTGGCAATGCCACCCGGGGGTACACTGATACAAGGTGAGTGCCCACCAGTACTGAGACTGGCAAAGGCTGCGAGCTGCTGTTGAAGAGCGAGGGGTGAGGTCTAGGGGCTTCTGCAGAGCTGAGCGGGAGGTGGGTGGGGGCCCCTTGTAGACCAGCAGGCTTGGACAGCTCAGCTCTTCCCTGGGACCCACGTATCTCCAGAGATCCCCAGTGCATGTTAGGCTTCTGGGTTAAGGTGAAGGGCGGAGCAGGGGGCAGAGGCCAAGGGGCCTGAGATGCTGTCTGCAGGAGCCCTGGGAATCTGCAGTCTAGGGAAATTGGGAAGGTTCCTGGAATGCCGTGGCAGGGGAATGGAAGGTCACAGAGCCACACGGGACTAAATACTGGGCAGGAGCCTGGGATGCTGTCTTCTCCCACATGTGTTACTACTGGACTTGGGTCTGACACGGGCAGCTTGTCAGTTTGCGAGGTGCTGTCACTAAATGATTTTGTTCTGCTTTATTCTCCCACTTCATTCGTGTGGACACCGGTGTCCTGAGAAGTCAAGGGACCTGCCCCAGGAAGGCATTTGGAGATGGAATGGGAACCCGGGTGTGGGCCCTGTCCCTCGCAGGCCAGGAAGGAAAGGACTTGGCTAGGTCCCCTGGTCCAGACTGACACAGGTGACTCCAACGGCTGTTCTGAGGAGTGCCTGCTCCCCGCCTCACTTCAGGTGCCTGAGGGCTTGGGGGAAGGCAGAGGTGCGGCTGGGGATGTGACTACAGGGAAGAGGAGAGGGGGAGTAGGGCTGGGACGGTGCCCAGGGACCCGGCTTCCATTGTCTAGAAAATCCCAGGACTCCAACTCGAGTCTTTTCTTTTTTAAGAAATTCTACAAGAGGGACGCCTGAGTAGCTCAGTCAGTTAAGCATCCGACTTTGGCTCAGGTCATGATCTCATGGTTCATGAACCCTCCCGTCGGACTCTGTGCTGACAGCTCACAGCTTGGAGTCCACTTCAGATTTTGTGCCTCCCTTTCTTTCTGCCCCTCTCCTGCTTGCTCTCTGCTCTCTCTCTCTTTCAAAAATAAACATTTAAAAAAAGTTAAAGAAATCATACAAGAAATTATTTGCTCATTATTGAAAAAAATCTAAAAACCAGATGAGAAAAAAATATGTATTTCTACTTATTAGTAATCACTGTTATCCATTTGGTTATCCTTCTAGACATATGCAGATATGTACATGCATGTGAATGCGTACACGCACACACACCTGGACACCATCATGCATGCCATCAGAAACTGGCCTCCCTCCCCCTCTGCCCCTGCAGCGCTGTAAGGACAGCTTTCCAATCTGAAACGTGTCAAGCTGCCTCTCCATCCTTAATGACACATGATACCCCATTATATGATGAGATACTCATTTATTTAACCAAATCCTCTAGTACTATAAATTTACATTGCTTCTAAATTTGGGTATCATAAGCAATGATGTAGGGTAAGTCTGTTTCTGCTTACCTGGTTTTCCTCAGGAGACGTGTCCAGAAGTGAATCTGAGTGATAAATATACCAACACCACGTTCCCAGGCACTTGATGAATATTTCCCAATTGAGGCAACTGGGAAAGGGTGTTCCAGAAAGGTTGTTCAGATTTTGGTCCCTCTGGTGGTGTCATAGCGCTGTAGCCCAGGCTTTCGAAATTTTGCTTTTCATCATCTTCTCACAGAACCCTTAGAGAAGTCTTAGGCATCCAAATGGACGACGTTGCCAGAACTTTTTGAATCTGCTGTCTGCACGGCAAGAACTGAGAATTCATAGTGATGTTCCCAGCAGCCGAGCACATTTGAGGAACCTTCTGGATCACCGCCATAGCTGAGCATCTTGCCGAGTGGTCAGCAGGCTAGAGGGGGACAGAATGCCGTCCGGGAGGCAGGATACCCAGGTTCACGTCCAACTCTGCCTGTCTTCATGTCGGACCGCTGGTCACCTGTCACCTGCAAGACAGGGAACATCATCTCTGGCCTGATCCTTTCATGGGGCTGTTGTGAGGATGGTAGGGGAGACTGGCCATGAGAACTTTTTGTGTTAGCCTGTCCCTTGTATAAAGAGTTGTCAAGAAAATAGTGGTAATAGTAATGTGGTTTTCATTCTAGATTAATGTTTGGAAATGGGTAATTGAGGATAGGGGTATATATTGTTAACATTTATTGAACACATACTATGTGCCAGGCACAGGGCTGTGCCCTTCACCAAATATTGCACCAAATCCTTACAACAACCCTATGAAGTTGGTGCTATGATTATCTCCATTTCACAGATGAAGAACTGAGGCTCAGAGAGGTTGACTCCCTTGCCTAAAGTCACACAGCTAGCAAACAGTGGAGATAACCTCTGTATAGGCAGTCAAAGAGAGACTGTGCAGTTGACAAAACATGTAGCTGGAATTCTGTATGCGGGACAGCCTGTGTCATCCAGTAAGTGACAGTGTCCACTAAAAGGGCTTGATCTCAGATAACCCACTTACTGATTAATCTAATGCTCTGGCTGGGAACAGCTCTGTGAAAACAGAAGCTGTGAGAGTGATGAAGGAACTGCAGAGTGTCACACAATGAATGGCTGAGCCTGGCTGCAAAGCCACCAAACCTGCCCTTCCGCTATACCACAAACCTGCAGAAGTAGAGCAGAGTCAGGGCACAGCAGCCCCAGCCACTCGCTAAAACCAGGCAGTCAATCAACACGTTTTGCAGTGAATGGAATCAGAGCGCCTGCTGCTCATTTTCTGTGATTTAGAATGAAATGCAGTAAATCATATTTCACGCGGAACTGACTGTGGGCAAAACCTTCCCTTCTCTAGGGCTCAGCGATTGAGCTAGAAGCTCAGTAAGCAATTGCTCTGGCTACAGGCATGCCCGGTTTTTTCCACTGCCACATGGATGTGGAGTGGAAGGGGACAGTGAGCTGGAGAGCTGAGGAGTGGAGGGGCCAGAGGAAGTGGAACAGCCCATAATGGACAGCATGTGTGGCCGGAGCAGGGCTCCCGGACTCAGGGCAAATCTTGTAAAGGAGCGTATGGACTGTGGTGGATGGGGGCCTATGCCAGGCACAGCAGAAGCCCACTGTTTCCATAGCTTCTGATGTTTCCAGAGACACTCCAAATCTTGATTTTTAAATTGTAGCAAGATATATACCCCAAAGATCAAATGCACCTACCGATGGTCTGGGTTTGGCTGCACACCACCTCTGGTCTGCTGAGCTGGCAAAGATGGGCTGGACACTTCCAGAGCCACCAGCACCTTTTCTTGAAGCCCTTCCTGTCCTCCTTCGTTTTCTCTCCCAGTGCAGTGCATGCAGCTCTAGGTCAGATTACTTTAAAGGGCCAGGACCCTGCAAAGAGAGCCTTCCCTTTGCCCTGGCTAGACCAACTGGGAGAGGGGGGAAGGCGTGCTGCTAGCAGCTACCGAAAGAGGGGCCTGGGAGCCAGGGGACTTGGGTTCTGGCTCTGTGACTGAGGGGAGCACATCTCTCTCTGTGTTTAATATCTCCACGATACTTAGGAAAACGGCGTGCTGATTACGTCATTGGCTGCCCCTTACTGACTCTGCCAAGGTACTCAATCTCTCTCTGCTTCAGTTTCCTCACCTAAAAATGGGATCCTATTTAATCTCATTGTTATAAAAATTAATGGGATAATGAGGATAAAATGCATAAGCGTATTATAAGCGTAGTGTCAGGGACTTAGAAAGCCTTTGACAAATGTTAGTGATTTTTTATCACTGGGAACCCCACTTATTCTCTAGTTTGAATTTAGAATCATAGATTGTCCAAGTGGGAAGAAGGGGACATGATGAGTGGAGGGGTGAACAGAGGCCCAAAGAGAGGAGGGATCTCCCCACTTGGGAGAGACAGCCAGTTGGGGGCAAAGCCAAGTGCCTCCTTGGCTGTTCGCTGGTAGGGTTTGGGGAGAGGCCCTGGGATTTGCAACCTGATCACTGGCCCTTCCCTCAAGTGCTGTCCATGGCTGGGGCTAGATGATTGCCCTCCTTCCTGCATGGGAAGCCATGTTTGGGGGTCCACCGCCATCTTAGCAGAAGTGAACAGAGCTAGAAGGGTAGCTGATAGGCACCATTTTCCCCTCTTTTACTGGCAGAAAGAAAGAATTTAAGCCATCATTACCCTGGGTCAGTTATCTCCAATGGCAAATGAAAGGTGAGCTGAATGGAAAAAAACCAGAGCTGGGCTATACTGATTTAATAGCAGCCGCAGACCGCACAGGACAAGCCTGTGGTCTGATAAAATCAAATTTATTGACTTGGCACAGTGAGCGAGTGTGTAATGCTATGACAAGAGGCAGAGGGAGTGCCTTTTCCAAGGTCTGAGTTCTGGAAGGGCCCAAGGGAAGTAGGGGTCAGTTCTGGATTGGTGACTGGTTCTGAGGCAGGATGAGGAGAAAGAGGGGTTGACCAGAGGGGCAGGGTGCTCTCTGAGGCAAGGGCGGCTTGGCAGCTGAGTATCCCCAGGAATAAATCAAAATAGCAATACAGCTCTGGGGGCTCATTGGTAAGAAAGCGATCGTCGCTCAAAGGGGGGGCAATTATGGCATTTTACAACTGTTGCTTGACCTTGGGCAAACCAGCATTTCCTGTTAACATGACAGCTCGGTTTCATCTGTGTCTGTCCCCCAGCCTGATGCATGCCAGGACTGCTTTTATTTTTGGTCCGAGATGATTTTCAATTTTCACACGTTTAATCCTGTCCGGGTTTTCATTCCTTGGCCAAGTAAGCAGAAATTAAAACATAATTAGCACCCCAGCATCTCTGTTGCTATTTTAATTTCCTTTTGCATATTGAAATGTCCCAAAGGAAATACAAACAGTAGGGAGTGGGTCATTAGATGCTCAGCAAGGGTCTCAACCCAAACCACGTGCCTCATGAAGGTTACCCCAGAGATACCCTATTTTGGGCCAGAGTGAATGAACATTCCAGGAAGAGATTCTTGCCTTGTTTTGTGAAAGTAGTACAATGATAGAAATTGGGCAAAGAGAAGTCTAGAAAACTCATAGTTCCCCCCAGTTTGGTAGAAAATGGACTGTGGATTTGTGGGTGCCTGGATGGCATCAAAACGCCCGGTGTTTTTCTCCCATTAGGATAAAGGGCACCTCAGATAGAGATGGATGGACAGTCTGATAAGCGCTTTCCCCTCCCAAGTGGCAGGGAGAAAATATGCAAACAGTAAGCACCCTGTGTTAGTATCTCTGATGGCAGACAAAGGCTTGGCTGGGTAGAATTAACTAAGCGCTGAGCCACCCCAAAAGCAAACAAACACTTGAGCCCCGCGAACCCAGGTGGCTGGTGGGCTTCTGCAGGGCAATCCTCATAGAATGAGGAAAGTTCCAGACAGGATGGCGCACCCCTTCAGATACAAAACAAGAGCTTCATTGTTTTACGAACAAAATTACGTCTGAACAGACATTTTTTTTTCGAAGCAGACACACAAATGGGATAAGCACACGAAAAGATGCCCAGCATCATAAGCCATCAGGCAAAGGCACATGGAAAACCACAGTAAGAGGGGCGCCTGGGTGGCTTAGTAGGTTAAGCGTTCAACTTTGGCTCAGGTCGTGATCTCGCAGTTTGTGAGTTCGAGCCCTACGTCGGGCCCGGTGCTGACAGCTCAGAGCTTAGAGCCTGCTTTGAATTCTGTGATTCTCTCTGCCCCTCCCCTGCTTGCTCTCTCTCTCTCAAAAATAAACATTAAAAAATGGGTTTAAATAAAAACTGCAGTAAGATATCACTTCACATTCACTAAAATGGCTACAGTTTTTAAAAAGATAGATATCAAGTGTTGGCAGGATATTGAGCAATTCACACCCTCATACACTGCTGGTGGGAATGTAAAATGGTGCACTTGCTTTGGAAAACAGTCTGGCTATTCCTCAAAGGGAGTAATCCTATGACCCAGCAATTCCACTCTTACGTAGCTACCCCAAAGGGTTGAAACACATGTGCACACAAAAACTTATACGTGACTGCTCCTAGCAACGTTATTCACAAAAGCCAAAAGGTAGAAGCAATCCAAATGTCCATCAGCTCATAAATGGATAAACAAATGTGGAATGTCCATAGAATACAATATTATTTGGCCATAAAAGGGATGAAATACTGACAATGCTACAGCACGGATGAACCTGAAAACGTTATGCTAAGTGAAAGAAGTCAGACACAAAAGCACATGTTATATGATTCTATGTATAGGAAAAGTCCAGAACAGGCAAATCCATAGGTACAGAAAATAGTGTTGTGGTTGCACAAGGCAGAGGGAGTGCCGAGAGAAAAGACGAGTACAGGAGTTACTCTTTGGAGTGATGAAGATGTTCTGAAATGCATAACTCTGTGAATTTTAAAAACTGTTGAATTGTGAACTTTAAATGGGTGGATTTTATCGTTTGTGAATTAGAGCTCAATAAAGCTGTCATATAAACATAACGGGGGCGGGAACTGTATGTAGGAACTCTCTGAACCATTTTCAAAAATTTTCTGTAAACCTTAAGTAGTTCTAACATTAAACTTATTTTTAATAACTTACAGATGAAGAGAACAGAGACCCAAGTGATTGACCGATGTCCCAGGACCCGGTCTTTTCTGGCCTCTCTGTCCAGACAGCTTGAAGAGGGAAATAGGGAACATATAAGCCAGTGCCATTCAGCCCTCAAACTAATGTTCAGAGAGGAGGATGCATGAAGGGCCCAGATAAACAAAAACAAATGCAAGGGTTGGCTATACATGTTCCAGATCCATGCAAAAAACAAAAGCAAACAACTGACATGGTGCTTAGACAAGACTTCCACAGGAAAAAAAGGAAGGGGGGAATGAATCAAAGAAGAAAAAAATGAGAGAGGAAGGAGAACGTGCCAAGGAAAGATGAAGCATCCATTCTGGAAGAAACCACCCCCAGGACTTGGAAGAAAATAAACAAGAAATGTTTTCCATTCTCAAGAAATTAGAGGTAACTTGGACTCTTTGAAACAAGGGATTGAAGTTGAGACAAAGCAATAGAATGAGTTGAAAAGGAGGTTGTGGGGACTAAGAAAAGAAACCAGGACAAAAATAACACCTCCGCAGTAACGGTTATAGTGTCAGAGTAATATCAAGGGTCTAATTGACATGATAGTGAAATGGAAGACGGATTTGAGAAGTTAACCCAATGTCCAGTAGAGGTGAACTCGGAGAACACCAATCTACCCATGGGAAGGATACACTAGCAAATCTCCTCTGATATCTTGCCCATGAAATTCTGCTAATAACAGTATCTGCTACACAAAGTTATGGGGCATTTAGGGTCAAGAGGATGGGCTCTGCCCATTCAAGCTGCCAGGTTTAAGTCCCGAGTCAGGTTCTTATTACCTGTATAACTTTGACCAAGTTACTTCTTTCTTCAGCTCCTTGCCTGTAAAATTGTCAGAACAGCAGTAGTATCTATTTCCTAAGTTTCCGGTGTGGATTAAGCACTTAAGAATTGAAGGATACTTCTTGACATAACTTTATGAGCATGTGATTGTTTCAGCTTATATGTACTTCATAGGTAAACATGTATAATGATGACAAATGACAAGCATTCCTATTAAATAATATTAAAATGCCTACTGTCATCATTACTATTCAACATTATTCCCTGGAAGTATTGGCTAATGCGATCAGACAAGAAAAAAAGGTATAAATATTAGAAGGGAGGCGTGGTCTGGTTGAAACTTACAAGAGAGTTTTGACAAGCACAAAATTAGGTAGCCAGGGGAAGAAGGAAAGACTTGATCTTGGTGGCTGGGGACAGAAGTGAGGTTTGAGAAGCCAGGAAAGGTAGTGAGCTCTGTTACTATGGCTCCAAGGTGAAGTTGGATACCATGTCATGGGGGCTCCAGTGAAGGTTGCCCATGGGCTGGGAAGGTTGTTAGAGGGCTTCTGAGGGGCATCCAACAATGGGATTCCAAGGCACTCCCAAGCGAGGCTACAACCTTCCCCTGCCTTTGCTGCAAGTGGGTCTCCAGCCTATCCTCGTCCATTTACAGGGAGTGGAGTGGGGGAGGAGTGGTTGTGGAGCCAGCAAACTGGGCAGGGAGAAGCTGACCCCCCCACGTGTACCCTTAAGCTGGAGTCCCAAGTCTTTCATCTTCAAACTGCAATATGTTCTAGCCAATGTCTCCCAAGGTGTGGTCAGCGTAGCTCTGGTGGTATGATAGATGGGCTCAGGTAGAACATGGGGGAACAATTCTGATACACTTTTAGCTATCTTCATGTGTTTGAGGAACTTTTACAAAGAACACATCAAAAACATGATGCCACGGGTATTATTGCTTAGATCAAAACAATATTTAAGTAAAAAAGTAAGTACATTTAAAGAAACCTTAGGAGTAGTGCAGATAGTGAAACACCATTAACGAGTTCATGATGGGGGTATCAGAATGGTTCCATTTTGAGAACCAAGAGCTCTTGTCAGTGACTCTGGAGTCTGACAAATTTGGTTTCTGATTCTGGAGACTTCACCTTCTAGTTGTATGGCCTTAGATGGTCCAGGGTCCCTTTCACCATGTGACCTAAAAACCAGCACACTCGTCTTAGCAACAATGTTCACAACCCAAATGTCCACCAATGGATGAATGGATAAACCAAATGTGACACGTACGTTCAATGGGATATTATTCAGCTTCAAAAAGGAAGGGAATTCTGATGTGGGCTACAACATGGATGAATCTTGAGGACGCTATGCTGAGGGAAATAACCCACTCACAAAAAGGATAAATACTGTATGGCTCCCCTTACATGAGGGACCTGGAAGAATCCAATCTATAGAGATGGAAAGTAGAAAGAAGGTTGCTAGGGGTGGTGGGGCGGGGGTGGGGAGTTCCCATGGGGGTGGAGCTTCTGTTTTGCAAGATGAAGAGCTTTCTGTGGGTAGATGTGATGGCCGCACAACAGGCACGTGATTTCACTGGACTGTACACTTGACATTGGGTAAGATGGTAAGTTTTATGTTAAAAGTACATAAAAATCAACTGTAAGAAGTGATTTTATGGATTATATAATGGGGACGATGGGGGACAGTTGGGGGCAACATCAGGTGTGACTGATGCTATTCAGCGATGACACCCTCTCAAAAGCCAAAATTCTCCTCCTCCCCCCAAATCCAAGGACAGCATGTGATTGACCCAGCTTGGGTCACATGCTCATCCTACCCCTGAACCAGTCACCATGCCCAGGGATGGGGTGCGGTGGTTGGATGGAACTAATTTCCTGAAAGGAGGGTGGGGGACATCTTGGGTGGGCACAAACAGTGGCTACCACAGTGACTAAGGAAACTGGATCCCAAGAAGGGTCCAGAGCCACGGGGGAGAAGATTGGACAGGAAAATCTATCTCCATGCCTCAGGCAGATAGGCAGAGTATAGAGAGAAAGGGTAGGCTCAGGGTCTGGATCCAAGGGAAACTTAAGAGTGACCTAGAAGTGGCCATGGTATCTGACGCCATGATGCCCAAGTGTGTGCAAAGCCACCGCAGACAGGGAGCGCTGCTAAGCTAAGTATAAGGACTCTGCAAAGCCTTTGGGAGGCACAGCCCTGGAAACCACACCACACAGGATCTAAGGGCCCAGGTGAGGAGGAAGGCAGGCTGGATGCCACTCGCATTCCCAAGAAGGCCAGAGACAACTCTGACCAGTGCTTTGTGATATGTCTGGAACCTTCAAGTGCCCTCTGCTGGCTGTCCCCGTGAGGATTAGCAGTGATTCCCTAAAAACCTGGAGACCGGACTCAGGCCTGTTGAGGGACCTTGAAGAGAGTCGAGGAGTGAGAACAAAGCCTGACTTGCTCCCTATCTGAGCAATGGGGGAAGAGGAACCAGGAGGAAGGTGGGTGAGTGGCTGGAAATGAGAGAGCAGCAGACTAGGGGTGGGGGGCCTGCAAGAAGGCAGCATAGAAGGAAAGAGCACTGACCGAGGAGCCCCGCCGCCCTGCATTCGATCCACTGTTTATTGGCTGTGTGGACTTTGATGTGTTCCTGTTACTTTTGTTCTAAGCCTCAGATTGTCCACCTGTAAAATGTGGATAATGACACCTGCCTTACAGGTCACCACGAGTGTTGAGGGGTCAGGTCATCTGTACGCGCCCAGCTCGGCCCTCCACGTCTGTGCAATATAGCAGTTTCCCGTTGGTAGAGATCACAGTGTTCTCTTCCACAGAGAACACTTTTTTATGTGTGCATGTTTTTTGTTTTTTGTTTTTTGGTTTTTTTTTATGTGTGCATGGTTCAGCTCTGTGCCTTTCTCTCTCTTTCTCCTGATTGACCACAGGGCTGCGGAGGAAGATCTGTTAGCCGTCTCCCCTCCAAAGATGTGGGTGAGAAGCCTGGCCCAGAACACCCTGTCTTTTAAGCGCAGTGACAATGGGTGCAAAGGCCAGGCAGCGATACAAGCACTTTGCAGGGAGTTGCGGAAGCGAAATAAATAAATAAGTCTCAACAACCAACTAAGCATCCCCGGAGAGAGGTATACTCTCTGGAATAAGACGATGACAAGAATCTGCAGAGGCAAATATTAACCTCTCGGCAGTACTTCCCGAACAGTTAAAGGGGAGGCAGGAGGCTTACTGAAAGAGCCAGGTGTTTTGTGTCAACAAGTATGATTTATTCTGGAAGCAGATATCGTCTAGGATATTTTACAGGTGGATTGTTAAAAATTCTTCCCAAGGGAGGAGGGAGAGCCTGTCATAACTAAGATTGCCAAGGGGCAAGGAAGGGCCCTATTCCATGAACAGGCCTCTAGGTCAGCCTGTTGATGGGGCTGGAGAGTCTGGGCATAGGGACTGGGGGCAAGCTGAACTATTGCATCCTACACATGTCACATGCCACAACATGGGTGAGCCTTGAGGATATCGTACTGTGTGAAATGAGCCAGCGACACAAGAGGACAAATGCTTTGTGACTCCGCTAATATGAGGTACCTAGAGCAGTCTAGTTCATAGGTGGTGGCTGGGGGCAGGAGGGGGGATGTGGAGCTAGTGTTTCATGGTGCACAGATATTGAGTTCTGCAAGGCGGAGAGGGTTCTGCAGACAGATGGTTGGTGATGATTGTACAGCGTGAGTGCACTTAACCGTCACCCAACTGTACACTTGCAATGTGGTTAAAGTGTTAAGTGTTATGCCCTGTGGATTTTACCAAGATTTTTAAAAATGGGAAACACTGCAAATAAGATGAATGTGGGCTTTCTGGAGGCAATCTCGTGGCAGGAGTGCAGACAGCAAGATGGCATAGTTAGAAAAGATCCTGCCACCAGGGGAACGTCCGCAGTGGGAAAGGGGACTTTAAAGAGGCAAGGCGATTTCATATTGGCGTGAGGCTGTTGGCTGGGTCCACAGCAAATCTCCATCCAGCCCCTGATCTGGACCAAAGCCTGCGGCAATGCCAAGTTTTGTGTGAATGGGGTATTTGAGAAAAACCCCAAGGATGCAACCCGTCCGAGTTGCTGTGAGGTGGAGTCGAGTCGTGTTGCCAGAATAGGAATGGAGCCGTGATCGATGGACCCAATTCAATGGAAGTAGGAGCTCCGAGCCACAGGCGATCATTACACTATAGCTCCTTAATGCCTCCCATATCTCCACGCCCGGCTTTCCAGGGAATCTGCAGAAATCTCAAGGAGCATGCTGGACTTCCCAGAGGATCAAAGGCCATATTCTCTAGGTCATAAGGGACAGGAAAACCCCAGCTGGGTCACAATTAGGTAATGTCTCCTCCTTGATCTTGCCAACCACCATTTTTGCTAATGCTTATGCTTCTGGGATTGCAGCCACAGACTTTGGTGAGGCTCTAAGGCGGTAGAGCGTAGCGGGGAAGAGCGGGGGTTCCCGAGCCAGACATGCTGGACTTGGGTCCTGGCTCCGCTACTTACAGTGTAGATTTGGACAAATTGTTTGAGCCCCAATTTATTCATCTAGAAAACGGGAGTGATGATATTAATAGTGAACCTCACAGAGCTTTTGGGAGAATCAAATACGGTACCGCATATAAAATGTGCTCACACAGTGTTCACCACAATCTCTTGTCTAGATCCCCGCCCCCACACAGCCTGGTGGAACTCAACGGTTGGGATTGATGGAGGTATTGGTATTACTTTATGGAGGGCTGTGGGTTCTTGGCCTCTGCGCTAACCTACCCAGAGCACTGTATGTCTTGGCTCGGGAAGGACAGAGCCTCTTTCTTGGGCTGCCTTTCAGCTCTCAGGAACATAGAACCTGGTGAGCCCCTCATGAATGATTCTACTTGGCCTTTCTTCCAGGGAGTGGGGCGCAGACCTACTACTGAGAGTAGGCATGGAATTGTCCTCTTACAGGGAAGGCAGATTTTTAATAGGCTCCTTGTGATAGCAAAGTCGGGGTTGCTGTTGAGGTGGTATGGTTGGGAGCAACCTTGAACCTGGGGGCTGCTCTTGAACGGGGCAGGTAGAGCAGCTTGCACTCCTCAGCATTCTGCCTTTGGCTTTGACGGTTCCTCTGTTGCGTTCTGGCTTGAATGCATTCGGAGGACCTGGGCTTTCCCAATATACTCTGGGAGGAGGGAAGACATTGATCAGGAGACGACAAGGAGGGGGACAGGTCCCGACTTGGGAGCTGCCCTGGAGACCCAGGTGGACTTCTTCAGGCAGATGTGGGTCAAGCCCAGCTTCTGCTCTGGGCTCTGCTGGTGACCCAGGAGGAGCCGAGTCCCTTCTCTGAGCTTCACCACCGCCTCTTCTGTCTACATCCAGGGAGCAAACACCCAGGGAGTGCCTTCTCTGTGCCAAATGCTCAGCCGGGCACGTAGGGCCCCTTACAGTCTAGTGGGGGAGAATCGCAGATGCGCTGGGGCTTTGTCCTCTACATGAGACCGCAGGCCAGCCCTGCCTACCTGTCCCATCTCCTTCCTTACCACTGTCCTGCACCACAAGGCCCCGGCCACCCTGGCCTGCTTGTGCCTGCTTGTGCTTTCATGCACCCACCAGGCAGGTGAGGGCCCTATTTCTGGGCTCTCCCTAGACCCACATAGGGCTGGATCCTGCCTGTCGTTCAGCCCAAGGAGTCCTCTTCACACCCAGTGGGTCCTTCTTCCTGTCTCTGATTTTACCCTGCTTTATTTTCCAGTGGCACCCATCCCCCTGGGTGGGAGGGTTATTTTTTGTCTGTGCTCCTCATGAGGCTAGAAGCTCATAGCAGCAGGAATTTGTCTAGACTCTTCCCCAAAGCCTGGAGCACCACTGCTAAGCAAGCTCTCTCAAATGAATGAGTGAATCGATGAATGGATGGAATGGGCAGCTTCCTAGGACAGGGACTTACCTCTGGGGTTCTTGACCCCCCCGCCGCACCCGAGGAATACACAGCCAGGGTGGGGCTCGGGGAGCCCCCCAGGATGATCTTCTGCATGGAATCTTACCGGGTTTGTCGCCTTTGGGTAGAGGCAGTGTCTTCGTCCTCTTCAAGGATTGGCTATAACCGACACAAAGACAAGTCTGGGAATGCGAGGAGTGAAGGGTGGGCAGGGCGGGGAGGGGAGTGCTCCGGGGAGATGCAAGAGCTGCCCTTCCTGGGGAACCCCAAAGCATCTGTCCCTGGCTGGCACCATGCAAGCGGGACCCCGACAGACAACTCTGTCTCCATTGCCTGCTGTGGCCACAAGGAACCAAGGCCCTTCTGCCCCAGGAGAGGTAAGGGAGGCCCCCGCACCAGCCCGCACCAGCCCTCACTTGACCCCTACTTCCTCGCAGAGGGGAAGCCTTCCCCTGTGAGTGGAGAAACCAGAGCTTCAGCTGCCCTGATGGGGGACTTCAGCTTTGCACTGAAGCAAAGCTTTTTACGCACCCAGTGTAATTTTCCTGCCTAGGGCTCTGGGAGAGGGGTTTTTTAGAGGTGAAACTGAGGCCTCAGATGGGCAGTGGCTTGCCCAAGGTCATAGTGAAGACTGCCTTCCTCCTGTGCTCCCCCTTGTCTCTCAAAGTGGAAAAGAGCACCCTGTTCCGGGCCAGAGCAAGAACCCAGGCCTTCAGGTTAATGAGCACAAGCACCTGGGTCCTCCCCTCCCCCCGCCCATGCTGCAAGCACCCCACACTTATCCCCTAGAGTGAGCACGTTCCTGCCTCCCCTTCCTGGCTGCCCCTGCAAATGCTACTTATCCCAGTAGTGTTTCCCAACCTCGATCAAAAAAGCTCCGGAGATCTGTCAAAATAACGCGTCCCCGGGTTCCTCCCCAACCTGCTGTGTTAGAATCTCTAGGAACTGACATTTTTAACAAGGTCTCTGGCAAATCTGCGTGCTGCCGGGCTCAGAAGTTAGACCAGCCAGAGGCTGAATCCCAGCTCTTCTGCTGACCCACCGGGTGACTTTGGGCAGCCATTCAACTGTTCCCGAGCCTTAGGTCTCTAATGTGTAAAATGGAGGTGACACTGCCTCCGTGGGTGGCTGTAGGGACCACAAACATGCAGACTGTCTGGTGGTGCCAGGCAAGCACCGTGTGCACCCACTATTGCTAGCTCCGTTGCTGACACCCAGGCCCTACTCACCGGCTTGGCGAGGGCCTCCCTAATCTTCCCTTTCCCTGTCTCCTCCAGCCATCCAAGGCACTTAACACCGGCATTAAGGTATTTCTGCTGGCCTGTGTCAGCTTTCCTTCTCAAAGGCCAAGAGCTTCTGGAGGGGTAGATGTGGCTTCTCCAGGCCCGTCATGTTTAAAGTGGACACAGGTCACCCCCTGGGCATCCCCCACAGCCAGCTGCCGAAGTCTGGTCTGGCACGGGCCGGACTGGAGGGTCCCTGAGGAAGGGCCTGGGTGTCTTCCGCCTGCACCGGCTCTGGCAGCCCAGGCTGTGGCCAGCGCCAGGATCCCTTTTCTGGACCACCCCTGGCCTCACCTGGGAGGAACGTTCTGGGAACCGCAGTGAGGGGTGCGAAGCCCACCTGCAGGGCGGCTGTTGCCTCTCTCGAGATGGCTCTTGTCCTTCCTGGAGCTGATCCAGAAGTTTTTCTACCGGTATGGAGTCTAGGGACTGAGGAAGGAGCTGCGCCACCGCTGTCTGCAGGAGCCCCAGGGCCAAATCTTTCTCTGTAAGCACAGCCAGGGGGCGCGGTCCTCAGAGGCTATGCCCACCCTGTCCTGTCCCCACGAGGCACAGGCTGGAAGCGGGGCCTCCGGGTCCCCTGCCCAGCCTGGCTCTGCCTCTAGGTCCCCTCTTCTCTCGTGGCTCCTGTGCTCGTGCAACCCTTCCCCCCACGCCTTCTCCCACGACTCGTTCACATGCATATACCTTGTTCTTGGCCCCCTCTGGCCTGCCCACCAGCCCACCTGTCTCTGGCCCTCTCTGGAAAGCCCACCGGGGTTCTGCCTCCTCCCCTGCCTCCTGCCCCTCCCCCTCCCTGCCTCTCAGCCATCACTCCTCAACCTCCTGCCCTGATAACCCTTCCAGCCACAGTCCCAGCGTGTGTGTGCACGTTATTCGCGTGTTCACGAGCAGATGTGTGTGTGTGTGTGTGTGTTCCCACGGTGGTGAGTGGATGTGTCTGCTGGGTATATCTATGGACTTCTCCCTCCCAGGTGCTGAGGACGGTGGTCGGCACAGAGGCACCTCAGCCTCTGAGAAGCAGGGTCATGGCAATCCTGCGGAGGGGGCAGGAGGAGGAGGGAGGAGGGAGGAGGGCGCTGCGCAGCTTGGAAAGGTTCTTTTGGGGCTCCAGAAAAGGAGAGGTGGCCAAGGCAGAAGGCCCTGGGGAGGAGCCGAATGACACCTAAGTCCTGCAGAACCAGAGAACAAGGCCCTCGGCAGCCTTCACTTCCAGAAAGACCTGGGCACGGCTGCGTCCTCACCCTTTGGGGGCGCGTGCAGTAGCCAGAACTGGATAGCGCTCAAGGAATCTGTCTGCAGGATTTGACAGAGGAGCTCCAGGATCTGTGGGCAGAAGGACAGGTCCTGGGTCAGTGTGCCCGGGGGACATGTTCTAGCCAGCAGCACAGACCTTCTCCCTCCCACAGCCACGTGCTTGGCTAAAATGGTCCCCACAACGGTCCCTGCCCCCACAATGGTGCCCTTCCCTGTGACTTTGTACTTTATGGAGGGCTTTCTCTCCCACCAGTCCTGGAAGGAGATTCTGAACCTCCTCACTGGACAGGTGAGGAATCTGAGGGCTTGAAAGGACACCCAGCAGGGAGAGCGTGGCAGAACGCAGCCTCGGAATCAGGTACATGGACCTGTCATTCGTAAACCCTGCGTGGGCTGATTGTACCCCAAAGTCCCTCTACTGGGGAGGCAAAGGCAGAGCCGGTCAGTGAGCTTGCCAGAGACGCACCGAATCTTTGGTGTGGGGGTTTCAGGGCCCACACAGGCCTCCCCACCCTGGAGTTCCCTGGGTCTGGAGATGCTAGCAAAGAGGTGGGGTGATCCCAGAGGGCAGGCTCAGGGCCGGGGCCGGCTGATTCTGCACGTGGCCCGGTGTGGGACTCCATCCCTCCGAGCAGCGTGCACGCCTCACTCTCAGCCGTTTCCTGGGCCTCTGGCATCTTTACCACTTCGGGGCCCTCTTTCCCTTGTGTCCTCCAATCAAGTGTCATCAGGGGAAGATCCAGGTCTGTGTCAGATGAGCTAGGGGGGCCGCTGTGGCTATGGTCGGCCGGAGCTGGGGCCCTCGGTGGGAGGTGGAGCCCCTGCAGTCCTGGGAAAGTGGGGCCCCCTCAGTGCTTGCCGGTCAGTCTTTCCAGACCTGAAGGGGCCCCCGTCAGTCCCCGGCAGGTCTGCCTCATCCTTGGTGGTGTAGGAACCAGGCCAAGGCTCTTCCCAGACCTGTGCCTGCTAGGCTTCCCCCTTCTCCCCAGATACCCATCTGCTGTAGTGAGCCCCACCCTGGGTCTACCCCTGGAGAACCCCCTCCGTTCTCCGCATCTGACTTACCTGCCCTGGGCCCCCTCCCCACAGGACCTGAGAACCTAATTCCAGGCAAGATGAGGCCGCCCTATGGTGGAGAAAGTACTGTTCTAGTCCCAGCTCTGCTGCTCCTCTCTGGGGACCTTGGCCGCAGACTGTTACCTGGCAGGGCCTTAGCCTCCCCATCCGTGGAATGGGGATCCAGGCCCTGTCTGCTCTATCCACCTCACGGGACTCTTGTAAGTCTCCAAAGAGACAGGGGAGGGCGCCGAGATGCTGGCTCAACGTCTACCCTTTCCTGGAGAATCCGCATGCAGTTCTCAAAGGGACCATCAGATCGCCTTGGCCCAGCCGACTCAATCCTGCACTCATCCCAGGCCTCCATGGGGACACTTGCAGTCGGAGGCAGTGGGTTTGTGCTTCCGTGGTTCAGACCAAAATCCCAGGGCGTGGGCTGGGGACACGCCCACCAGGACCCTGCTCTCCTTGTGTATGTCACTCCCTCCCTGAACTCCTCCGGCGCCATGGCTGGAGCAACCCCTCGGGACAACATGTTCCTTCCCACTCCCAGCTGGGGTGGATTCTGGAACTAAAGCCCCGAAGGGGAAGGCCTTCCATGATGGGGGAAGGCTCACACAGAAACCTGGAGGCAGCCGGGGAGGGGGTCCAGGCTCCTGACTTCCAGGTCTGGAGTTTCCAGGGCTCCCAGCCTCAGGTACCAGTATCTCTGGGAGAGGCCACACTCGAATGCAGTTTGTAAGCATCCTGGCTGGGACCGCTGGGAGCCTGAGAGCAGCACCCACCACCTTCTCAGCCCTCAAGACGAGGCCTCGGTTGGGCCTGGAGCCCCCAGCCTTCCCAGGGCCTCACCAGCAGCTCCTGATCCTGCAGGGTGAAGGTCTCCACTCCCCCATCTTTGCCAGAAGGATAAATCCGTGGGCCCTGGCGGGAGTGGTGGCGGCGGCCAGTGGCTTGGGTGGAAGTGGGGATGAGCCTCCCAGTCTCAGCTGAGTATTTTGCCCCTTGCTCCCGCTGAGCCTCCTCCTTCTGCTGGGAGCAAAGTAGCCAGAGACTCCAGGCAGTGAGAGACAGAGAGAGACAGAGAGACAGGCTCAAGGAAGAAGCCAGAGCAGAAGAGAAGGAGGCCCCGTCACACCTGCAGGGCCCCATCCCTCCTCTCCTGGAATTCCAACGTCACAGCTTTGCAAGGACCTGTGAAGATGGCCAGGCTAGCCCCAGCCTGTTCTAGACCCTTCTCCCCAGCCAGGAGCCCATCGGTTATAGCCAAAGCTCTTCCTCCTGAAACTTCTTGAATGCTGGAGGCCCTGGTGGTCCTCTGAGGTCCTCATAGGACTTCCTCCTCGGTAGACCCTCCCTGCCCAAACCCCCAGGCCCATCGTGGGTCAAGGCCCCCATCGCCTACCCGAACTCCTAGCTCCACTGCCCCAAGGTCTTTCCCCAGAGCTTGGCATCCTTTTGTTGCCCTGGGAAACCCTTCTGAGCCAAGCATGCGGATACAAGGCCTGGAACCTCCTACCCTTGCAATCCCAGTTGAGACTGGTAGTATCCTTCTTCCCATTGTATTTATTTATTTAAAAAAAATTTTTTTTAATATTTTATTTATTTCTAGGAGAGAGAGAGACAGCATGAGCAGGGGAGGGTCAGAGAGAGAGGGAGTGACAGACTCTGAAACAGGCTCGAGGCTCTGAGCTGGCAGTCAGCACAGAGCCCGACTCGGGGCTAGAACCCACGAACCGCGAGGTCATGACCTGAGCGAAAGTCGGACGCTTAACCAACTAAGCCACCCGGGCGCCCCCTTTCTTCCCATTTTAAAGGTAAGAAAAGTGAGACCTAGACAGCCTAGCCGAGTTGCAAGTGAGCTCTGCAGTGCGTTAGCTGCAAGGCAGGGATGAGAACTCTGCTGCCCCAGGCAAGGGCAGGGGGCACCTGGGGAGCTCAGTCGGTTCGTTTCAACTCAGGTCATGATCTCATGGTTCACGAGACTGCATCCCATGTTGGGCTCTGCGCTGGTGGTGCGGAGCCTGCTTGGGATTCTCTTTCTCCCTCTCTCTCTGCCCCTTCCCCTTCCCCTTTCTCTCTTTCTCTCTCTCTCAAAATAAATAAACATTTAAAAAAATAAAAGACAAGAGCTGGACAAGACTGTCCCCAAAGGCCAGATCTGTGCTAAGTCCAGTTCCAACTACCTTCACCTGCCTCCCAATTGCCTTACTGGATTACCAGTAAATAGCGTCCATGAGGTTACCCATCTTGTTTGAAATCCTTCAGTGCTTCTCCACTCCTTAGGAGATCTGACGCTCCACTAAGTTGAGAAACTAAAAACAACTCTTCTTGCTCACATTCAAAGTCAGCCCCTCGCCACCTTTCCCCTGACAGGCTGTCCACTTGAGTTCCCTGGACTTCAGCCCCACTCTCTAAAGATGTGCATTCCCCCTGCATTCCCCAGCTCCTGAGCCTATGAGCCGCGTGTCTCCACTAGGAATGCCTCCCCTGTCAGGCTCTAAACATCCCACCTCTGTTATGAGCCCTTCTTGGATTTTTCCACCTGGCTACCATCTCTCCTCTGAGCTCTAGCTGGGACCCTCCCTCTCCCGCCGGTGGTGTGCCACCCCTTCTCCCGTGCCAACAGTGCGCCTCTCTACTGCCCGTTAGGTGGGACCCACTTGGGAGAACATTTGTTACAAAGGGACAGCCCCTTCTCATCCCTTCCCAGACAGCTCCTTCGTTCTGCACCCACCTTTTTGCTCTTGAGCTCACTTTCCTTGGTGAAGACGGCCACCCGAGAAGCCAGATTCTTCAATTCCTTCTTCCAGGCCTCTGGGACAAGGGGATAAGGCATTGCCGGCTGATACCTGGGGTCCTCCTCTTTGCCCTCCCTGTGGGACCTGGCGTGGGGAAGACTGTGGGGGGTGGGGTGGGAAGAGTCTGCTCGCTGCCCCAGGCTTCTGGCCTGTATCTTACAGGGAAAGAGCGGGAATCCCCCACCCCGGTAGATGCGTGTGGGCACTACTGGGGGGCCGAAGTTGATATCCTAGGCTGTGGCCTCCCTGGGAGGTGCTGGAGATACTCGGGTACAGGGGCCGAGATGCATGGGGTTTAATCTAGCTTGGCCTCTTCTGGGAAGCGGAGGCCAGCACCGAGGCTGGCTCAGTTGCTGCTCTGTGCCAGTCACTCAGGTATTGGACTGGTCCTGCCGAAGCCTCCCAAGCCTCTCTGTCCTGCACAGCTGTCCTGGTTCCTCCCCAGGGGCTCTCCTCGCCCCTCCCCCACCTGTGGGCTTTCCCTTGGCCCTTACAGAAGGGCCAGGCTGGGCAGGGCAGGGCAGAGGCCTCCAGGAAGGTTTTGCTCCAGCTCCACGTCTGGCTGGATGGCTCTGACTGGCTGATGTCTGGACACACAAGCTCCTCAGTATTTCCTATATCATTCCTGTCTGTAGCTGGAAGTCACTGGTGCCCAAAGCCGCCTGTCCTCTGTGATAACTCCTCCTACACCTCACACCTGAGTAAGGACCACATTTCTGAGGACCTGGGCGGAGGGCTACAACGCAGATGCTGCTGCCTGAGGAAATGTGGAAAAATCTAGGGTGTCCCCCCAGACCCCACTGACCCAGGAGCACTGGTCCTTTCCTTCCCAGGCACCTGCCCAAGTACCCACCATAGGAAAGCCGAGGGTCCCGATTGGACTGCGGGTCTCCGATGGGGACAGAGATGGTGGGCATCCCCATCAGGCAGCGGGATAAGAGTGTGGCTTGAGGCAAGGGAGCCAGAGAGAAGTTGTCTCTGACAACACAGACGGGCTTCCCGGTGAGATCTGTGAAGGGTTAGAGGCTCTGGGATGGAGGGTCTGGGTGGCCCTTTCTCTGACTTGTAACATGGCAGAATCAGCAATGAGAGAATTCCTGTAGGACTACTCAGTCTGCCCTGGAAGTCTGCCCCACAGGTCAAGTTTTCACTTGACCAAGTGCTTGCCAGTGGCCAGGCAGCTCTGTGGCCCTGCCCAAATCCCCATCGTCTCTGGGCCCCAGCTCGGAAACAGGGGCTGGGGCCCTCTGTTCCCGGTTTTCAAGACCAGCCCATCACCTTCAGCCAGGCCCTGACATCCCCCAGGCCTACCTTGGATATGGGTCACGCGTTGTGGGTGGGGGTGGTGCCGGGAGAAGAAGGAGTGGTGGCTGAGGCGGCCGAAGCGGTAGGCCGCAGGGGTTGGGGGCTTGGGGGTCCTCAGTGCCGCTTGGATCAGCTGAAACTCCACAATCCCCGGGATCATCAGTTCTTTCTGTGGCCTGCTGTTCCCGTGGCTCCGTGGCCGGTGCTTTAACTTCTTTTCAGGCTTCAGCTCAGCCCTTGGATTGAAGGAGAAGGTCAAGGAGAAGCTAATGGAGCCTCCTGGCAGCGGCCCCCACCCATGCTCAGGGCTCAGTGCTTAGATGGAGTCTAGTCCTGAGACATGCTGAAATCGGTTTCCAGGATCTCGCTTCTACCCCCATGGCACCCGAAGCCAGGCCTTCCCCCGTGTCCTTTCCCAACTGGTGCAATCCAGCCTCAGGGAGCCTTCTGTCTTCCTAAGCTGCTTTCGCAGGGAGCTAGGATCTACTTGAGAGAACTCAGATGAATCTCCCAAGATCTCAGCTTTCTCCCAGAAACCATCTCTAAAGCCAGAAAAAGAAGCACAGACCCACCTAGTCCTCCAGATACCTGGGACGGAGCACCTCCAGGGGCATGGGGCCGACGCAGCAAGGGCCTCTCCCCAAACCAACTGTTGGCAGCCCAGGGGAAGCCAGCTATATGCAGCGCCGCCCCCCCACCCCCGGCCCTGCACCCTCCAGGCAGACTTGGCCCAGAATCAGCGTCCAAGGGCCAAACCTGGAGTGGCAAGGCCAGACCACGCCAGCGAGTCCTTTGCGGTGGGGGCCCCTCCCAGGCGATGCGGAGCTGATGGGGGCAGAGCTGCGACGCCACAGGGAAGAGTCAAGCTCTGGCTTGGCTTCACTGGAGACAAGCTTCTCAGGTTGTCTGTCTTCCACCCTGCACCCCTTCCCTCTCCCAACGGTGCTGGGCCCTGCCTCCAAAGGAGGAGCTCAAGGTCAGTCCAGCAAGGATCCCCGGCTGGGAGCACCTGCCTGCACACTGTCTGCACTCCCTTCTCCCGGTGGCCCTGGCTGGAGGGAGTCTCTCTGGAGAACAGATGGACTCTGGATATGCTAAGCAAGGCGCTCTGCCCCGGGACCCTCTGAGGACTTCGCTGACCAGGCCCCCGAATTTTCCATGCTGTCCTCCAGTGGCCTCTAAGGGATCTGGGACTTAAAGAAATAAAGCAAACCTTTTCTGAAAGGTGCAGTTACTTGGTCTCCCTTACCCCAACTGACAGAGGGAGTCACCCTTTTAAAACAAAAACCCAGGAATGCTTGCACTCGGTGCTTCTACCCCCTGCCACCAGGTCCTTTCCCTCCCCAGGGAGGGATCCTGCCCATGACCTGTGCTAACTCAGGTCTGAGAACCCACGGGGGGCCAGGCTGATGGCAGCAGAGGGTGAGGAAGGACTGCCTCTATTGGCCCCTCGGTCAGTTGAGTTCCCCCAAACCACGCTTGTCTCCCACCTTGCCCTGCCCCCACCTCCCCTCTGGTCAGCAGGGTGGGCACCTGGGGTCCTACCTCATCAGTGGATGTTCAGTCAACTGGGTCTTCACCTCTGTAGCCATTGTGGACTTTCTAACAGTTAAAGACCAGCGAGCTTAAGCCTAGTGTTGAAGGTAGATAACAGGAACTCTCACAGACGGGTGATTGGAGTTGTAAATCGGCACAGATACTTGGGGGAGAGAAATTGGCAGTAACTCATGAAACTGAATGCTTGCATGCTGTACCACTCAGCAATTCCTCTCCCAGACATTTACCCAGGTGAAGGGCAATGGGGCTATTTGTGAGACTGTTCAGACAAACATTGTTCAAATCGGAAAACACCAAATGTCTAATGGCGGAAGAATGGACCAATGGGCTCTGCTCCATGTGGTCAGCTGAACATCATATCGCAATGAAAACGCACTACGGTTACACTGAACCACATAGGTGAATCTTACAAATATAATTGCAAAGTTCAGGAAAGCAAGTCCCAGAAAACCTTATAGCCTGAGATCCCTTTTAAAAACAACATTTAAAGGCAAGCAAAAGTGTCATAAATGTGATAAAATAAGAGGGGAAAGGGCAGCAAAATGCTGAGTAATTCAGCTAGTGGCTATTTCTGAGGGAAGTCAGGGAGGGGGTAGGAAATGGGAGGGAAGTACATAAGATGGGTTAATGATGATATTCTAGTTCTTGGTTTGAGAGGCACATTTGCTGGTGCTCATGATAGTATGAAATAAACTAAATCAGTGGAGTGGATGAGAGAGGATAGTTGTTGAAGAATTGTGATCAGTCTAAATCTATAGATCTGAGTATAGCTATACAGACATACACATACATTTCCATATACATAGATCTATCATCCATCCATCTATCTATCTATCTATCTATCTATCTATCTATCTATCTATCCATCCATCTATCTATCTATCTATCCATCCATCCATCTATCTATCATCTATCTATCTATCCATCCATCATCTATCTATCTATCTATCTATCTATCTATCTATCTATCTATCTATCATCTATTTATCTATCTCCAAAGTGCAGGGGTTGCAGGTGCTGAGGATGGGGTTGGAACGGGAAGTCAGTGCATTCTGAAAATGAACTCTCAGTCACAAGATCTGCAAGGGACCCCAGAGATCCCCAGGGCCAAACCCTTCTCCGGCTAGGGTGGAACTGGGAGGCAGCCCTGCCTGAGACTGCGAAAGGAGAGACTTGAGGTCTCCCAGCAAGGAGCCGGGCGTCCTGACTTGACGTCTCAAGATCTTTTCTCTAAAGAGAAACACGGTTGGCAGAACGTCCTTCCAAGGAAGCTGAGGACACCCTCGATGGCGGGGGCTGGGCTCTAGAGCACTTACATGCTGCAGGCTTGAGCAGAGGCCATTTGGAAGCCCCAACCCCATCTGCCTACAGGAGAAAGGACTTGTTAGAACTGAGACTTTCGAATGCTTTTAACTGAGCTCTTAGTAAGAAATTCATTGTTCCGTCGTGACCCGATTCACGTGTGCACGTGCACACACTTTCGTGTACGTGAAACTGAAGCAAGAATGTCCTGAAGCAACACTCATCCTTGCTACAGCCGATGCACCGTGACATTTTCATCCTACCTCTTGTTTTCATTTTGCAAGTGTTAGATGTGACCCATTAAATTTTATAAGCCACTAATAGGTCGCAACCCACAGCTGCTGTGGAAAGGTCAGCAGGGACTCCAGCAAGCCAGGCCTGCTTTTCCAGAGCGGGACGGCACGGGCCCCACTGTGTCTGCCTCTGCCCTCACTCCCTCTCTGCCCAGGGCCCCAGCCAGCTGGGCCCAAGGGGTCTGAACACCCACACCAATCCTGAGTCCGAACGTCCCTTTCCTGTCTCCGCCACCCCCCCACCCCCACGCCGGTCCGCTGTCGGGCTCTAGTGTCCATTTCCACCCCTGGAGAGATCCGTGGACTCACCGAGGCAAGTGCCTGCTACAGCGTGTGGGCGAGAAGTCCCTGCTGCCTAAGCAGAAAGGAGCAAGAGAACACGTCACCAGGAAGGCTCGCTGGTTCTGTGGGCAAACCTGTCCTGCTTTGTGACTACGCGAGCCGGTGGTTGCTAGGTTACTCCTTCCCCACAACTCCAGAACCACGCTCCCCAGTGCCCCTCTCCTCACCACCCAGGTCCTCTTACCCCTCCACGTTCCCTTCCCCCCGGCATTGTGTTTGCAGTGGGGGCCCGGGGAGACGACGAGAGTCTGGGGCCAGCAGCGGGCACAGGGAGGGAAGCTGGCAAAGAGGGTTGATGGAGCTGGGTCCCTGCTTTGTCAGCCCCACCAGGTCCGATGCCACCGCAGCGGGCTCTGCTTCCGCACATGCCGTTTCTGGGGATTGATTTGCAACCAGATGACTCTTAGCTGGAGGGAAGGGGGCTGCCCAAGTGACCCAGAGCTTCCCTCCAGCCCTGCTCTAGGCAGCCCAGCTGGGTGGGAAGACTCTGGTCTTCATTTGGGCTAGGTTTTCGATCAGATTCTGTCAGATGTCCCACCTTGGGAGAGTCACTGTGCTGCCAGTGACACAGAACAGTGGTAAGAAGGCTCGGTTTGAATACGCGTTCTGCTACTTCTCGGCTGTGTGGCCTCCGACAGATTAGCTGATGTCTCTGACCCACGATTTCAAGTATCTCGGAAATGGAGATGCTATTGACATGTACTCTCATGGGATTGTTGGGGAGACTGGGTGACTTAATGCATACTGCAGTGTTTCCAACAGTGCCAGGCACTAAGTAAGACCCCCTACTGATATTGCCTATAAGATGGGGTAGTCTCACCTACTCCCGGTATTCTTCTGAAGGACAAATGAGCTTAGGGAAGCAAGACATCTAGGCTTATGCCTGGCACACAGGAGATGCTCCAAAATGATAGAAACAATACTCATTATGTCTTGACAGAGACAGGTGGGTTTTTTTGTTTTTTTGTTTTTTTGAGAGAAAGAAAGAAAACAGGTGCGCGTGAGCAGGGGAGGGGCAGAGAGAGGGACACAGAAGATCTGAAGTGGGCTCTGCACGGACAGTGGAGAGCCCAGTGCAGGAGTTGAACTCACGAACTGTGAGATCATGGCCTGAGCTGAAGGCAAACGCTTAACCAACTGAGCCACCCAGGCGCCCTTAGAGACAGGATTTATGACTATATACAGGTATATAGGTGGGATGAGTCTTTAGTCTGAGAACTCCCTTGGGTAATTCACTCGATTGTTCTGAGGCTCAGTTTGGACACCTGTAAAATCTATCCCTTAGTCCCCATGGGTGTGATGAGATCAGGCACTGTGTCAGGGGCAAACAGGTTCTGTAAACTGAGGGAAAGTGCCTGAGGCTGTGTCTTCTTCCTCCAAGGAAGAAAAGGAAGAAGGAAAGCTAGAGGCAAACCCAGGTTTTTCAAAAGTTCTGCCCCTCCCAGCTGAGGGTGGTGACCACTGTGGGGTAGTCCCTGATCTTGACCTTGCCCCAAATGTTTCTCCATCCATATAGGTCACAATGGTCTCCTTATAAGCATGGCTTTTCCCGGAGCCTGTCTCTGAAGGAATGAGGTGACCCCTTTGAAACCATTCTGCAAGCCCCCTCTTCCACGCTCCTGGAAATCTAGGCCACTATTACGAAAAATGACACCATTTAAAGAAAAAACTTTCTTCCCTCCTGCCCAGCCCCTCCCTGCTACTGCCAGCACACTTGGGGGATTTCCCACTGTGGGAGCAGAGGCAGTAGCTGAGACCAAAGCCCGCCTTCCCCTTCCACCTCTTCCATTGTATTCTTCAGAACCAAACACCCGGCCTGCAGGCAGATCATAGCTGAAGGGAATACCTCAGGGAACTGAACGCCTTCAACATGGCTTTGTAAGATTGTTACCAAACTTGCCATTCCAACCCTTCTCAAGTCTTCTTTTTAGAGCGTCCAACACAGGAAGGTCTGTCTGCCTGGAAATGCTTTGAAGTTTAGCCCTCCTGCCCGGATGGCTCAGTTATAAGAGGAGCAATATCAACTTTTACAGAGCACCTGCTATGTGCCAGGCTCTGTGCTAATCCATTTAGATGGGTTCTCTCAGTCAGCCCCTTGGATCAGGAAATTAATGATCAGAGAAGTCCTTAGTGACAAGTGTTACAAATATCTATACAGTTTCAGGGGCACCTGGGTGGCTTAGTCGGTTAAGCGTCTGACTTTCGCTTAGGTCATGATCTCGCGGTTGGTGGGTTCGAGCCCCGCGTCGGGCTCTGTGCTGACTGCCAGCTCAGAGCCTGGAGCCTGTTTCAGTCTGTGACTCCCTCTCTCTCTGACCCTCCCCTGCTCACGCTGTCTCTCTCTCTCTCCTAAAAATAAATAAAACATTAAAAAATTAAAAAAAAATCTATACAGTTTCTAAAATTGCCATTGTGTTCTTCATAGCTTCTATTTCTTTGCTAGAGCTTTCTATCTGGCCTCCTTTATTTTAAATGTGTTTCTAAGTGCTTCTTGAAACAAATATTTTTTTTATCATGGCCGCTATAAAATCTTCATAAGGTAATTCTAACATCTCTGTCATTTCGGTGTTGGCTTCTTTGTGTTTTCTGAGGAATTTCTCCAGAACGTCTGCAATTTCAAGTTTGTAGCATAGGCCGTACCTTTGTATTATTCTAGGAGCAGTGGTGATACCTGGTTTGTCATTCCTGATATTGGACTGGATTTGTTCTTTCTCTCTTTCTCTTTTGTTTTTCCTTGATCAATCCTGCCAAGGGTTATTATTTTTTGAGGTTGTTTTTTTCCCTAGAAATACACATTTTTTAAAATGTTTTTGGTCCTCTTAAACTTCTTCCACTTTCTTTGGGCCTAGTTCGTGTTCTTTTTGTAATTTCTTGACAGGGATACTTAAGTCATTGACCTTTGATTTCCTTCTAGTCAAACACATGCTACATTTAAGGCTGCAACAGTTGCATCCCACGCATTTTTCAAGATTGCAGATGGATGCTTCCTTAGTTTGGCTTTAATGTGTATTTCCTGAGTCGGATGGAGCATCTTTTCCTATGCGTAAGTGCTATTTGAGTACATTTTTTGTGATTTCTGTTCAGATCCTTTATCCACTTTTTCTGTTAGTCCTTCTTATGTGAATATATGCATTTATATATTAGAGAGGTTATCCCTTTGTAACATAAGTAAGAAAACAGTTTTTTTCTGGTTCACTATTTTTCTTTTGACGTGGCTTAGGCCTTGAACTCAGTTTTAAATCCCCCTCCTGCTGAGAGCCTTACTCACCTACTTTTGGAGTAATGCTCCATTTATCCCCATGTAAGGTTTGCAGAACAGAGGCCGCAAGTACATAGCCATTCCCCAGCTATGTGATCTCAGCTAAGTTTTGACAACCTCTAGGCCTCAGTTTCCTCTTCTGTAATGTAAGCATAATAATTCTGCCCTTTATGGAGCCGTTCAATGCATAAATAAGATAATGCATGTATAATCACTCGGCACAGTGCCTGGCCCACAGTGAAGACTTGAGGCATGGTATTTCTTTTTTAAATTATTGTTTACCCAAATCATGCAAACATTTCATGAATAGCTGCTATGCTACCCTGGTGCTATCCCCCATCAGTGTGGGCAAAAGTCCTATGATCACATGCCTCTTGGCTCACCTGCTGTGTCTTTTCTGTTTTGTACATGGAGTTCTGGATTGTGGCCAGTACCACTGGGCGCTTTGATGGCTGCCCCGAAAATGGAGAGCAGCCAGGCTCTTGGGGTACACCTGCCCTGGCATTGCCTGTTGCTGTTGTCCCCAAGCCTGTGTGACTAGCTTTCCAGTGGTCTTCTAGAGAAGAGGGAGGGAGAGAGGGGGCAAAACTGAGGACCACACACGGATCCCCTGGGATGATCCAAGTTACCTGGTTACCTGTCAGCTGAGCACGACTTACCGCTCTGGAGCTGACAGGTATAGACTGGCCGAGGCCAGCGCTCAGGGAGGTCACCCAACTGGAAGAGCAGGCATCACAGAAGAGAGAAGACCTGAGTCTTCTAGAGACGTCTAAGGTCACAGAGCCACACAAGCTTCCTACGTTCAACCCTTTGCAAGTGGCTCTCTGACTCCCACCCCAAGTTGTTCCCTCACACTGCCTTCTGACACCCAGTAATTCATTCAATGACGTATATTTCTTCTGCAAACCCGTGAGCTCCGCCAGATTGGAGGCCAAGTTCGCCTCGTTCACCAGCCTGCATCAGCCCCCGCTCTGCACAGCGGTTACATGGGTGTGTTTGTTCTGTGCGATTTCATTGAGTTCTTGGTGCAATCCCTGGTGCGCAGTAAATACGAGTTGAATAAATGAATGGATGAATCATAGAGGATAAGGTAGTGATTCGGCCATTCACCCATTACAGACCCAAATCCTTGCTTCAAAATTCCTACCAAGTGTCTGCTAGAATTTGTCAATAAAATAGCTCTAGTGACAGTGAGCTCTCTACTGCTCAAAGCTCCCTGTTCATTTTGTGCAGTCCTGTGGGGCAGCGAAGCTCTTCTTAATATTGAGCTGAAATATATTTCCATGAGGCTTCCAGTTAGTATTCATTTTCTTCCCTTATGGTCTCATAAAGCAGGTCTAGGTCTTTTTTGTAATCACAACCCTTCAGACAATTGAAGTCAGTGGACACATCTACTTCTTGTCCAGGCTATTTATCAAATCATATACTAGATACATATTGAGGGCCTACACCATGGATGGTGTGCATGCACAGATGAAAAGACATAATACTTGTCTCCAAGGGGTTACAGGTCTTGGGGGTGCCTGGGGGGCTCAGTCAGTTAGGCATCCATCTCTCGATTTCAAGCTCAGGTCGTGATATCATAGTTGATGAGTTTGAACCCCTCACCTGGATCTGTGCTGACAGCACAGAGCCTGCTTGGGATTCTCTCTCACCCTCTCTCTCTGCCCATCCCCTGCTCATGCTTACACATGCACTTGCTCTCTCTCCCAAAATAAATACACTTTTAAAAAGGAGGGTACAGGTCTTGTGAGGAGTCAGGGAAATGAATATAGAATGTGATAAGTGCTGGGGACAGTGGAGACACAGGGAAGGAGAGCCCAAGCCCCCTAAGAGTCTTGGGGAAGACTCCACAGAGGAGTGGGTCATAGACTGTGTCCCAAGTAGACCAGGAAAGAGAGAAGCTCCAGGAAGAGGAGAGGATATGCAAAGGTCTGAGCATACAAGAGCCTATGGCATGTTGCAGGAATTCTAAGTAGTTCCCCACGGCTGAGGAGACCAGAAGTCCCAGATCAGGCAAGACAGTTCAGTTTACACCTGTTGTCCCAGAAAACTTACATGTCCTCGAGTCCCCAAAGTGTCCCAGGTGGGATGATAAGCTATATGGTCACTCTGTGTCTGGGAAATAAAGTCTTAGTGTGAGGTAGGAATGGGAGAGATGAAGGTGAAGAGAAGCAGAGGCTGATCATAAGGGGCCTTGTGGGCCAAGTTCAAGAAGAGCATTTTGTTCCCTGAGCTTTGTATGGTCCTTCCATATGACATCATCTTCTCCAGATGTAAGCTAAATCACAGATAGATCAGTACAGCTATTGATGGATGATTATTGCTACAGGCTGCCATTTATGGAAGCCTTACCGGGTACGTGCTTTCCACACAGCCTGGGCTCTGACCTCAGCAACCTCTGCTGACCATTGTTCATGCATATACTGTAACTGATTCTCTGCCTGGAGACCTTGGTTTTGACTTGTCTTCATGGCTGTAAGGTTGTGTCCTGAGACAACATTGGAAAATCCCCTCAGGGCTTTCTGTTCCCAGGTAAAAACTTCGTCAGGCTTCCCTGGAGGGGGATAGCTGTGGTGGAGAGTAGGTCTGTTAGTTATAAACAACTCGCTTTAAAGGACTGGAATGGTTTGTTTACTGGAGAATGTAAGAATATTAAAATGAAATGAGTTTAATCGGCGCTCCTGTGACTCAAGAACCAGGGAGACTTGAGTATGGTGTTTGAAGGGCAGCCAATGGAAATAGTTTACATTTTTGCAATTCTTGAGATACATGCAGAGTGGTTAGTAAGAGTGGGCATTTGAACTCTGTCCCAGTGAGTGGTTTCCTTTGCAGTGCCTCCTGCGACACTCGGAAGTGGCGAGTGCTGGGGTATACCCCCAAACAAAATGTAGCAGTCGCCTTAAGGATTAGCTTCAGGCTGCTTCTGCCTGCCAGGTAACGGTGGACCCCAGGGGTACTGGGGGCTCCCCGTCTCCAACCATTGTCCTGACACATTCGCTCAGAGGGGACATGAGTTTACTGGGATTGGACAGGTCACCCTGCCCTTCCCATTTTCCCTGTGTCAACCCACCTAAGTTTGAGGTGAGTTTGGGAATCTCAGCGTATTAATTTGCTAGGGCTGTAACAAGGGACCAGAAACTGTGTGGCTCGAATGACAGAAAGTGTCTCCTGGTTCTGGAGACTAGAAATCTGAGCTCAAGCTGTCAGGAGCACTGGCTCCTTCTAAGTGCTGAGGAAGACTCCGTCCCGTGCCTCTCCCCTCTACTAGTTGTTTGCTGGCACTCTTTGGTGGTGTTCAGGCTGGAAAAGCATCAACTCAACCTCTGTCTTTATCTTTTCACGGCATTTTCCCTGTGTGCATGTCTGTGTCCAAATCTCTCCCTTCTGAAGGGCTTCTGTTACACTGGCTTAGGAGCCCACCTCACTCCAGTGTGACCTCGTCTGTCCAAGCACCCATTTTCCCCAGACACAAGCTAACTCACAGATAGATCAGTATGTCTACTGATAGATGATCATGGCTATGGGCTGCCATTCGTGGAAGACTTACCAGGTAAGTGCTTTGCACATAGCCTGGGCTCTGGCCCCGGCATCCTCTGCTGACTCTGGTTCTTCCCTAGAACTGTCTCTAGTCTTTGCCTGGATGAACTCAGAAGCCTTGGAAGTAGTCTGCCCATTTGCACCCGCATCTAGCCATTCTCCTTAGCATGCAGAGAAACTGATTTAAGACCCAAATGTGATACAACCAGCCCCCTGATTAAAATGACTTCAATGGCTGCTAGCTGATATTTGGAGAAAGATCAAAACACTACGTCCTACAGACCCCTGTGGTCTCAGACAGGAAGCTGAACATTTGCACCCAGCCTCGGTTGCTTTCATTTAAAAAACAAGTGAATTGACAAGGCTTTGTTTCTTAGTATAGGTGCTGAACACGGCTGTCGACTCCCCGAAGATTCACGGAGCTTGACTCTCATTTGCGGACGTGTCTATCCATAAGGGTATATTTTGATTAAAAGACAGAACTTCAAAACATTGGAATAAGTTGCCCAAAGTTCTGGAGTTCCTTTAAAGGCCTTTTAGATCTCTTGACAATTACCATACAACTACAGACTCTCTCTCTCTCTCTCAGGGGGCGGAAAGATGAAATTAACAAACCAGGGTGATTCAGCAAGTTGCATCATGGTCACAAGACGATTTCTGGAAATTGCAGCAAGAAAATGACATGGTCCTACAGCTTTCTTTTTTTTTTTTTTTTTAGCTCTTTTTGTCTGGAATTCATGCCATTTCCTGTTGCTGACGGAGAATAAAGAGCCATCTGTCTGTCTCCCCAGTGCCCAGAGGGGTCAGGAGTGTGTTTGGGTGTCAGCATTGGGTGCGTCATTTCTGCTCCAAGGAGGGCATCTTCTACAGAGCAACGGTCTTTCCGACAGAGCCTGGGCGAGCAGCGGGCTCCCACCAGCTCCCCTGGGTCTGCCGCAAGGAAAAGGGACTTCGGTATCGCTTGGGCCCCTGAGAAAACGGGAAAAGCTCTCCACACAAGGCTGAGGGCATCACTGGTAGCCTCTGAAGGTGGCTTCTTCGGGGCGGTGACAAGCCCTTTCACTGGGCTCTGTCTCTCGGGGTGCTGAAACTGTTCGTATTGTTTAACGGAAGGCACGGAAGCGGCCCTAGCAAGAGGAAGAAAGTACTGCCGGCTCCAGCAGGCTCCGAGGACACCACGATTTTAACATGGAAAGATTTTACCATAAAATCTGGATTTATAACCTAGCTGGAAAAATGGAAACGTTGGGCCTATTGTGTTTACAACTGTAACCCCCATGCCCTGCGTTTCTGTTTCCCAAACACAGCTCTTATTTTATTTATTTTCTTTGCATCGTCCTTGGCACTTTCTACTGAACTATTGTGGTTTACTTACTACATTTATTTGTCTGACTCCTTCCACTAGACATTAAGTCATACTAGGAAAGGGATCTTTGGTTTGTTCAATGATACAACCCCCCTACACCGCCCCTCCCCCACCCCCCGCCCCAGCATACTGCCACTTAGCATTTGAGTGAATGAATGAATGAGCCTGAGGCCATCACTTCACCTGCTTGGGCCGCTGAAGGTGGGCTGTCCTTACTGACCTACGCCGCCGCATCTCCCTCTCGTCCCTCTTCGTCTTGTCTCTCTGGCCACACTGGCCTTTCTGTCCCTGCCACTGGGCCTTGACACATACAGTGCCCTCGGCCAGAGCACTCTGCTTGTTCATCTCTGTCTGGTTAACATGCTCACCCTGTGCGCTCGGCTCAAGCTTTCCTTGATCCCTCAGCCAGCTCAACTCCCCTGGGCATGGAGAAGGACTGCCCTTAGCTTTTAAAAAACCTACTAGAGAGGGGCACCTGGATGGCTCAGTTGGCGAAGCGTCCAACTTAAGCTCAGGTCACGATCTCTTGGTTTGTGGGTTGGAGCCCCACATCAGGCTCTGTGCTGTCAGCTCGGAGCCTGGAGCCTGCTTCAGATTCTGTGTCTCTGTCTCTCTCTGCTCCACCCTGCTCATGCTCTGTCTTTCTCTCTCTCTCTCTCTTTCTCTTTCTCTCTCTCTCTCTCTCTCTCTCTCTCTCTCGTGCATGCGCTCAAAAAGAAATAAACATTATTTAAAAAAAAAAATCTTGGGGCACCTGAGTGGCTTAGTCGGTTAAGCGTCCGACTTTCGCTTAGGTCATGATCTCATGGTTCGTGGGTTCGAGCCCTGCGTCGGGCTCTGTGCTGAGTCTGTGACTCCCTCTATCTCTGACCCTCCCCTGCTCACACTGTCTCTCTCTCTCTCTCCTAGAAATAAATAAAACCATTAAAAAAAATTAAAAAATAAAAAAAAAATCTACTGGAGAAAATTATTTTAACTCCATTTTTAACCACCAAGGTTTTAATCTGCTGGTGGGGATGGATGTCTCCCCTCATCCGCTGACCCCGAGCTCAGCCTGGGGGTGAGTCAGTCTGGGAACTGGATCTGCAGGGCCAGGAAAGGAGTAACCATGGGCCAATGTTCATAATTACCCCCTTAGTCCTCTGTTTACACGGGACTTGTATCACCTGGACGTCTTCACTGCATCCTATCTGGGTCAACGCTGGTGGGAGAGGGGGAGGGGGCATCCTGGCCACACTGCTCACCCTCAGCATGGGACTGGGACAGACACCCTCCCCGACCAAATAGCTGTGTGATCCATGGCCCTTCCTGGGAACCTGGGCACAGAGAGGTGGAGTTCCACACAGAAGCTTCTGGGAACTAGAACCCAAGAGAGGCATAGAGAATTCTAGATGGCCAGAGTTGGAGTGCAGCTTCCCCTCCATGCCCACTTTTGAGGTGAGGACACTGAGACCCAGAGAGGGGAAACGGTTTGCCCAAGGGCACCCAGCACCTGAGTCCCAAAGCTGGCACAAGAACCCATACATTTCATCACATTTCCGGAGGCTGGTCTCCTGGAGATGGGATGTCAGGAATTCTAGGTTCAGCCTCCACTAGCTGTGGGATCGAGGCACAGAAACTGATGAGAATGGGTAGAACTTGGCAGCTCTTATCTGGGAGTGTTCAAAATACAGATGTCCGGGCCCCATCCCTCATTCACTGGGTCTGCAGGAAAGCCCTGATATGTGGATTTTGGAAAGGTTCTTGGAGATTCTGACGTGCAGTGCTACCTGGGAGGGCTGGGCCTGGTCAGTGCTCAAGTCCCTTCTAGCCTGACAGATACCTGGCCACAGATAATAAAATGAGGCTGGTGCTCAAGTGCGTTCCTATCCTCAGTCTACAGTACCAGGCCTCAGTGGGTCGGCTCCGCTTTCAAGGGTGCATCCTGCAAATTTACAAAGTTTTGCTTGTCACATGATGAGGTTAGCTCCCCTGGCATTCAGACATGGCAAGAGCAGCCCCTCGCGGTGAAGGATTGCCCCCGAGTCCTACACATCTTTTTAACATTTTGCCAGAATGTTCATGTAGGTAAAAGACCAGATCGTGGTCACATGAGCCAAAAACCCAATCTCACTTTCATATGAGAAGTAGATTTCCTTGAAAGCATGTTTTTATTAGGGGAGCCTGGGTGACTTGGTCAACTGAACATCCAACTTTTGATTTCACCTCACAGTTCATGAGATCAAGCCCCATGTTGGGTTCTGCACTGACAGCATGGAGCCTGCTTGGGATTCTCTCTTTCCGTCTCTCTCTGCCCCTCCCCTGCTCCTGCATGCCCCCCACCTCACCCATGCTCTCTCTCCCCCCCCCTCCAGCCCCCCCAAAACCCCATGGTTTTCTTATAGACGCTTCCTGGAGCGCAGCCACCATGCAGAAAATTGCATGTGAGTTGTGTTACCTTGCCTGGAACTTTACAACTCATAATCTACCATTCTGGAAAATCACATCACCCGCGGCACTGCTGCTAACATAGTACTTGAGTAATTGAGTCCCTGGGACATCACAACATACTGGTGTGCCTTCCCGTTTACAACGATTGTAGGTAGTGGTACAAAGATTCCTGACTTAGCCCTTTTTTCAAATGTCAGCTATAAAGGAAAAGGGACAACGATATTCAAATAATTATTGTTTTCTCTTAAAAAAACCTACCTATCCATTGTGAGTTCATGCCTCTGCCAGCCTCATGTATGATTTTACAATCCCGGCTTTCACTTTTAAAATTAGGTCACTGTATTGCTTTGTGAAAAAATTATATGCGTAGGTAGGTACACCCTCTGTTTATAACAAATATATTTTGTAACTCCCATACACAGAGAGTGTTGGGTCTGGTTGATTTGAAACATACTGATCTACCAACAACACAATAGATCTGAGGCTCTTGGACAAGCCTTGAAAAGGCCTAGGGTGCCCTGTGGGGTAAGGGGCACTTTAGAAAGACTGACCAACTGTGAGGATCAGGTCTTGGTGGGGAAGGAGACCGAGAGGGACAAGGTGAGGGGGCTGGGTGTGGTGTAGCCAGCCACAGAGTCCAGATTGGAATCTTAACTGAACTCATCGTAGACAAGCATGGCTTGGATTAAACCAATGTTCTTGAGTCTCTCTTGTGTGTCTGGGCCTGTGTTGGGTACACATGTCCATCTCCCTGAGGCACCACCACAGGCCTGGGGTAGATGCTATTATTAACCCTTGTTTGACGACCGAGGAAGCCCAGGCTTGGAACAGCTTGTCCAAGGCCAAGTAGTAATCTCTGGGTGGAAGCCAGGCTGCCTGCCTTCAAAGCTATTCCGTCCCCACAGCCCCAGCTGGTTTCCTTCTACCCGAGGAAGTTTGTATTTATTTGGTTTCTGATAAGCAGTCACTCTGGTTTTGATGCTCTGCTAGGGGTGATCAGGCCTCCAAAACAGCAGTGGGTGACTTCCTGAGGAAAAGTGGGCTTCCTTGGGAAGTGACTCTGGTTTCTCAGGGCTCGGCCACTCCGATGTTTGGCTGAATTGGCACCTACGACACGTACCTCAGTGACCCCGCTGCCCCCTGAAGTCTGTCCCAGGGCGGCAACCTCTGGGCATGTGCTCCCGGCCTCGGGTATTTCCATGTCTGGCTGGCCCTGAGCCCTCCTTCTTCCCAAGGCCACTTCTGTTTGTGCTGGCCGGTTCCGCTGGGTCACCCCAACCTGCTGCTGTCGGTCGGTTTGCCACCTCTCCTTGGGGAGGGCATTTTGGACTCCATGAGCAGAGGTCCTGAAGCGGCCCTTTCTGTGGGTCGTTCCTTTCCAGGAGGGGTTTAGAAGCCACCAGGAAATCTGCCCACAGCCCTGCCTTGAGGTGAGCATCCACAGAAGGTCCCCAGTTGGGAGGGGAGGTGTCAGGGGCAGGCATGGAGGCATGGGTAAGCTGTTCCTGCTTTTTGAGAGTGGGGTGTGTGTCCTCATGGATGGGAGGAGGGCTGTCAGTAACTTGGCCATGGGAGGCTGTCATTTTAAGCAGAACCAGATTTGATGGCATGAATTGTTTTGAAAGAAGCCATGTGGGGGGGAAAATCCCAGACCATATTCCTTCTCACTCTGCCCCCTGTCACGCCAAGCCCGTGTCAGCAGCACGAATTTCAGTCCCTCACCTGGTTCCCCGTGGCTATTCCCAACCCCTCCCAGTTTTTTGTTATCCCGGAAGGCACCACGATGACACCAAAGGCCAACTTGGGGAACATCGGTTTGCCTCCTCACTCTCCAAATATTTATCAACCTCCTTAAATCATCCCAAACAAACACACAATCCTAATAAAAACACTGTGTTTCTCTGCAAGTAGGGTGTCCCGAGAAGTACTTCTTTTTTTTTTTTTTTTAATGTTTTTATTTCTGAGAGACAGAGAGATAGCGTAAGCAGGGGAGGGTCAGAGAGAGAGGGAGACACAGAATCGGAAGCAGGCTCCAGGCTCTGAGCTGTCAGCACGGTGCCTGACGTGGGGCTCGAACCCACAAGCTGTGAGATCATGACCTGAGCCAAAGTTGGACACCCAACCGACTGAGCCACCCAGGCACCCCCCGAGAAGTACTTCTTAAACTTTATTGTGCACATATATCACGGGGTCTCATTAAAATGTACACTCAGATTCAGTCTTCTGGAGAGGGACTCCGAGAACCTGCATTTCTAGAAGCTTCCAAGTGATGCCAGAGGGGCTCTTTGGGAAACTACACTCTGGGTGTGGAAGCCCCAGGCAACCCCACCTGTGCCTCCCACCAGCCGTCGAAGCCTCTCCTTCTGAAACCCCTACTGTGGGGATGTCTGATGGGGGCCGAGGGGCAGCAAATGGCATGTGCCCTTTCTTGAGCCAACACTTCTTGCTTTTTCACAAAAGCCTCTTCCCTCGGCACCATAATTCCCTCTTTTATTTACATCTTGTTTGTTCTCATACCTCTTGCTTTCTCCCAAGGGCCCATCAGTATAGCTAGGACACGTAAGACCGATAGGCAGTTGGGATTTTGTTCCATTTTGGTATAATGTGATTCCCCTGAGAAGGCTGAAATTATCTCCCTTGACCCCCATGCATCTTTTATCTCTCGCAGCTTTCTACTTGATGCTTCTCCTGTAATCCCTGATGTTATTGTATAGTTAGGGGGAGAGGGAATGTGGGGTAGAGGAGGAGGGGGCCTGAAGTCTCTCCCCCCCACACACACACAACTTCTATGCTCTGCAAGGAACTTCCAAGAGTCAAGTTCCTTTCTGGGCCTTGGTTTCTTCATACATATACTACAGGGTCAAGCTGGCAAATCCTTGAAGGTTCCTCGACCTTCAACATTCTCTGAGTTTAATATATCAACCAGCATATTTTAGTTTCTCCCTACAAAATCTGGGGCCTTGACTTTCCATCCAACTCCACCCCATGCTTCTGTGTGTCTTTTGAGTGATCATGTATCTTTTCTGAGCCTTCGTGCCCTTGTTTACAGGTTGGGAGAGAAGGAGAGTCACCTGATCTGGGCAAGTTAGGGCATAAATAGGGCCCTGGATGTAAAGGTGCCTGGCATAGTTCTTGGCCAAATAAGTTTCTGAGTCAGCTCGAGCTGTCATAACAAAATGCAAGTGCTAGCAGATTCCGTATTGGGTGAGGATCCTCTTTCTGGCTTGCAAGCTGCCACCGTGTCATTGCATGCTCACCTGACCTCCTCTTTGTGTGTGACTGGAGGGCGAGAGAGCTCTGGTCTCTCTTCCTTTTCTTGTAAGGACACTAATCCCATTGTCGGGGCTCTGCCCTCACGACCTCATCTAAACATAACTACTTTCCAGAAACCTCACCATCGCATTGGGGGGTTAGGGCTTCAACATACAAATTTGGGGGGGGCACAAACCTTTAGTCCACAACAATAAGGGCTGGTCAATGTGGCTGAATTGGTTAGTTCATCTGGGGAGAATGAACAGATTGCCCACTGTGTGTGGGGAGCAGTGAAGTAGCACCCCAAAGTGTGGGGAGGATTGGCCCCTGTCCTCCAGTCAGCTGGCACAGAGATTTTTGAGTAAAGGATGGGAGGTGGTGGCTTAGCAGGAGACCAGGGAGAGCAGATTCTAGGCTGTGAAGGAGAAATAAAGCAGAGGGGTGGAAGCGGGGAGAACATGCCTGGAATCCCCAAGTAACTCGAGTAGGCATTGTCTGGAGGCCCCAGAACATTTCCTAAGCCCCCAACCAACACCGAGAAGGTGCGTCTGCCGGGAGACAGCAGCAGGGGGGGAAAGGGTCTGGGGGTGTCGGTGCCCGACGTGGGAGCTCTGAAAGGCAGAGGTCTCGGACTTCTGATGGGGTGGGGTTGAAGGCAAGGAAGCCCAGAGACAACTTGCGTGGCTCTTTCAGAGTCTTCACCATTCCGGCTGGGAGTCTGGGAACTGCTGGGGCGTGTGCAGGGGAGGGCAGCGTGATAAGGGATTTCATCCTGAGAGCACTGGGTGTGAGTAGCGATGGCAGTGACGCCACCCTAAGTGAGTGTCACAAAAACATGGGCAAGGGGCTGGAATCGGGTACCCTCGTTAGTGTCATTTTTGTTAAAATTTCAAGGTTCCATCTAGGTGTCATTTTAAAACTCTGTTGGAAAAAAAATACCATACGTTGATCACTATCAGTTATGGGTAACTATGGTGCCTTTGATTCTGCTGTATTAGTGCCCCAGGTGAGTCATGCAAAGCATATTTGAGACTCAGCTGTTCATCTGGAAGTGAAGGGTGATGTTTGTGGTCTTGGTGGGCACGTTCACCTGAGTGTTAAATGAGTCCCAAGATCGCTCATGAAATAAAGTAATACAGGAAGCGCCTGGGTGGCTCAGTCGGTTAAGTATCGACTTCAGCTCAGGTCATCTTGCAGTTCATGGGTTTGAGCCCCGCATTGGGCTTTGTGCTGACAGCTAGCTCAGAGCCTGGAGCCTGTTTCAGTCTGTGTCTCCCTCTTTCTCTCTGACCCTACGCTGCTTACGCTGTCTCTCTCTCTCTCTCTTTCTCTCAGAATAAATAAAACATTAAAAAAAAAAAAGAAATCGAGTAATATTGGTAGCACTTTTTGCCTAACACCTGGTCTCTGTTCTCCGTGTGTGGGGAAGGGAACTTGGGGGGGTGGGTAGTTCCATTTAGGGAGTAATTCCTGTAGCTTTTCTTCAGGCATTATTGACCCTGAGGAACTCTCCAGGAAAGAGAAGGGACAGGGGCGCCTCGATGGCTCAGTTTATTAAGCCATTGACTTTTGGTGTCAGCTCAGGTGATGATCTCACCATGGGTTTGAGCCCCCAGTCTGGCTCTGTGCTGACAACGCACAGTCTGCTTGGGATTCTCTCTCTCCTGCTCTCTCTCTGCCCCTCCCATGGTCACTCTTTTCCTCCCTCTCAAAATAAATAAATAAATAAATAAATAAATAAATAAATAAATAAATAAATAAATAAATAAATAAATAAATAAGAGAGAGAAAAGGGGCAAATCTCTGAGTCACTTATTAAAATCCCAAAGGTCTCTCTAGAGACCCATTTGGAGCTGTTGCTTTGGATCAGCCTGTACAGTGCTCGGCAGGCTGACTCTCCCAGGGGCTCTGAAGGCCCAAATGTGACCAGCAAGTTGGTTTTTATAACCAATTTACAGTCTTAAGGAGAAGCAGCTTAAGCGGGCCCCACCTGTCCCCCAAGACCCTGGTGCTGGCCTCTGGCTGGCCAGCAGGCGGCGCGCAGCGTGGGGCCCGGAGGGGAGGCGGGCCTCTCGCCCCGGCCGGGACGTGCGCGCGCCCGCAGCCGGCGCCGCGCACGCCGGGGCTAGGGAGCCATTTCCGGGCGGGGGTGGGCGGGGCCGCCGGCGGTGGGACTTCCAATCTCGGCGACCGCGGCTGCAGGGGGAGCCCGCGCTCCGCCGCCCCGCGAGGCTGTCGCGTGGTGAGGAGGAGCCGGGCCGGCGAGAGGGAGAGGCTAAGGGGAGGAGCAGGGAGGCGGCCTCGGGGCAAAGGAGTGCAGGGGGCCGCCGCGGCTCCGGAAGAGGGACGGTCGAGCTGGGACCGAGGGCTCCAGGGTGGGCTGGGCACGGCAGGGCAGGGGAGTGCAGGGGAGGAGGGAGGGTAGGGCTGGCGGATGCCGAGGGAGCGCGCTGAGGCTGGGCGCGGGGGGCCCGGCAGTGGGTGCTGGAGAGCGCCGGGGCCGATAGGCAGCGGGCTCTGAACCCCCACTCCCGCGGAGGTAGGAGCGGACGTGGGGCAGCCCGATCTGCTGCTCCTTCCGAAGGGAGGAAGGGCTCCGGGGTGGGAGGGATGGGGTCGCGGACGAGGCCCGCCGGGCTCCGGAGGCTGGACGCCGAGATGGGCTGCCATCGGCGTCCGATCCTTAGCAGTGCCGCGTTGGTGGGCTGGGCCCCGGGCTCGGGTTGGCTGCGGGCTGGGCGTTTCCCCGGGTGTCTACCTGGGGGGCTCGCTTCGTGGGAGGCTGGGCCCAGATTGGTTTGCTCAGTTGTGGGCGGGAAGCCCAGGGCCAGCAGGGTTCTGATTCGCTGGCTCGGGTGCTGGGGGCGGAGTCTCCTCGCTGGGAGTGAAATCTGAGCTCTCAAAGGAGGGAGAGAACCATTTCTTGACTGCTCTAGCGACTCGGGGCGGGCAGACGCGACAGTTTAAAGCTTTGGAAGTAAACAAACCTGGTTCCCTTTTGCAGAGGGGAGGCCCCGTAAGGACAGCTGGAAGAGGAAGATGCTGAGTACAGACCTTCTGATGTTGGTGAGCTTTCCCAAACATCCCCTTTGTTACAAGTCGCATGTCCCTTAAGTTTTATTTTTAGTCCGATGGATCTGAGTGTGTAACTCTCAGTTCTGATGCTTGCTTTGAGTAGCTGAGCGTTTCTGCTACGTGTATTTTGGGTTTAATATTTGAGACGGGTAAGGATACATGACTGAATTAGACATATGAATATATTTGTATTTAATGAAGATGAGGACTCTTTTACAGAATTCTTGCAACTTATTTTAATCTCTCCCTTCCCGTACTACCAGAGCAGTTTTCAAACTTGTATTAAATTTTGTTTGGGTCTGCCATATATTCGCTTATAAGTGTTTGTCTCTTATAAATGTTACGATTCCTGGGAAAGCAGGTATCCTGTCTTTTTAAAAGATGAATAAACAGTTGTCACAGTGCTCTGTGTATAGTAGGTGCTTGACAAATGCTTGTTGAGTTAAGCCCAGTTCTTTTGCTGTTTTTTCCCCTCTCCAGATTTTCTGTGCTTTTTTTTTTTTTTTTTTTTTTTTAACGGAGCAGGGAGAATAGTATTGCCAAATGAATGTTTACCAAAGTGAGGTTTTATTCTTGGGACCTTTATGGTTCCATAGAGGCTCTTTATTGTGAGAATTTTAGGGAGCCTGTAGTTTTTCAGTAGTTATATAGAAAAAGGAACATTTCATTGAAAAAATTTTTTTAAATTTTATTTTTGATAGGACATAAGGCGGGGGGGGGGGGAGGGCGGGCAGGGAGAGAAAAGAGAGAAAGAGGGAGACACAGAATCTGAAGCAGTCTCCAGGCTCCGAGCTGTCGGCACAGAGCCCCATGTGGGGCTCCAACCCACAGACCATAAGATCATGACCTGAACTGAAGTCGGTCGTCCAACCGACCCAGCCACCCAGGCGCCCTGAACATTTCGTTTTTATTAAGCTACTTCTCTGAGTCTGAGGTTTCTTTGTGCAAAAACATTGATTTAAAAACCATTCCTTTCTTTTTTTACCTCACTATCGCAGAGAATTAGTTGCTATCATTGGGAATTTGGCTAAAACGAGTGTGTGTGTGTGTGTGTGTGTGTGTGTGCGCGCGCGCGCCTAGCGCTGACTTTCTGTAGTAGCAAAACCTATCAGTTCGGTGGGAAGGGAAAAGAGGGAAACTTAGTTGTGATTAGTTCTGGTCTGAGGCAGAGAGCAAGGATGATTTTAAAGACACAGATAAATATTTGGCTTATCCACAGATCCTGATGCAGAGTTCACCCAAAATAGTTTCTTGCCTCAACTTTCATGGAATGTCAGTGGATAATAAATTGCCTTCTGTGATTTTAAATTATTAGTCCAAGAGCCATAGGTTAGGAAAATTGGAAACTGCAAATAAGTAAAAGGAAGCAACTCCCAATACTTCCACTACTAGGAAACAATCACAGTTAGCACCTTGAATGGTTAATGCACAATGATTTGTAACAATTGACAGTTTGTTTCTCTTCCTACAGATCAGTATCTTTATGTCAATTAGGATTTCTGGGTGCCAGTAGGATATACCTTCGTGCCCAGACATGTGCTTCTTGGGCCTGTGGCTCTCTTTAGCAGTGCTTTTATTCCGAATATTAACTTTGGAATCAGTTTTGTTTTTTAAAGATTTCTGTAGCAAGCACCAGTACTTTTCATTTTCCTCATTTGACGATCTAGAACATTTAGGGTGTTGCTTTGCTTCTTGGTGTAAAGAATTAATTCATACGGATAATGACTGGCCTTCAAGAATCCTCACGCTCTGAAGATACTGCACATGGTTCTGGAGGGGCTTTCTCTGGAGAAGTTGTTATTCCTTCCTTTTTTTTTTTTTTGTTATTCATTCTTTGCCTGTGCTGTGCTGAAGAATCAGTGGCCAGGGCCGGGTGTTCACTGGGGGCATTAAACCATCATTATCTTTGTTCTTTAGTTACTTTGTATGAAGCATGAGACTTGTTCTGGGCCCTCTAACTGAGAAGAAAGGACCCCAGTTAATAAAAAATGGCCTCCATGCAGGGCAGCGTATTACAGAACCTCAGAACCTCAGAATTAGAAGTCGTCTCGGAGGCCGTATGATGCAACTTCTTACTTATGTTGTGCTTGGATCCTTTTTCGAGCATCTCTGATAAATGGTGTCCAGTCACCCATCTTTTCTGCTGGAGGAGCAAGATGGACATAAGCTAGGAGATCATATACAGTGGATCCAGAAGTCATAGAAGCCTGATAGTTAACATTGAGCAGCTGTTAACATGTTAGGTGCAGAAATAGAGACTCTGCATATTCATTTAATTTGCACAGTAACCCTTTGATAAATATGCTGGCATCCTTTTGCAGGTGAAAAACTAGGCTTAGGGAGGGTACCGCAGCGATGAAATGCCTTAACCACAGCTAGTCTTACTTCACATCCCTCCTTACCTGCTTTGTGATGCTGCCTCCAGGCCACATTCCCCATAAGGGACAGAGGTTGGTGAGCTTTGTGACTGATGGGAGGGGGTTTGTTTGTGTGTGTGTGTGTTTGGGGGGGGAGGGCTGAGTAGGATAGCTGTGCCCTCTAAGGGAGCACTTTGGAAGCGAGTGCTTTTGTTTTCTAGTGCCATCTTGTCAGAAAATAATTTTTTTTTTTTTTTTTAAATACAGGTTGTTTATTTTCTCTCACCTTGCCGTTAGGGCACTATATTGAAAGTTTAAAAGTTATATTCGTGTAACTGTAATGCTGCAGTCTTTGAATTTTATTTCAGAGTAGTAAAGGGCATACCAAGTATTTGTTATGAAGAGAGGGCGCTGGGTTTGGTAGGGCTGGAGACTACTGCATGGACAGGATCCTGCGACCCTAAAGCAGGAAGATGAACGGAGTCCGTACATGACCGACTTTGTATTCCGACCACAGAGCTCCAGCCAACGGCCCTTGATTCTGCCCTCTTTTGATAAGGGCGGTTTGCCTGCCTTCTCCTACTTGCTTACTTATGACATGTCATGGGCTGTAATACTTTCCACCGCTCTCACAGAGAGTAAGAGAGGGGAGAGTATCCATCTGTCACTTACGATGCTTTCAGAAGAATTTCAGGTCCAGGAATTTTTTTAGCATTTTTTCTCCCCGTTGGCAACCATTCTTTTCATCCATGTTCTCCTCCTTCCTAGTGCCAGGGAATGGCATCGGTTTGCAAGTTGTCAGATACTCCTAGCTTTTAAGAACAGCCTACTTTCTGAAGGTAAATCGGTTCCTCAGGTGGCTTTTCGCTTTCCCATCCGGTGAATCATACGCAGCATGATAATGCTGGGTGCAGTTCAAGTGATAGTTTATCTAGGGCCAAGGTCCTCAGCCAAGGTTGATTTTGTCCCCCCAGGAACATTACCTTAGCATCTGGGTAGGCTGTGGATTCATCCAGATAGGGGACTGAGTCTTGTCTCAGAGTTTAATGGGCCTGCTACAGTGTTACTTAGGGATATTTTGCCCAGAGATGGTGTCCTGCTTTGGAATATGTGTATTGGATGACATACAGCATAATCTGTAATGGAGTAAAATTTTAAGAAATGCTCTCCTCTGCAATATTTTTGCAGCACTCTCTTGATTTGGAAACAGTATGCCTGTCTCAGCTTTGTGTTTTGGGTTCAGATGGAATGTTTCCAGACCTTAGAGCTTTATCTTTGAGCCTTGAATCTTTTTCAGGCATGCTTTCTTTCTGAATGTCAGATAGAATTTGAGCAAAAGACCGAAAACTTGACACTAAAAGCTCATTTGTGGTATTCGAATCTGGTGTCCTGTTTGTAGGATTGTCTAGAAGAAAGGGAAAATTCATCGGGACCTTTAAACTTTTGTTGACAATTTGAGTGGCCCTCACTGTACTTGGCATTGCTCCAATCTTACTAGTAAAGCAAAACTTTCATAACAAGTTTGATCATTTCTCCAGCTATTGGTCTAAAGGAGGGAGGGCTTCTAAATAGAAGAACCTCACATCCCAATTTTTTGGCTTGGCTTTGCCATCTGGGAGTCAGGAACTTTTAGTAACGTTTGCTTTCTTAACTAGGCTTTGCCCAATGCCCTGTTAATACAATAGTGCACGTTGGTGGCACAATCGGCCATCGTCTTGGGATTCAGAATTTTCTCCAGGGAATTGATTTCTAGTGAATCAGTCCATATGTGGCAACATACAGAACAGAATTACTGGGAGAAAAACCATGCTGTGGGGTGAGAGGAAGTAGGAGGCATCGGGAAGATGGAGTAGTGCAGGCTGAGTTGTTGGTTGAATATATCCATTCTCTCCCGGCAGCCTCCAGTAGTGGGGCTGAGGGCGTGAGAGGACTGTTTACAAAATTGGGCAGAGTTGAGGAAGACCGGTAGTGGTTGGTGACACACCTCAGGGCTGACAGCCGGCCGGCATCACTGTTAGGCCTGAAGGGGCAAAGATACAGCAGTTTCTGGAGCCTTGAGAGTGGCCTGTGGCCCGGCAGGAAGGGAATCGAGGGGAATCAGTACCTCAGACTCTGTCTTTTCCCACCCTCTCTGATCGCATGCATGCTGGAGCCTTTCGCCGGGCCAGACTCAACCGGAAAGGGAGCCTGAGTGATTTACTTCATGCAGGGCAGCCCTGTGAGGCACACAGTGGTGAGGAGGTTGGGTTGAGGGGGTAGAGGAGCCAAGGGAGGCTAGCCAGTGTGCTAAAGTTGAAGGCAAGTTAGTTTCGAAAGGCGCAAGCGAGAAGATACCTCGTTAACAGAGTCTGGCAGAATGGAGAGGACATGGAATGTTCTAGAGAAGGAACGTTCTCACCGATAACAGAAGGACAGATTCAGAGGCAAAGTGTCACCACGGCTTTGGCAAGGCCAGAGCTGCTTTCTTCCAGGGGTAGCCTCAGAATCTTAATTGCCTCAAAGGCTTTTAGAAATCCTGCAGGCCACTTCCCTTGTTGTGTGGAAACCCTTCCCCCAGGCCCTGCCAGAGCCTGTGCGGGCTGCTTGCTCTGGGAGCTCTCTCCATTGTTGGGCAACTTGCATTGTTAGAAAGGTTGTCATTTGTCCAGGTCACTGAGCACCTCCATTCGGATTAGGTTTGCCTGTTTATGAGAGAAAAAACTAAAGAAAGAGATTTTAATGAAAAAAAATTTTTTAACATTTATTTATTATTGAGAGACAGAGAGACACAGGGCATGAGCAGGGGAGGGGCAGAGAGAGGGGGAGACACAGAATTCTAAGCAGCCTCCAGGCTCCGAGCTGTCAGCACAGAGCCTGATGCGGGGCTCGAACTCATGAAGTGTAAGAACATGACCTGATCTGAAGTCAGACGCTTAACTGACTGAGCCACCCAGATGCCCCAGAAATAGAGATTTTTAAAAGGTAGAAATAGGCTTCTCTAAAGTAAGAGGAACCCAGAGTAGACAGTTCCTGCGGATGTGGCCCCTTCGTAGGTTTTTGAGGAGGCCCCCCGCACACAGTGTATCCCTCCTAGTCCAGGATAGCCGTGCTCAGCTTGAGCTCTCAAGTTCACGTTTTCTCAGGCAGGAAGAAGAAAGGCAGGAAGATGGGCTCGCCCTGCTTTTTAGTCTAAGATGTTTTCACATAGAATTTAGTGTACATACACAAGCCTGTATACAGCACATAGCTACCTTTTAAAGAGTAATAAAGTAGTCGTAACATCTATGTCCCAGGCTAAAAAATAGAACATTTGGGGCGCCTGGGTGGCTCACCTGGCTAAGCATCTGACTTCAGCTCAGGTCATGGTCTCATGGTTCATGAGTTTGAGCCCCGCATTGGGCTCTGTCCTGACAGCGCATTGCCTGCTTCAGATCCTCCGTCCCCTGCTCTCTCTGACCCTCCCCCACTCATGCTCACTCTCTTTGTCTCTCAAAAATAAATAAACATTAAAAAAAAACCTTTAGGACATTTACCTCCAATCGCTGATGACATCTCCTTTCCTCCCCTCTAGGGAGAACTATCCTGATTTTTGGAATAATTATTCTCTTGCTGAGTTAAAGAAAAAAAATAAAAGTGTTACCATGCATGTATATGTCCCCTAAGTTTAGTTTTGTTTTTTAACTTGCTAAAATTGATTTATATGTATTTTTGGTGATTTCCTATGTTGCTCGGTGTTTGCGAGACTCCTCCATGTTGGTGCATGCAGTTTATTGGTTTTAGGTCCTTGGTGTTCACTGTTGCATAATATTTCACTGTATCACTGCCACAGATTATCTGTTCCGTGACGGTGGGCACTTGGGTGACTTCCAGTTTGAGGCTTTTTTGAACGTTACTGTTAGGAACTTTCTTGTATGTGATAGGGGGCAAAAGCGTAAGTTTCTCTGGGATTGAGCCTTGGTAGTGAAACTGCTCCCTTGTGACTTCCCTAGATAATAATGGCAGACCTTTCAGAAGAAACTGCAACAGTTTATCCTCCTAGCAACAGTTCAGGAAAGTTCTTGTTCCTACACAGCTGGACAAACCTGGTATTTACAATGCTTTTTATTTTCTGTTAGTCTGGTAGGGGTGAAATTGATTTCTATGTGCCTTCCCCTGATGACTAGTGAGGTTGAGTGTCCTTTTTTCAATGTGTATTGACTATTTGGAGTTCCTGTTTGGCGGGTGCCTCTTCCAGGCTTACACTTTATCAATGATTTGTTTCTCCTTGTAGTTCTATTAGATTTTGCTGTGTATATTTTGAGATTTTGTTTCCGGGTGCATATAGATTTAAAATCGTTACATCTTACCTAGTAAGTTGTGCTTTTTATCCAGTCGTGCTCTTTGAGTTCATATAACACAGCTGTGTGAGCTTTTTGTCATGAAATGGACAGATCGTAAATGTTTGAAGGAATGGCCTGCCTGTTGTATACGCAGAAACTGCCAAGCAGTCTTCCCCTAGTCCATTCTTCTGGCACATTGTTATTAGTGTGTCTTATTATCCCATGAAGTGGAGGAAGCACTTTTGAATTTAAGAAAAGAAGTAAGGAAGGGGGCGCCTGGGTGGTTCAGTCAGTTAAGTGTCTGAATTCGACTCAGGTCATCATCTCACGGTTTGTGGGTTTGAGCCCCACATCGGGCTCTGTGCTGACAGCTCAGAGCCTGGAGCCTGCTTTGGATTCTGTGTGTGTGTTTCACTCTCTGCCCCCACCCCCTTCCCTCTCCTCTCTCTCTCTCTCAAAAATAAGTAAACATTAAAAAAAATAAAGAAGTAGAGTTTTGGGACACCTGGGTGGTTAAGCACCGGATTCTTGATCTCACCTCAGGTCATGATCTCATGGTTCTTGAGTTCGAGGTCTGTGTTGGGCTCTGTACTGACAGCATGGAGCCTGCTTAGAATTTTCTTTCTCCCCCTCTCTCTGCCCCTACCCCACTCATGCAGTCTCTCTCTCTCAAGGTAAATAAACTTAAAAAAAAAAGCATAAAAAAAGGTTTTTTTGAGGTATAACTTGCATACAGTAAAGGGCACAGATCTTTATTGTACAGGTCAGTTATGTTTGCATATGAGTACGCTGTACTCACTGCCCAGGTACAAAGAATGGCCAGCATGTCAACAAGTTCCTCCCCTTTGGTACCCACCAGAGGTTATCATTCTTCTCACTGTAGATTAGTGTTGCTGATTTTCGAACTTCGTATAAATGGAAACATACAGTACCTTCTATTTTGTGAGTATCCTTTTTGTTGAATCTGTGAGATTCAGCCATGCCCTTATGTAGCAATAGTGTTAAAAGTCATGGCTGTGTAGGTTCACAGTGTATACTATACCACCGTTTATTCATTCTGTAGTTGATGAACATTTCTGTTTCTGGTTTTGACCATTTTAAATGACACTTCTACATTCTTGAACATGTCTTTTGGTAAACATAGACTTGCCAGGTCATGAGGCACACTGCCAGCCAGGTTTCCCAAGTGGCCATCCAATTTACACTCCCCCAAGGTTTTTTTTCTTTAATTTTTTTAAATGTTTTTTTATTTATGTCTAGGAGAGAGAGAGAGACAGCGTGAGCAGGGGAGGGTCAGAGAGAGAGGGAGTCACAGACTCTGAAACAGGCTCCAGGCTCTGAGCTGGCAGTCAGCACAGAACCCGACGCGGGGCTCGAACCCACGAACCGCAAGATCATGACCTAAGCGAAAGTCGGACGCTTAACCGACTAAGCCACCCAGGTGCCCTTCCCCCAAGGTTTTCTTAATAGATAACTTTTGCATTTAGCTCTCCAGCAGCAAATCTTAAATTTCTGTTACCTGTGCACCACACGTGGGAGACAGCATGGAAAACTCTCTCCTGAAGTAGATTAGGCACTTTTAAAGTGTGAAATGGCCTCCCTTTTCTGTAATTTCCCCGGAGAGCAAAAGCCTACTGCATTCTTATTTATCTCTTCTATCATTATTCATGAACATTCGACGGAAGGAGAGCAGAATTTTCTATTAAGGGCAGAGGTTTAGATTTGTGAAACCCCATCTGTAGCAGTTACTTTGAAGGTAAAATCATAGTGCCTTGGAACTCTTTGGAATCTGGGTGGTAGGTTTACGCTTTGTGCTCTATTGGGGAGCAATAGAATAGAAGGGGAGCCCTTCTTTTCTGGAGCCTTTTTCTGAAGGCAGTTAAATGGACTCCTTTGAAATGCATTTTGGCAGATGGATCTAAAAATGGATACATCAGTCCTGTCTTGAGTTCCAGTGTTACTGGTGCTGAGACAGTTGAGGCAAATAGCGAATCCTGTTGTCAGACTCTAAGAGGAAGGACCAGAGGACAAATAGAAGAACGCCACAGGAGACCAGCTCCTTGGCCAGCTGTGTTGCCGTCGAAGGCCCAGGATGGGATTACCCATTACCCAGCCCTTTGTGATAAGCTTGTGATTTCAGCTGCTTCCCCAAGACTCATACCTACAGCAAATCAGCATCAGTCTGTCTAGATGCCTGAAATCAGCCTGATGATCTGTAAACATAAGTGGGTAACCGGTTTAATCTTGTTTTGTAAGTAAGAGGACACTTGTAACCTTCTGATTGAATTAGATAGTGGAAGGCCGGGATTTGATGTAACATCTGTCTTATTATATTGAGGAGCAGCTCACTAGTAGCCTGTAATTTATTACTGTCCTCTGTAAGAAAACACAACATAGGCATGGGAATCAAACCACTTAGGGCCTCTCCCAGCTCTACCTGTGGGACCATGGCTCAGGACACTGCAGAGGTGGCTTGTCTTTGCTGCTTACTGAAAAGGAAGGTGGGATGTTTCTTCTCGGAGATTCAGATTCCTCCAATACTTAGTGTTTATTATCTGCAGTTGCTTTATTACCTTGGTGCACTAAATACTCACAGCAGCCCTGTGAGTAGATAGACAGGGGTATCTTTCTTGTCTGGTGAACTTTTTGTTGAATTATAGCAATGGAATTTGTTTTTGCAGATGAGCAAAATCCTGCTGCATTGAGGCTCAGTGATGTGCCAGAGGCCACACAAAACTAAAATTAGAGTAGAAGCCTCTGATTACCACCCCAGACTTCCCAGGGCACCACACTGCCTGCACAACACTAGTAATGGATGCTCAGTGAGCCCACAGAAGTTGTGATGAGTGTCAGTTCAGGATGACACTCAGAGGTGGCTGTCCCTTTCACACACCCCGGGTAGTGGCTAGAGTGTGTGTTTAATGAGCTGCCAAAGGAGAAAGTGTTTTTTTTTTATTTTTTAAATCTCTTCTAAAAATGTAACAGCTAATAATCCTGTTTATAACCTCGTAAAAATACCTACCATTAGATAATAGTGATCCTTTCCATCTAGTTTGTATCTAAGTTCTAAATTAGTTTTAGATAGCTAGGATTGCTTTCATTTGGAGTTCAAAGTTTATTCTCTGCTTCTGGAATTGTAGAATTTCTGCTGGGTTTTGGTCCAGATGGGAACTTGTTTTCAGAAAGGCCTTTGGGTTTTTGGGGGTTTTTTGGTTTTTTGGTTTTTGGTTTTTCTTTTTCTTTTTTTTTTTTTTTTAATATTTTTATTTATTTCTAGAAGAGAGAGAGACAGTGTGAGCAGGGGAGGGTCAGAGAGAGAGAGGGACACAGAATCTGAAGCAGGCTCCAGGCTCCGAGCTGGCAGTCAGCACAGAGCCCGACGCGGGGCTCGAACCCACGAACCGCAAGATCATGACCCAAGCGAAAGTCGGACGTTCACCCGACTAAGCCACCCAGGCGCCCCTCTTTTTTTTTTAAAGAAAGCCTGTGACTCTTAGGTGGTTGGTCTTAGCCACATTTCGGAGACAGAGATGGACCTGCTGGGTCACAATGCCTTTTTTTTTTGAAGTGTACGTTTCATGGATTTTTATCACATTCTCACATTTGCGCAGCCCTCCCCACAGTGTCAAAACATTTTCAGAAGAAACCCCCAGCTGTAGCACTTACTGCCTTATGTCGTCCTGGCCCCTGGCCCTAGCTGCCACCACACCTTTCCTTGTTCAGAGTGCTGCGTGCCACTGGAATCCTACAAAATCTGGTCTTTTGTGATCAGCTCTTCCACTTGGCATGGTGTTTCAAAGGTTCATCCCTATTGTAACATGGATCAGAACGTCATTCCTTTTTAGTGCTAAGGCTTTTCCTGGAGAATTTGAAGTAATGGATGCTTCACCCACAGGGAACACAGGAGTATTGGGTTTACTTTAAATATAATAGGGTACCTCTGTGATTCATTTTAGAGAGGGGGTCATTAACCTGGGAAAGATGCACCCCAGTGATGGCTTTCAGGATGTCCTGAGCTCTTTGTAATTATCTTCATGTTCCCAAGCGTTTTTTGGTGGGGTAGTTTGGGGAACGAGAGTTTTTAGCTTTTGTTAAAAGATCATTTTCAGGGGTTGCCTGAGTGACTCAGATGTCTAAGCCTTCAACTCTTGATCTCAGCTCAGGTCTTTTTTTGTTTGTTTTGCTAAAAAAATTTTTTTTAATGTTTTATTTACTTTTGAGAGATAGAGAGTCTGTGTGTGTGTGGGCACTCACAGGAGGGGCAAAGAGCGAGGGAGACACAGAATCTGAAGCAGGCTCCAGGCTCTGAGCTCTCAGCACAGAGCCCGACGTGGAGCTCGAACTCACAAGCTGTGAGATGATGACCTGAGCCAAGTCCGACGCTTAACTGGCTGATCACCCAGGTTCCCCTCTCAGGTCTTGATCTCAGAGTCATGAGTTCAAGCTCCATATTGAGCTCCATGCTAAATGGGGAGCCTACTTAAAAAAAAAAAAAAAGGTAACTTCAAAGAAAGGTAAAAATCATGACACTGATACAAATAGAAAATGAACACACATTGAAATTTTTACTTTGCCTACAGTGAGGAAACCAGGCAGGTGTTCTAACCAGTTTGAAGGACAGGTCCAAAGAACAGACACATTTATAGATTAGGAACACTAAAATGAGTACACAAACACCACCCAGACTGTTTTCTTATAGTGGAGAGGGAAGTCACTTGAACCTTGTGGCAGATTTTATGTGTTTATAGATGAAGAGTAGTTTGCATTGCCATAATTATTTACAGCTTCTAGAGTTGTAAAATAACTTCCTTAGAATCAGAATCTGGTAATTAGACAATTACCAGATATATAATTTTCCATCAGATTCACACATTTTCTTCTGTACTTTCAACAGATTATCAAAAAAGTTTGAAACTCTTTCAAATGTTAATTTTTTAATGTTTGTTTTTGAGAGACAAAGACAGAGCATGAGAGGGGGAGGGACAGAGAGAGAAGGAGACACAGAATCCTAAGCAGGCTCCAAGCTCTGAGCTGTCAGCACAGAGCCCTACGTGGGGCTCAGACCCACAAACCATATCATGACCTGAGCCAAAGTGGGACACTTAACCGACTGAGCCACCCAGGTGCCCCTCAAATGTTAATTTTAAATTTAGTGTCTTATATCAGTTTAAAGAAATAGCACCTTTGTGACTATGTTTTGAAGGCTGACTTTCCAAAGGGTGTTTTATCTTGGTTGAGGGCCAGTCAGAGACCCAGGGATTGGTCTCTGGTTGTGCTTTTGAATAATAGAAAGGAGTAGACTTGGCAACTAACTTAGGTTCCACTTCTGGCCTATACTCAGTGTTTCTTATCTCCAATGGCAGCAGGACTATCGACATGGAGATTTCTAGAAATATAATCTGGAAATTCTAGGTGTCCTCACTCAGGGACAAAGGGAGATAATCCTGTTAGTAAACTAAGTCTGGGAAGAGAGAAGCCCTTCTGACTTCTTTCCCAACTGAGGTAGACTCAGGGAAGGCAAGACATCCCCTATATGTGTGTAGAGTATGGGATTATTTCTGCTGGCCCTTGCTTGTAATCTAAGGAGTTCCCATTTGTAGTTCTCAGAGGATAGTGAACTCCTTTTGTACTCTGAAGGTGACTTCTGTGCATGTGCACATGCAGCCACTTACCATGAGAGACTGGGAGTTAAGGCCGTCAAGTTCAAGGAGTACTTTCGCCCACATCTTACTACCTTACCTTTGGGTGAGAATCTATTTAGCAAGGAAACCCGTAATTGCTCACACCTCGACATCCCTCAGCCTGTTCCTCTGCTTACTGAGCTTGGTTTTCTGAGTTTTAGCATTCTCTCCTAGTTTCAGCTCCTCGGGGTGCCTTCCTTGATGCATTGCAGGAGACAGGGGCTCTGGATCCTTAGTTGACAGACTCCATACCCCTCTTCACTTGATGCCTTGTCCTGACCACGAGTAAATAAATCAAAAATTGATGCACCCATTTGGCAGTGTTTAGGGCTGTCAGCTTCTGTGAGCTCAGAAGCTTTGATTGTCCATGAGTACACTTCTGATGGCTTGAGAACATTGCTGATCAGTCTCCTTTCTGAGGCCAAGATTGTGTCTCAGTGATGGTAAGGTGCTTTGCCTGAATATTCTAGGGCCACGTGTAGAGCAGTTAGACCTGGGAGATGTTTGTGGAATAGTACCAAGCATGTACCTCTGACTTGCAGCGTGCCTGGAAGGGAAAACGTGGACTGTTCGGCTTGTTGAGGTGAACAGATACTAGGTCTCTTGTTTCACATAGTGGAATTTTGAAGGAAGTATATGGTTTGCTCTTTACCTACTAAGAAATGATGATTCAGTCCCTTCAAACATTTACCTGTATTTGGTTTCACTGGGCAGTTCTTCTTTAATGACCCAAGGGAGATTTTCCTTTGGGCTTGTGATCTGGTTTTGCTGATAAACAATGCCTTTTAAGGCTCTAAAAACAATAGTGTTTTCTTACCTGTTAACTTGGTGCTTTGAAGTTCTGTGGAATGTGATATGAAAGAGAATCATTTAATTAGCTTCGTTTTCTGTGTTTTTAGGGCAGAAGTGGAGTACGATTCACTACATTAACTCTTTGGGGTCTTGTGTACTTTGACTTCACTCCTTAACCTTAGTCACGGGCTTTAGAGTACCATCTGATCGTAGGACATTAAGGCAGTGGGTGAACTGGGTAAATCAGGTTTTTCTTTTCCTCAGCAGCCCATTCCTGCTTTAAAGCTTGGATTTCTGGCTCTTTGGGGAAAACTATTGAGTGGTGGAGTGTGTAGCTGTATTAGATGTGAAGGAAGAGGAAAGAGAGTCCCCTTTCTTCTGCAGCATTGCAGGGTGGGAGGTTTTGGTTTTCATTAGTATTTGGCTTAAGAATAGTTCTTAGCCAGGACCAGGTGACGTGGCCTTGTGGATTGACATGGCTGTGCCCCGCTAACACAGGGGTGCTTGGGGATGTCTTTGACCCTCATCTAAAAGATGGAGAGCTGCTGAGTTTGGTGACTGAGTCTCAGTAATATGTTTAGTCATTTATTGGGTGAGTCTTCTACACAAGAAGGGGGTGGGGAAGCCATGTGACTTTTGGGCTCTGATGTCTTCATCTGTGAGGGATGGAAAAGTGGTCACGTACTGGTCTTTAACCTATCGGCCCTGGTGACCTATGAGATGATGTATCCTGTGAGTTCGTCTGAATGGTGCTGGCATGTGCAGGCTGGCTGGTTACAAGTACCAGCCATTCTGCTGGGCAGATTCAAGTTCGTGGGAGAGATGCAGGAGAGGGGAGGCGGGATCCTCCCTGACGTCTTACAGAGCAGTCCTGAGTAGATGCAGGATTGTAATTACTTCACTTCAGTGGAATAAATAAATGTTGGGTTCCTACCATGTTAAAGGCGACACAGGACACACAAAACCTATGTTGTTCGTATTCTGATCCGCACTGGGTGCCCTGAGAGAGGTCACACAGGAAAGCAGTTACTTGATTATTCTCCCCGGACAGGGTCAAGTGCTTTGCCACTGGGACAGATTAACTCCGTGCAACTGGCCAGTGCAGGCTGGCCCTGACTGACTTGTGAGAGGTGACCTGAATGGAGGCATACTGGGTATCTGGCATATTAGAAATGCAAAAAAGTCACTGTGCTGCGACAGGAAGGGGAACCGTTTGCAGAAAAGTGGCTTTCCCAGAATCCTGATGTCACAGGGCCTCTGTGGTGATACCGTGAGGTTTCACTGGTGTGAGGTTCTCCTCCCGCGGGTGGTGGACTCACGCTCGAACCCAGGTCTGCGTGTGGCCGGCAGCCCTCACGTGCATGAGCAAGCACTTTGAGAGGCACAGGTCGTTACTGGCTCCACAGGACACTAGGGAAGCTAGCTCCTGGGCGCGTCAGCTTTGACCACAGAACCTTAGCCGACTCTGCTGGGTAATGATCAACTGGACATGATTGCCACATTTTCTTTGGCAGGGAATCTGTGTCGCTGTTCGGAAACTATTAGTAGAGCCCATCAGTCTGACAGTGGGCATGTTTTTCTTTGATCTTCAGCCTGATTTTCTTCGATGTGGGAGGAGCAGGAAGGGGAACGCACGGTGAAATAACGTGTTGTTTCCTCTGCTGGACCTCACAGCGTTTTGGTTTTCCTGAGGACTCTTCTTTTACGTCCAACTCCTCCAGCGAACGTCTAGATGCGCGTACTGTTGTGGAGCCCTGAGAGATGGTTCCAGACATCTTGGAATTCAGCTCCGAGCGTGAAGTCCTGTTTTAGTTCTGACTCTGCTACTTTATACTTCGCCGGAGAGCAAACTTAACCTTTCTGATTTTGCTTTTCACCACCTAGGAAGTGAAACTGTTCATTCTGTCTTTTTTTTTTTTTTAAGCATTTGTTTATTTTTGAGAGAGTGAAAAACCATGTACTCACACTTGCATGTGAGTGGGGGAGGGGCAGAGAGAGAGAGAGAGAGAGAGAGAGAGAGAGAGAGAATCCTAAGCAGGCTATACACTGTCAGCACAGAGCCCTGTGCGGGGTTTGAGCTCATGAACCCGTGAGATCATGACCGGAGCCGAAATCAGGAGTCGGACATTTCACTGGCTGAGCCACCCAGGAGCCCCAAAACTGTTCATTCTTAACCTAAGAACCTTGTGAGATTATGAAGTACAAATAAAATAATATGAAACCCATTGCAGATTTTAAGTTATATGAATATTACGAAGTATTCTCTACAAGTCAGTTAATGCCCTTAAGAGCTTTGCTCTTTTCTCTGCATGTTTATCATCGCCCCTCTAGCCGTCTCTTCATTTTATTCCCTCAGTGATCGGGTGGTCACCTAACCTTTGAGTTTGCAAGGGGAGAGAAAGTTTTAAGGGAAGCAAACAGGTGATCTCTGATCCTTCTAGAATAGCACCACGTGTATGGTAGGCGCTCGGAAAATCATTGCCGAGCAGCAGAAAGGTTCAGTAGCAGTAGGCATGTTGTGGTGGTGGTCGTGGTGCCCAGAGGCCTCCTCTGAAGGTAGGGGGTGTGGGAGGCAGCCCTAGGTGCCGCCGCAGCCCATATGCCGTTGCTCTGGAACACAGCGAGTATAGATGGTTTGGCCTGTGAGGTGCTGGATTGTATTTGCGTTAGCTCCGAGAAGGGAAGCATGGTCTGCGGTGGGCCTGGCGATGTCTGCCAGATGGCTTTTCTCTCACTTTTAGAATGTTTCTTCTGGTATAAGTTGGCAATGAAGACATTTGCTGTGGAAAAAAATAACACTGTCTAATTGGTGATTGATCAAGCGCAGTACTCATTCTCTAAGGAGTTTTTCAGGGGGCAGCGGTGTGAGTAGTGCCTTGGTGGGAGTTTACTGCTGGAATCTTGTTCTCTTGAAGCCATTTAGGGACCGGAAGAGTGAGCAGTTGTTGGGAATCGATTTGCCTCCGGCAGGTAACACTAAGGAAGTCATTTCCGCATCTCTCTGCCTGTTGTTTTCAGCACATCATAATCCTGGCCTCACAGGAACGTGAAGAGAATAAATCATCAGTGTAAAAAGCACGGAGATTGCATATGGTGCATAGTACCTCTGTGTTAACACCCTTCACTGCATCGCACAGCCGCCTTCTCTAATTAAAGAAGCCAGGAGTACAGTCACTGTGAGGCACTGCTTTTAAAGCTGAATATCGTGATCCATTTAGAGGGATGCAGAGTCAATTCAATGGGTCAAACGTTGAAAAAAAGAAAGTAGAAATAACAAAAAAAAAAAAGTAAGTGCATCACAGGTAATAAGGTGTTAGGTGTATTATTCTGGAAACTTTTGCTTTGGCCCCATATCTTTCTGTTGCTATGTGTATAGCTTGTCATAAAATATGTTTCTGTGCGTCTGTATTAGAACAGTTTGAAACCTCATGGTCTAACAAGTAACATGCCCCAAATTGTCAGAATTTGTACACTTGCACTGTTTTGCTTTTATGAAAGCGTCTTGCTCCTTTGACGTGATTTGGTGGTGGAAAGAGTTCAACATGATGGGGAGTCGTAGGCCACCTAACTCCCATAAACTCTTGCAGCTGCCTTCTGTCCAACACTCATTAAGATTATTGAGTACTATTTTGATGTCTTTTAGACATCAGCTATGGCCTGAGCCATTTGATCAGAAGTGGAATGAGTAAGAAGAGAAAGGCTGCGTAGTTTACCTGCCCTTATTTGACAGCAGCTTCTTAAATAGTGAATATTTTGAATCTTCCTACTACAGAGGTTTATCTTTTCTTCTTTAATATGATGCTTTACAAAGATTTATGGGGTTCTTTGTCACCATTTTATGTATATTCGGTGGGCAAAGTATTTTGTTTTTGTCCTCTAGAGGAATACATTCCCAATTTGATGACAGACTGTAAAGGAAGGAATACTCTACCTGTGGAGTTTTTAGCCAAACCACTGTTCTGTTAGGGGTTGGAGATGAACACCCCCCCACGCCCCCTACGCCCCCAGATACACATAGACCCAGGCACAGTTTATTTATTCTGTGACTGTTATTCTATGTCCCTTTCTCCAGATACAGAGTGGAGGCACAGCTTGGGGAACTAGTTTGCCTGGCGTTGCACAAGCTAGTGGCCTTCATGGATGACCATTCCTTTGTTTCCAGAGACGATATGTAGGTTAAAGTGAAATAAACAAAAGGTTGAGTATTATAACCATGAATAGATACACAGGTGTATGTAGACAAAAAATGTATTTCTGTAAGCAAAAAGGCCCAGTGGGAAATAGGAATTGTAATTATATTGAGTTTGTGTGGCGTTTCTGTGTAGACCTGTTTATCCGTAGTCATGACCCGGGCATACAATTTTAGTCTGTTATGAACTGTGTAATACATCCAAGGTAGATTTCTGCCAGAAACATAAATTAGGAGGAGGACACCCCAGGGGCTGCCCTGGAAGGTAAGTGTGTTAAGTGAGCCTCTGTCCATGAACACTTAGAAGGAAGACTCGAGGGAGTGCTGAATACTGAGTCAGGAGGCTTGGGTCCTGACAGGCCTGTCCGGATGGGCTTAGACATGCCATTCCACTTTGGGGCTTCTGTTTCGTAAAGTGCAAATGTGGGCTTTATCTCGAAAGTGCCCTTCAGCATTTAGATTGTCTTCTTCCCTAGGGCTGGAGTGTTGCATCAGGATCCAGCATGGGGTTTGTGCTGTTTGCGAGGCCCCAGAGAACCAGCGCTGCCTTTTTTTTCCAAGGAGATGGTGCACCTTACTTAGCCCACAGAGCCCTGTAAAGCAGTGAGTGGCTAGTACCGTGAGGTGCTTATTCACTGGGGACTGAGCCTGGGTTGTTTGTAGTAACCTAGAAGGACCTCGGACTGAGGCCAGGGGATGTAATTTCTGTGACCCACTAGTTGCCTACTCAGCTCACTGGGAGCCATCCAGACACAGTATCATTCTGTCTTTGGAGTAGGAGAGGATAGAAATCTGTGTCTTTTTTTTTTTTTTTAATATTTTTTAAAATTTATTTCTAGGAGAGAGAGAGAGAGCGTTAGCAGGGGAGGGTCAAAGAGAGAGGGAGACACAGATTCTGAAATAGGCTCCAGGCTCTGAGCTGGCAGTCAGCACAGAGCCCGATGCGGGGCTCGAACCCACGAACTGCGAGATCATGACCTAAGCAAAAGTCGGACGCTTAACTGACTAAGCCACCCAGGCGCCCCGAAATCTATGTCTTCTTAAGGAGATGTGTTTAAGGGCTTGGAATTGAAGGACTCCCATTATCTTATAGCAATTGGCAAGAACATATATTCTTGCTGAATGTAATTTTATAAATATTAGCAAGGAATGCCTTCGTATCTTCATAGGCTTTTTAAAACTTGACGAAGTTTGCATTTGCTTAGTCTTTGCTCTCGCCCTAATGCTAATTATATTGCTCTTTGTTCCGTGCTGTGAACAGTTGATAATATCTACAGGCATCTTTCGACATAGGTAACCTCTGTTTTCTGGGTTAATTAGGAACTAGTATCACCAGAGGAAGAGCTGATCTGCATGATTATTTCTTCCATCATCCCATTCATACATACTATCTATCGATCTATTTATTTCTTATTTTTTAAGTAGGACCCATACCCAGTGTGGGGCTTGAACTCACCACCCTAAAAGAGTTGCAGGCATTTCTGCATCAGCCAGCCAGGTGTCCCATATAACTGTTTGGCCCTCTGGTGAGATCATAGCCTTAACACTAAAAGGTTCTTAAAAATGATGGAAATCATGACACACCTTGGATGCTAGTAAGAGTCCTCTGGCCTTCCCCAGGTCCCGACCCATATGGTCACTGCTGTATTGATTGAGGTTGAGGTTGTTGATGGCAACAGTGGGCTCTGGGGAGTGGCCGGGAACTAGGAAGGGGTTGCAGGTAAGCTGTGTTTCCGTGGATAGCCCTCTAGGGAACCCAGCACTTGCCTGATGTTAATGACCTTATACCGAAATCTAATTGCCAAGGATAGAAGTGTTTTCAGTAAACATCTTTTGAGCACCTGTACTCCTTCTGAGCTTTCACACTGTTGCTAGAACATTGCATGTAGCCCTCCAACAGGAGCATGACTCAAACAAGTATCACTGTCTTTGTCTCAAAGTCTCCTTTATCTTCTTCAGCTTCCCTTTCTCTCCTACTCTCCCATGGTTAAGGGTGGCACCACTTACCCAGTCTCTCAAATGTGAACTTGAAGATTTGGAATGACCTGTATTCTTCCCACGCCATACTTCCTATATGCCAGACTTCTACATCTGTGGAATTAGCAAACTCTGTTGGCACTGCCTCCAAAAAGCATTTTTATTATCTATCTATCTATCTATCTATCTATCTATCTATCTATCTATCTATCTATCTTTTCTGAGAGAGAGAGAGACAGACAGCATGAGCAGGAGAGGGCCAGAGAGAAAAGGAGATACAGAATCTGAAGCAGGCTCCAGGCTCTGAGCTAGCTTTCAGCACAGAGCCTGACATGGGGCTCCAGCCCACGAGTGTGGGTGTGATCATATGTGATCATGACATGAGCCGAAGTCGGACGCTTAACCAACTGTGCCACCCAGGCACCCCCTAAAAGCGTTTTTAAACCCGTGCTGCTTTTCAGCCCCAATGTCATACCGCAGCCCCAGTTTATTTTTCCCCTAGGCTGCTGCCTCTTCGCTAAAATTTGTGTCTCTGACCTCTGTCTTCCTTCTCTTCATCTCCCATCAAGTTGTTTTTTAAAAAAAAAAATTGCTCTCCTGATTATGCCTTATGTTTGCTGCTGTTCTGCAATTTGCCTTTTTTTTTTTCACCCAACAGTATGTTCTGGAAAATTTTTAATGTGGTTTATTTAGATCTTTTTTTAAATGCTGCATAGTATGAATACTATGTTGTTATAGGTTATTTGGACATTCCTTCATGAATGGACATTTGTGATAGTATATTTCATTGTTATAAAGAATACTGAAGTGAATGTCCTTGAGCCTGTCTCTATACACACATGTGAGTGTGTAGATAGCGAAAAGGGGAATATCTGGGTCACAATGAATCTGTGTTTAACATGTGAATAGACACTGACAAATCAGTTTACAAAAGCTGCCTATCAATTTATATTCCCACTCTGCCTGCTTTTGTTTGTGTGTTTGTTTTAAGACCATTTCTAATCTGGACCTTGTGTACTTCTCCCAGGCTCCGTGCTCCAACTGATGTGTTCGCTCATGTACTTGGGCACGGTCAGCCACGAGCCAAGTGTTACGGGGCGTGCCCTGTGTGCCGGGCACTCTGTGTCGGGGACCTAGACCTGCTGAGCCAGATTGGTCCCTGTCCCCGTCTCTGCTCTTAACCATGCCAAATGTTTTTGCCATTGCTAGACTTTTCTTAATGCATTTGCAGCTGCTGTTCCTTCTTCCTGGTATGACTTTTTTTTTCTTTTAACTCTTCTGCCAAGACTGTTTCTTTTTGATAGTTCTTTTAAACCCTTTTCACTACATTTTCTCCACTTCCCCTCAGGTAGAGTTAGATAGGCCTTCCGTAGTGGTCTCTCTTAGCACTTTACTTATATCCTGTTTGTAGTGTTGATCCTAACGAGTTTGAATTATTTGTTCATGTATGTGTCAGCCTGTGTATATTTGCGTATGTGTGTGTGTGCATATATATGTATATGCGTATATATACATATGTATATGCATATATATACACGTATATGTGTATACATATATGTATAAATATGTACATATGTATATATGTGTATACACATATGTATATGCATATGTATATATGTGTATACATGTATATGTATATGTATACATATGTATATATGTGTATACATATATATGTATATGTGTATATATATATGCATGCACACACACACACCTCCTTCCCATTCGATTGTAAGCTTAGTGAAGGCAGGAACTTGTGATGGTTACCGTAATGCTTCCCCAGCTGCAAGCCTTAAATACTGGTGTTGCTTTGCAAATGTTGAATAAGTGAATGAATAACAAGCTATCAGATGAACTTGTTTTGTACAGGGCAGTGTGGGGGCTTGTAAATATGATTAAAAGCCTGATCAGTTTTCAAGGACCCAACCACGTAGGCAGGGAGATAAAAGACAGATGAGTAGACTGACTGTAGGGCACACTGATAAGCTCTGTGTGGAGGCATAAGTGACTCCCTGAGGAGAATTTAATGGGAGAGATGAATTCTCATGAGTGGGACAGTCTGATAAATTTTCAGATGAGAGGACTTTATTCTTGCTTCTGCCAGATATTGTGAGGGATAATGATCAGAGTTTAAGAGGGGCACCTGGGTAGCCCTGTTGGTTAGACATCTCACTCTTGATTTTGGCTTAGGTCACAATTGCATGGTTTATGGGATTGAGTCCTGCATCGGGCTCCTTGCTGATAGCAGAGAGCCTGCTTGGGATTCCCTCGCTCCCTCCCTCTGTTTGTTTCTCAAAGTAAATAAACATTTAAGAAATCTTTAAAAAAGTCATAAAAAAGTCTTTCATAGTCAAGTTGGGCTTGAGAGCAGAGATTGGCAGACTATGGCCCGTGGGCCAAGTTGGGCCTGCCGCCTGTTTTGGTACAGCCCGTGAGCTAAGAATGCTATTTTCCATTTTTAAAATTGCTTTTACAAAAAGAATATTCTGTGACCTGTGAAAGGATCTGCAGTTCCAAGTTCAGCGTCCGTAGATAACTCTTGCTGGAACACAGCGCGCTTGCTCGATTCCCACACTCCGGGGCGGTGGTGGTGCTACCACAGCGGAATGGAGTAATGTGATGGCTGTAACAGAGCCTGGCTGGCCTCTGATGCCTGGACCGTTTCCTCCCTGGCCTTTCACAGGAGCAGTCTGCCCACCCCCCGGGTTAGCGAACCGGAGAGATTCAAGTAAAGCAGAGAGGAAGAGAGGGCCCTTCGGAGCGAGCAGATTCATTTGAGTTAAGAAAGTGGGACCACGAACTCTGTAGTCCTAGTGAAGCACTGGGAACCTTTTATTTCATAGCCTAGGCAGAAGGTCAAAGCCCTTGTCAAAGTTCACCTGACTGGGAAGCAGAGCTTTGAGGACCGTAGAACATGATAAGGGTATTGCTGGGGTGGGGCTGGGTCACAAATGGCTTTGCCCTTGGACAGTGAGGGCCGTAGGACAGACTTCCGGTCTCTCTCTGAATGTCATGTTGTTCCTTTTTTGTCCCTTGTATTTCCAGAAGGCTTTTGAGCCCTACCTTGAGATCTTAGAAGTGTATTCCACGAAGGCCAAGAATTACGTAAATGGACACTGTACTAAGTACGAGCCCTGGCAGCTGATTGCCTGCAGTGTCGTGGGCACCCTGCTGATCGTCTGGGTGTACGGCTTCATCTTCCAGCCAGAGAGTGAGTATACGACCTGCTCTCCTCTGGGAAGGTAGAGCGGAGTTTCACCGGCTTGACAACTCATGGCCGATGCGTTGGACTAACTTCTTGCCTCTTGGTTTGGTTCTGATTTTTAAAATTGATTAAAATGGGAAGTGGGGCATTGTCTTCTGACTGTAAAATTATAGTAGGACCCTCTACATAAAGTTACAATAGCTGCTGGAATGTAACAGTTACTACTTCTGTTGATTTTTCTGGACTTGCAGCTTACATAACAACTTCTGAGACATTAGTTATTGTAAGGATCCACAGGCATCTCAAAGTATGGCCTAAACCTTTCTCATTTTTAGTTTCTTGCCTAGAACATAATTGCATTGCCCAGAGTTCCCCAAGCAGGAATTTATTACTTTCATTTTAGGCCATCCTGTCAATACAGATCATGTGAAAGTGGAACAGCACTCGTGCCGGGACCATACAGATGTCTGCCGTGTGCCAGGCACTGTGGCAGGCTCCGGGGAGATCGACACAGGTTATATGGGGTCCCTGTCCCCTTGGAGTTGAACTTCTGTGTCAGGGGTCAGCACACTTTGAGCTTCCTGGGTAGTGACTCAGGGAGCCGAAATGACCCAGGGAAGAGGAGGTCCCTTCTCCGGGAGGGCAGAAACGTGAGAAGGCTGTGAGCAGTGAGTTTGCAGGTCGTCCATCCTTCGTAGGTTCCCCCCTCCCTGCCTCCCTTGCCAAGCCTGGCTGCGCGTTCTGCCCTCCTGAATCGTTTCCCCCGCGGGTTGCACATGGTGAGTGGCGGCGGCTGCTTCCATAATGCTCCTCTATAGCCATCCCCCACCCTTGGTGTAGCGTACCTGAGGCGACTCGCTTGGGATAAAACAACCAGTAACATGGAAGAGTATCGCCTGTCATTTCTCATTTGTTTAAAAATTTCCATGACTGTTTGCCTCCCTGATAACATGTGTTTCAAGGGGCTCTTTAACTGTACTTTCCCTCTTCTTTCCCCAGGGGAGTTCACTTAGAAGCTACCTTCTGTTTTACCTGCTTACCCTGCAGAGAGCCGCTGAGCCCTTCTAGTTACAGTGCAGGCTTATGGCATCGTAAACATTGCACTTAATGAGAGTGGAAGTGAGAGCTGATCGTCCTGTCTAAATTGCAGTTCACCCCAGCTTTAAACACCCTGTCCTCAGCTTTGGTCCTAGTCCTTGTACGATTTTCTCATAAACTCTGATGTATGAGACTAATGTCTGCTGCATCTGCTCTGTGGTTTGGAAGGGGACACAGAGATACAAGGACCCGTATCTTTCTGCTCAGGCTTGTCCTGTCCCGGGAAGCATTCTGATCACTGGTGCCCACCATTCTGCCCTCAGGTGAAGCAGTCCATTGCAGAGGACTCTAAGGAGTAGCAATAAATCTACCTCTCTCTTTCTTTTTTATTGTGAGAAAATATATGTAACATAAAATATATTCTGTCCATTTTTAAGCACATTCACTTTGTTGCACAGCCATCCCTACCATCCATCTCTAGAACTCTCTTGGTATCCTGAACTGAAACCTTGATTCTATTAAATGATAAGTTCCCATTGCCCCTTCCACCTGGCTTGTGCCAGCCACCATTCTAAGTACTTCTCCTTCTGAGGGGGTGCATTTATAAAAAGCAACCTAAGGTTAGAAGTCTTGAGATTTATATTTCTTTGCTCTAATTAGTATTAGCTTCAGGCATTGAATTCTGGCTTTACTTCTGCAGGCCACGGTGCCTGCTTGCACTTTGCTTACCTGGCGGTAGAGGCATGGCCGTCTTAGGTCCTGGTACTTACCTGCCTTTAGTGTTCAAACAGAACATGCCGGCCTCCGTGCGTCCTGTGAGAAAATAACCAGTAACAGTGTGTTAGTGGTATGTGCCATGGAGATATTTGTAAGCCCAACTCCACACCATTTAATAAATAAATTAAAAAAATTATTTATTTTGAGTAGACTCCATGCCCAGTGGGGGGCTTGAACTCATGACCATGAGATCAAGAGTCAACATACTCTACTGACTAAGCTAGCCAGGTGCCCCTTAAGTCATTTTTTTAAAGTTTATTTATCTTTTTTTTAATGTTTACTTTTGAGAGAGAGACAGAGATAGAGACAGAGCATGAATGGGGGAGGGACAGAGAGAGAGATGGAGAGAGAGAGGGAGATACAGAATCTGAAGCAGGCTCTAGACTCTAGCTAACAGCATAGAGCCTGACACGGGGCTCGAACCCACGAATCGTGAGATCATAACCTGAATTGAAATTGAATGCTTAACCGACTGAGCCAGTTTATTTATTTATTTTTAGAGAGAGAGAGGGAGAGAGAGCATGTATGTGTGCAAGTGGGGGAGGGGCAGAGAGAATTCCAAGCAGGCTCTGCACTGTCAGCATCGAGTCAGACATGGGGCTAGAACCCACGCACCATGAGATCATGACCTGAGCTGAAGTTGGGCACTTAACCGACTGAACCATCCAGGCACCCCATAAGTCGTTTTTAATAACATATTTTTCTTATTATAAAAGTAGTACATGTCCACTGCAGAAAAGTAGGCTGTACTGATAAGCGACAGGAACAAAATGAAAATCTCACTCTCTAGCCCTAACTGCTATTTACATGTGTCTTTTTCTATATTTGAATCCAGTTGAACCATACAAAATATCTTTTGCAGGTCAAAATTTTTGAATGTCAACAATTTCATATCCTTTCACACACAACGCACGTGTTATTTTGTAGCTTCTCACTTGAATTTTAGACACAGATGAAAATGTCTTCTCTCTGGAGGTTGGAGATAGTCTTGATAGAATTGCCATTTTTCAGTACCTTGCTCACGGAGAGGAATTGTACTTATCACCGAACAATCGAGTTATTTTTAGCATACTGCCCCTGAGGAGTTTGAAGTCTGGGCCAGCGATAAATTCTGCTGATCTTCAAACTCTGAATACACTTGTGAGAGGAGAGGATAATTCTGGAACGCAGGATGGACACTGCTGGAGATAAGCACGGGAAGCTGCAGGAGGAGGGGTTGGAGTGTGGGCAGGGGTCAGCAGCCCTCTGCCGTCTTATCTTTTCCCTAATTCTGCTCTGTGACCGTCAGCTCATATCGCTGTAACTTGATATTGATTTAACCGTGGGGTTGTCCGTAGTTCCTGGATAGGAATCCGAGTTCTGTGGCGGGAGGAGGCCCTACCTACCACTCCCAGTTTCCAGCCGTGGTGCCTTGAGTAACACCCTGAAGCTCTCAGCCTGTTTCCTCACAGTCAAATGGGCAGAAGTACTGCTTGCCTTACTTAGTCATTGGGCAATCGGAGTATCGAGAGGCATAATTTGAAAGGCATCTGTGAGCTGCAGGGGCCACACATTGTCCTGACATTGGCACTTCCTCTTTTATTGTTTATTTTTGAGAGAGAGACAAAGTGTGAGTGGAAGAGGGGCAGAAAGAGAGGGAGACATAGAATCCAAAGCAGGATCCAGGCCCTGAGCTATCAGCACAGAGCCCGACATGGGCTCACAAAAGACCCAAAATAGCCAAAGTAATACTGAAGAAGAAAACCAAAACAGGAGGCGTCACCCTCCCAGACTTTAGCCTCTACTACAAAGTTGTCGTCATCAAGACAGTATGGTATTGGCACAAAAAAACCCAGACATATAGGCCAATGGAATAGAGAACTCAGAATTGGACCCACAAATGTATGGCCAACTAATCTTTGACCCAGAATGAAGCACAGCATTCCTGAGCTTACTCTTGTCTGGAAAAACAAAGGACTGTCCACAGGCACTTTGAAGGGACAAGGCATACACTTGTGCCAGTCGTGAGCATCTTCCAGCATTCTGAAAGATCAGTGATTTCTGCAAACACCGTGGCCTGAGACTGAGCATCCGAGCATGGGAGATGATCACCCACCATCTCGCAGAGAGAGAAAGAACCATTGGTTCAGTTGCGATCATGTGACATTGGGTGTCCCGTACTGCTTGTACTGCAAGGCATCCCTTGTGTATCAAGTTACAATTTATTAGAAGTGTTTGCTTGTCTTGTAGAATGCTCACAGGCCAAGTCACTCACAATCCAAGTTTTTAGTGTACTCCAAAGTGTAAACAAAATAGCAACTACAAACAGGTGATTTCAATCCCTTTGTCTTACTCAGTCTGAGTCTCCATTTCCTGCTTTGTCCCAGGCATTGACAGAGTATTGGCCTCAGTGCTGGGCCACCCAGGGTGAGGTAGAAAGACAGGGCTGCAACCCAAGCAGAAACAACTGGTAAAGATGCAGGTGTCCTGTAATCAGTGCTAACGGAAGGCACAGACAGTCTGTGCTTGTCGGAGAGAGTTCCACTGGCCCGGGAAGTTGGGATGCCCACCTCTAGAAATGTAGCAAAAGTTTATATTCATTTCCTGCCTGCATAGAAGCTACATCTGGATTCCTTATAGACTCATATGGGATAACAGAATTCCTGCTGTGCACTTGAAGCAGCATAGAGTCCTGGGCTTGGAAAATTAAGGCTTCAGTTTATTTATTTTTTTAATGTTTATTTTTGAGAGAGAGACAAAGTGTGAGCGGAAGAGGGGCAGAAAGAGAGGGAGACACAGAATCCAAAGCAGGCTCCAGGCCCTGAGCTGTCAGCACAGAGCCCGACATGGGGCTCGAACCCATGAACTGCGAGATCGTGACCTGAGCCAAAGTTGGACACTTAACTGTCTGAGCCACCGAGGTGCCCCAAGGCTTCAGTTGAAATCCTTTCTCCATCACTACTGTGATGGATGACCTTGAGCAAGTTATTGATGGTTGATCCTTAGTTAACTTTGGGTGGTAAGTAATGCTTTCTATATTGAAAAACCATCTCTATATGGTTATCAAAAATATCCCAACAAATAAGAGCCCTGGGGCAGATGGCTTCTCTGGGGAATTCTACCAGACATTTAAAACAGAATTAATACCCATTCTTCTCAAGCTATTCCAAAAAATAGAATTTGAAGGAAAACTTCTGGACTCATTTTATGAAGCCAGCATCACTTTGATTCCCAAGCCAGACAGAGACCCAGCAAAAAAAGAGAACTACAGGCCAATATCCTTGATGAATACGGATACAAAAATCCTCAATAAGATACTTGCAAATCGAATTCAACAGCACTTAAAAAGAATTATCCACCGTGATCAAGTGGGATTCATTCCTGGGTTACAGGGCTGGTTCAATATTCGCAAATCAATCAGTGTGATACATCATATTAACAAAAGAAAAGATAAAAACTATATGATCCTGTCGATAGATGCAGAAAAAGCATTTGACAGGATACAGCATCCCTTCTTAATAAAGACTCTTGAGAAAGTTGGGATAGAAGGAACTTACCTAAACATCATAAAAGCCATCTATGAGAAGCCCTCAGCTAACATCATCCTCAATGGGGAAAAAGTGAGAGCTTTCCCCCTGAGATCAGGAGCACGACAGGGATGTACACTCTCACCACTATTGCTTAACATAGTGCTGGAAGTCCTATGCGTCAGCATCAGCAATCAGACAACGAAAGGAGATCAGAGGCATCAGAATTGGTAAAGAAGAAGTCAAACTTTCACTTTTTGCAGATGACATGATATTCTACATAGAAAACCCGACAGACTCCACCAGAAGCCTGCTAGAACTGATCCATGAAATCAACAATGTTGCAGGATACAAAATCAACGTACAGAAATCGGTTGCATTTTTATACACCAATAATGAGGAACAGAAAGAGAAATCAAGAAACTGATCCCATTCACAATTGCACAAAAAACCGTAAAATACCTAGGAATAAACCTAACCAAAGATATAGGAGATCTGTATGATGAAAACTATAGAAAACTTATGAAGGAGATTGAAGAAGACACAAAGAAATGGAAAAACATTCCATGCTCATGGGTCGCAAGAATATTGTTAAAATGTCATTACTACCCAAAGCAGTCTACACATTCAGTGCAATCCCCATCAAAATTGCACCAGCATTCTTCTCAAAACTAGAACAAACTATCCTAAAATTTGTGTGGAACCACAAAAGACCCCAAGTAGCCAAAGTAACACTGAAGAAGAAAACCAAAACAGGAGGCATCACCCTCCCAGACTTTAGCCTCTACTACAAAGTTGTCATCATCAAGACAGTATGGTATTGGTACAAAAAACCCCAGACATACAGGCCAATGGAATAGAGAACTCAGAATTGGACCCACAAATGTATGGCCAACTAATCTTTGACAAAGCAGGGAAGAGTATCCAATGGAAAAAAGATAGTCTCTTTAACAGATGGTGTTGGGAGAACTGGACAGCAACATGCAGAAAAATGAAGCTAGATCATTTTCTCACACCATACACAGAACTAAACTCAAAATGGATAAAAGACCTGAATGTGAGACAGGAAACCATCAAGACCCTAGAAGAGAAAGCAGGAAAAAACTCCTTGACCTCAACCGCAGCAATTTCTTACTTGACACATCCCCAAAGGCAAGGGAATCAAGAGCAAAAATGAACTACTGGGACCTCATCAAGATAAAAAGCTTCTGCACGGCAAAGGAAACAATCCATAAAACTAATAGGCAGCTGACGGAATGGGAAAAGATAGTTGCAAATGACATATCAGATAATGGGCTAGTATCCAATATCTATAAGGAACTCATCAAACTCCACACCTGAAAAACAAATAATCCAGTGAAGAGATGGGCAGAAGACATGAACAGACACTTTTCCAAAGAGGACATCCAGATGGCCAATAGACACATGAAACGATGCTCAGCATCCCTCCTCGTCAGGGAAATACAAATCAAAACCACACTGAGATACCACCTCACACCGGTCAGAGTGGCTAAAATGAACAAATCAGGAGACTCTAGATGCTGGCGAGGATTTGGAGAAATGGGCACCCTCCTACACTGCTGGTGGGAATGTAAACTGGTGCAACCCCTCTGGAAAACAATATGGAGGTTCCTCAAAAAATTAACAATAGAATTCCCCTATGACCCAGCAGTAGCACTGCTAGGAATTTACCCAAGGGATACAGGAGTGCTGAGGCATAGGGGCACATGTCACCCAATGTTCATAGCAGCACTCTCCACAATAGCCAAAACATGGCAAGAACCTAAGTGTCCATCAACTGACGAATGGATCAAGAAGATGTGGTATATTTATACAATGGAATGCTACATGACAATGAGAAAGAATGAAACGTGGCCATTTGTAGCTACATGGATGGAACTAGAGGGTGTTATGCTGAGCGAAATAAGTCAGGCAAAGGACAGATACCATATGTTTGCACATATAGGTGGATTAGGAGGAAGTTAATGGAGGACTAAGCAGGAGAAAAAGGGGAAAGATAGTTGGGGAGAGGGAGGGAGGCAAACCATGAGAGACTCTTGAATGCTGAGAACAAACTGAGGACTGAGGGGGGTGGGGGAGAGGAGCAGGGGGGAGATGGGCATGGAGGAGGGCACTTGTGGGGATGAGCACTGGGTGTTATATGGAAACCAACTTGACAAGCTATTTAAGAAAGAAAAAAAGTGATGATGGTCTGTTTAGATGCCATGCACTTCTAATTATTATAATGGACAGGATCAGAATTCCATATTTGTCCCGTACACTGCCTGACAGGAAGTCCGACTGGCGTCCATGATACTGAAGGCCTTTTTAGGTCCAAAAAATGTTGAAACGTTGTCAGGGGATATGTTGAATGGGAGACTGGAGCATGGATCCTGAAGAAAAAGCATGGCTTGGCCATTTGTTTTGGGGAAGGGAAGAGAGGTGTTGGGCATCGGAAACTTCAGGAAGGTAACCAGCTCTCAAATGCATGCCACTTGACCCAGCATTCTGTATCTGGAAATTTACACTGTAGGCACAGGCTGAGGGGTGCAGTACATGTTGCAAAGTTATTGTTTCACTGTTGTTGGTAATAGGAAATGCTAGAAACAACCTAAGTGTTCATCAGGAAGGTGCAAGTTAAATCAGCTATGATACATCCATGTATGGGAAGATTTTAGCGCTGTAAAAATGAATGAGGAAGCACTGAGCTTTAAGAGAATATTCCTCAGGAGAAAAACAAGGTGTATCTAGTACAGCACCAGAGGATGCTACCTTCTGTTCAAAAGGTGAGACAAATAAGATTTTATTTTTATTATTGCCCATATAAGCATAAGGAAAGAAAGAAAGAAAATCTTAGATAGGTATTCTAGAAATGAATAGTATTCATATTTCCCTGAGGGTAGGATGAAAGTCTGGGGAACAGATAAGAGGGATACTTGTAACTCTGGGTGTGTTTGTTAATTTAAAAAATTCTTTGAACGACATAAATATATTACTTACTTGAAAATTTAAATGTCAAGCTTTTTCTTTTTTCTTTTTTCTTTTTTTTTTTTTTACAAAGGAAAGAAGTTGTGTTTACAATCAGAAGGCAGGTGAGACTGCAGAAAACTTGTGGAGTAGTTCATATGTTATGACTAGCGAGTCGTATCCATGGAAATTTATTTGGGTAACAGAGCCATTTGTATCTTTTAGGTTTATGGTCAAGGTTTAAAAAGAGGTGTTTCAAGCTCATCAGGAAGATGCCTATTATTGGTCGCAAGGTAAGTGGAATCTGTATAGATCTTCCTCCCCTACTGCCACCCCCTTGATCATCGCCTCTTTCTTCTATTTGCCGAATCTGGTGTGAATTCCCAAGGGTGAGGGGCGATTTCGTTCCCCACCTCCAAGGAACATCTGACAATGTCTGAAGAGGTTTTTTAGTTCTCACAGCAGGAGGGGAGTGCTGTTGGCATGTAGTGGATGTGCCCAGGGGCGCTGCTGAGTACCCTGGGATCTTGCAGTGCACAGCGGAGACTTACCTGACTCAAAAATGCCAGAAGGGTCAAGATCCTGAGCATATTTGACCAAAGGAGAAAGGCCGTATCTGTTAAGGAAGAACTTGAAATTAGAAAACCTGACAGAAGCGGCATGATGCTTGAGGGCGACATTTGGCCGTGCTGACGTTAGCTGTGTGTCTGGGGTGGGTGCTTGCATGGCGTAGGCCAGGCTTGGCAGACTTTCTCTGTAAAGGGCTAGACAGATAGAGGTCTAGACTTCACAGGCCATCCCGTGTCTTTCAGAACTCTTCAAGCCTGTCCCCGCAGCGGGAAGGTAGAAAGGGGTGATGGGAAAGGGATGAGCTTGGCTGTGTTCCAGGGAAACCATCTTTACGAAACAGGCCAGGCTCAGATTTGGGCTGTAATTTGCTGACAGGGTTGGAAACGTAGCACTTTTCTCTTGCTCTTTGTACCTGTTTGCAGGATAGTGTGTTCCCTGCGCTGTGTCCTCTCTCCCCTCACCCGCGCTGAGGATAAGGCTGTCACCTCTGTACCCTTCCCTCAGGTTCCTTATCACACAAGGAGATAAACAGTGCAGGCCCTGTGCAAGCTCTGAAGAAGGCACATGAGTCCCTGATGGCATCATCTCCCCTTCCACACCACCCGCCCCCCCCACCCCCCCACCCCCCCACCCCCCGTACCCTTCCTGCCTGCCCCTCAGCTTCAAGCTTCAAGCTTTCTTTCACTTTTGGCTTTCAATTCCTTTCCCTTTTCCCCTCACCTGACCAAACCTTTTAGAAAAGATGTTCGTCATCTTTAACCTTTGACCAAAATTCATTCAGATCCCTGTGCCAACTCTCCCGTAACTCTATTTATTTTCAGGTTCATTTCCTATAGGGGAAGTAGAAGTAGTTATTGGGGATAGAAAAGGGGAATGTGAGTAGATAGGCTTTCATTTGACTCCAAATCATCTTAAGCCCTAAAAGGAAATCTCCTTGAGTCCTGCTAGAGTTAAGGGGTAGGGAGGGGGCGGACTGGGTCTTGAAGGGTGCTAGCATTTTCCCTTCTCACTCCCTGTATCTTTCTGCTCTTTTTCTTCACACCTTTCTCCTTCGGTTTCAGATTTTGAGACAAATAAATTCTAGAAAGTATGATTAAATTCATAAAATAACAACTGGAAGGCACTTAAAAACTATATAATCAGCTTTCATTTTTTAGAAGCAGATTTGAGGCTCAGAGGCAAAAGTTCTTTGTGTCGAGTAAGTGTGTGTATCACCATCTCATTCATTCCCATAAATTCACTTACTGAGCCTACGATGAGTGAGCACGTGCTCAGCATCAGATTCTACTCTGGGTGCTGGGGATACAGTGGGGAGCAAGACTCAGGTCCCTGCTCTGTGGAACTTATGTTTTTGTAGGAAAATCAGAAAATAGGTAAACACGTAAGAACTTCATTTTTTTTCAAGTTTATTTATTTTGAAAGAGACAGTGCAAGTGGGGAGGGGCAGAGAGAGAGGGAGACAGAGAATCCCAAGCAGTTTGCTTGCTGTCAGCACGGAGCCTGACACAGGGCTCGAACTCACGAAACCTCGACATCATGACCTGAGCCGAAACCAAGAGAAGCTTAACCAGCTGAGCCAGCTAGGCGTCCCAAGAGTTTCATTTTGAAATAAATGTTGCGAAGAAGTTAAAATGTGATCGAGGTTCTGAAGCAGGAATTGGAGGGTGCTTTTTAATATCATTTTTTGTCTCTTTCATTATAACAGCATAGTCTGCGCACTGAAGGTCAGCGCTTTTTTTCTTTTAATGTTTATTTATTTTGAGAGAGAGAGAACCCAGTGAGGGAGGGGCAGAGAGGGAGAGAGAGAATCCCATGCAGGCTCCCAGCTGTCAGCACAGAGCCCAACACAGGGCTCGAACTCAGGAGCTGTGAAATCAAGAGTCAGACGCTTAACCTACTCAGCCTCCCAGGCGCCCCAGAAACTCAGCTTCCATAGTTTGTGTCTGTTGCACATTCTCCGTTAATGCAGCATAAGTCTCCTTGTACGTCGTTAAAAATATTTGCGTGTCTAGCCCATGCCTCACGGTGCCCGAGAGCAGGGGCCTTCCAGTCCGTTAGGCTGTGGCAGGCGTGTTTCGGAGGTGGCTGTCCCTGTGGTGACCCTGGGGGCCACATCTGAGAAGGCCCTCTTGTGTTCTGGTCATCCATAGCTACCGATGGGAAAATCTCAATGTTTGCAGTCAGACTGCAGGCCTCCAACTTTCACCCGTGTGCTGCTGAAACATTCTCGCTGTGACACGCACGAAGTGTGACATGTAGCCCTTTTTCCAGATCTACTACCCTGCAGTCTCTTGGCTCAAATAGCAGCCCCTGCTCCGGTTTGTCTTGTTTTCTAAACTCTGTTTCTCCTTTCTGCCCCCAGCACTCCTCATTACCTGCCCTTCGTTTTCTGTCTCTGCTGCTAAATAAGCCTCCTGAGAAGAGGAGTTACTTTCACTAGGACTGCCTCCTTTACTTTGCTCACTGAGTATCCCTGGCCCACAGTAGGAGTTTAACAAAGTAGTTCACAGGCTGTGGTGGTGAGGATGAGGAAGAAATAGCCATAGTTGATGAACTGTAGCAGAAAGGACCCTAGCCCCTCCTAGCACCCGAGGGTCACATGGGACAGGCAGGGGACAACCTGATGAAGTAGAATGCACCCCCGGGATGTCTTGTGCCCACACATGATGAGTTGTGGACGGCTTCCATCTTCTGGGTGTGCCCCATGCACGCTTGTTTAAGGAACGCATCACCACCTGCTTGGGTACTAGGATCCCTCTCACTACTTGGCTTATTCTCTGGCTGCTGTTTGTGGCTCCACCTCGGTTTCATTAGCACACACATCGTAGCTGCTGCCAGGACAGGAAGGAGTGCCAAGTACTGCTCTCAGAGAGGTGCTGATGCTGGCAAACGTGGACCACGTAAAGCAGTGGTGAGGTGAACGCAGCAGAAGAAAGGTGCAGGGAATTGGATGCATCTTTAACTTTAAGAGAGAAAGTTGATGTCTCGTCTTCCAAGAGATGTTCCAAAAAATATCGGGTGGTCAGAATGTCACTGCATCTTGTTAAGAACAAAATACCGTCCAGCTTTGTGCGCTTGTGTGGGGCCTGGCCTTGAGCAGTGGCCTTGGTCTTCTGCTCCCCACACTGTGTGCTTCCGTCTCCGTGTTAACTTTATCCCTCTTACCTTTGGAGATCCAAGATACCTTGAACAAGACCAAGGACGATATTAGCAAGAATATGTCGTTCCTGAAAGTGGACAAAGAGTACGTGAAAGCCCTGCCCTCTCAAGGTCTGAGACCGTCCGCGGTTCTGGAGAAGCTCAAGGAATACAGCTCTATGGGTATGATTCTCGTCAGATGCCAGTGTTGGCTTCTTTAATGTGGTTGTCCTGGTCATCTTCTCGTGATTGTCTAGGTCAAGAACAGTTCATCCTTGGAACTTAGATGCTCATGAGAGCCCGCCCCCTGTCTCGGAGGCTGAGTTGCTTATTTTAAAAATGCTATGTAAATTCATCCCACATCCATAAAGCAAAACAATCTCCGGAGACAGTGGGCCTTGGTCCCATTTCTGTTGGTAAGCCTGAATAAAACAGATACATTGGTCTGTTAAAAAAAAGTAAAAATGAAATACAGTTCATTATAGAAATTGTGAAATCTGCACAAAGGCACAAAAGAAAATAAAAAGTGGCTCTAATTCCATCATCACAAGATATACACAGATGAGCTCCATATAGAAGTCAGAGGAGTCAGAGTGATTTTTGTGTAACACAAACACGCGTACACATACATGTATCTGCGGGAGCATATAAGGGAAGGATAAATATACCAAGTAGCTTAATACCTAAGAGTGTAACCCATGGACTCAACCTGGATTCCCGCCCTGGTTGGGCCATTTAAATATGATCTTGAGTTCCTTGACCTATGTCTCAGTCTCTGTCTTTCTCCATTGGGGATAATGATAATAGAACTTACTTGAAAAGCATAATTATAGAGATTAAACCAGATCGTACAGGTAAATGCATAATAACTGGCATATAGTAAGTACTCAATAAATGTTAACTGTTATGAATACAAATATGTGTTTGTTACAGATTAAGATTATATTACAAATATTTTTAAAAATAGGCTTTTTGGTTTGTCATGATTTTAGTTAGATTTAAAGAGAATTTGCAAACAACATACTACAGAGATTTCCCATACACCCCTCACCCAGCTTCTCCTGATGTTAGCATCTAAAGTAACCACGATAACACTGGTTGAAATAGTAGTTAACTAAACTGTTACTTAATTTTTGGAGAGGGAGACAGAGCATGAGCTGGGGAGGGGCAGAGAGAGAAGGAGACACAGAATCCGAGGCAGGCTCCAGGCTCTGAGCTGTCAGCACGCAGCCCAATGTGGGGCTTGAACTCACAAACTGTGAGATCATGACCTGAGCTGAAGTCAGATGCTTAACCGACTGAACAACCCAGGTGCCGCTAAACTGCAAATTCAATTCCTATTTTGCCAGCCTTTCCACTACTGTCCTTTTTTCTGTTCTAAGATCCAGTCCAGCATACTGCATTGCATTTCAACAAATACACTCAAAATTTTCTAATTGATGTGTTGAGTTTTTGACCTTGGATTGTGTGAAATTAGATGCAGTCTGGATTTATAGATGATGTAAAGCAGGGACCGGCACTCTGAGCCCTGTGGACTACAGATTTCCAGGGTTACGAGGGCAGATTGCTGCCACTATATTTCCTTCCCTTCCATCTGTAACCCCTTGTCCGTTGCCATACTCTGCAGCACAGGTAAAATAACAGGAAATGAAACCAGGCATCCTACTTTTGAACAGCTGGTGGCCTCTAATCTGAAGACATGCATGGTACAGTCCAGTGTCCTCTAAGGAAGAGGCAAGTCATGCTGGCAGTAAGCCACAGTTCGGCAGAGGAGCTGAGAATGAGGATGTTCACTGCTCAGTCTTCTGCTGTCCTGTTGGAGCTGAAGATCTCGGCTTGATAGAGCCCATGGCTCTGGTTGTTGGCCGGTGTGTTTCTGTAATCGCTTTCTCGCTGTGCACTTTCAGTAGGGCACAGTCGTGTTGTGTGTGGCGAAAGGACCCGAGACACCCACACTGGCAGGTTGGTTGATAGCAGTGTAGACTCTCTGGAGAAGCACCTGAGACAGGAAGTGGAAAGTCAGACCTCATGTTGTGGTCAGGACCCTTTTCTCTGAGCTTTATCCCAGTGTTGACTGCGTTCCTGATGCCGAGGGCTGACCGCATAGGTTGCTAGAAGGACGTGGCTAATTGTTGAGGGGGTTGGGGGGTGGGTTCCATGTGAAGGAGGGGCTGCTGGGACCAGGGACTGATGGTACGCACACCATCATAGTTTGTCTGGTCAGGGGTTCAGTTCCTGGACTCCAGCGCTGATGAGAGTGAACTGACAGTTCATACTTTCTGCCAACTCTGCTCGTAACACTCCTCACACTTCCTTTGACTGGATAGGAAGGGAGAGAAGAAGGAACCTATTGCAGAAAAAGTCTCATACAGAGACCAGAAAATGAATGTAAGTAAAGGAAAAATTTTCTCCTGTTAGAAGACAGTTGGGGATGATGACAACTCATCATTGGACTGTATATATTTTTAATATTTTAATGCTTATTTATTTTTGAGAGAGACCAAGCAGAGGAGACAAGCAAGGGAGAAGCAGAGAGAGAGGGAGACACAGAATTCAAAGCAGGTTCCAGGCTCTGAGCTGTCAGCACAGAGCCGGACGCGGGGCTCGAACCTATAGACTGAGATCATGACCCGAGCCATAGTCAGATGCTCAACCAACTGGGTCACCCAGGTGCCCCTGTACTATCCTTATTATACCTGGACACTGTTAATATCCTTTTCACACTGTTGTTAATAGTCATGGAAGATCTTTCATCTTTATTTTGTTGTGATAGCTCTTAACCAGAATTCTTTTTCTTGATTTATTATAAGAACGCCTTTGGGTTTCCACTCAAAATTTGGTTTTTCTTTTGTACCAGTGGTGTTAACTTCTTATCTCTTTTTTATTAGAAGCTGAGTGCCTTCCCTAAAGTTCCTGTTTACTGACCCGCTGGTCTTGACTTTCTCTGCAGATGTCTTCTGGCAAGAAGGGAAGGCATCCGGAGCCGTGTACAGTGGGGAGGAGGAGCTCACCGAGCTCCTCGTGAAGGTGAGTGCCACTCAGTTCTTCTCCTGATTTGTGAAATTAAAATAAAATGTTACTAGGGGTGCGTGGGTGGCTTAGTTAAGCGTCTGACTTCAGCTCAGTTTCAGGTCTCATGGCTCAGGTGATGATCTCGAAGTTCGTGGGTTCGAGCCCCACATCGGACTCTGTGCTGACAGCTCAGAGCCTGGAGCTTGCTTCGGATTCTGTGTCTCCCTCCCTCTCTGCCCCTCCCCAACTTGGGTACTTACTCTCTCCTTCTCAAAAAATAAATAAACATTAAAAAAAAAATTAGTTAAGGAAAAGTTATTGTTAAAAATAAGTTCAGAAAGTCTCTTTACCCACACATAGGTGAATATGAATAATATTGTCAGAGACTTCAGTCCATAAAAAAGTACAATATGACTTGCTTTTAGGCTTTATAGACGCCCCATGTAGAAGGCAGATTATAGGGAAGGTAGTCCCCCATCATTTGAGGTTATTAGTGACCAGACATATTTTGTTTGCTAAGAAGGGATGAGGAACAGAAACTTGGTTATCATTTCCTGTAATACCCACGTCTCAAATCAGATGATCTGAGAATGAGCTGTAGGCTTACTCATAATTCAGATAATTCTCATTTT
>JAESUZ010000111.1:0-40861 GCA_017311185.1 Proteles cristata cristata
TTGGTTTCCATATAACACCCAGTGCTCATCCTCACAAGTGCCCTCCTCCATGCCCGTCACCCACTTCCCCCTCTCCCTCATATCCATCAGTCCTCAGTTTGTTCTCAACATTCAAGAGTCTCTCATGGTTTGCCTCCCTCCCTCTCTCCCCCTATTTCCCCCCTTCTTCTCCCCCATGGTCCTCTGTTAAATTCCTCCTAATTCTCCTATTGTAGCTGTCCTTCTCTGCCTGACTTATTTCACTCAGCATAACACCCTCGAGTTCCATGCATGTTGCTACACGTGGCCAGATTTCATTCTTTCTCCTTGCCATGTAGTATTCCATTGTGAGGTAAACCACATCTTCTGGATCCATTCGTCCGTTGATGGACACTTGGGCTCTTTCCATGTTTTGGCTATTGTTGAGAGTGCTGCTATGAACATTGGGGTCCATGTGCCCCTGTGCATCAGCACTCCCATATCCCTTGGGTAAATTCCTAGCAGTGCTATTGCTGGGTCATAGGGGAGTTCTATTCTTAATTTTTTGAGAAGCCTCCACACTGTTTTCCAGAGTGGCTGCACCAGTTTACATTCCCACCAACAGAGTAGGAGGGTGCCCGTTTCTCCACACCCTCGCCAGCATCTAGAGTCCTCTGATTGGCTCATTTTAGCCACTCTGACTGGAGTGAGGTGGTATCTCAGTGTGGTTTTGATTTGTATTTCCCTGATGAGGAGGGATGCTGAGCATCGTTTCATGTGTCTGTTGGCCATCTGGATGTCCTCTTTGGAGAAGGGTCTATTCATATCTTCTGCCCATTTCTTCACTGGATTGTTTGTTTTTCCGGTGTGGAGTTTAGTGAGTTCCTTATAGATTTTGGATACTAGCCCTTTATCTGATATGTCATTTGCAACTATCTTTTCCCGTTTTGCCAGTTGTTTATTAGTTTTATGGATTGTTTCCTTTGCTGTGCAGAAGCTTTTCATCTTGATGACGTCCCAGTAGTTCATTTTTGCTCTTGATTCCCTTGCCTTTGGGGATGTGTCAAGTAAGAAATTCCTGTGGTGGAGGTCAAGGAGGTTGTTTCCTGCTTTCCTCTCTAGAATTTTGATGGTTTCCTGTCTCACAGTCAAGTCCTTTACCCATTTTGAGTTTATTTTTGTGTATGGTTTGAGACCATGATCTAGTTTCATTCTTCTGCATGTTCCCCAGCACCATCCAGTTCTCCCAGCACCATCTGTTAAAGAGGCTGTCTTTTTTCCATTGGATACTCTTTCCTGCTTTGTCAAAGATTAGTTGGCTGTATACTTTTGGGTCCAATTCTGAGTTCTCAGTTCTATTCCATAGGTCTATGTGTCTGTTTTTGTGCCGATATTATACTGTCTTGATGATGACAGCTTTGTAGTAGAAGCAAAAGGAAATAAAAGGCATCAGAATTGGCAAAGAAAAAGTCAAACTTTCACTTTTTGCAGACGACATGATACTCTACATAGAAAACCCAGCAGACTCCACCAGACGCCTACTAGAACTGATCCAAGCATTCAGCAAAGTTGCAGGGTACAAAATCAATGTACAGAAATCGGTTGCATTTTTATACACCAACAATGAAGCAACAGAAAGAGAAATCAAGAAACTGATCCCATTTACAATTGCACAAAAAACCATCAAATACCTAGGAATAAACCTAACCAAGGATATAAGAGATCTGTATGATGAAAATTATAGAAAACTTATGAAGGAAATTGAAGAAGACACAAAGAAATGGAAAAACATTTCATGCTCATCGATTGGAAGAATATAGTTCAAACGTCATTACTACCCAAAGCAATCTACACATTCAATGCAATCCAATCAAAATTGCACCAGCATACTTCTCAAAACTAGAACAAACTATTCTAAGATTTGTATCGAACCACAAAAGACCCCGAATAGTCATACTAATATTGAAGAAGAAAACCAAAACGGGAGGTATCACCATTCCAGACTTTATGTATGTATGTATTTATTAGAGAAAGTGAGCAAGCAAGGAAGAGAATGGAGAGGGACAGAAGGAGAGAAGGAGGGAGAGAGAGAGAGGGAGGGGGAGAGAAAGAGCTAGAGCTAGAGAGAGAAAGGTGGAGGGAGGGAGAATCTTAAGCAGGTTCCACACTCAGCACAGAGAGCGAGGTGGGGCTGGATCTCAGGACTGTCATATCATGACCTGAGCCAAAATCAAGACTCAGACACTTGACCACTGAGCCACTCAGGTGCCCTTGGATCATGTTATTTAAAAAAATAAAACAAAACAAAAAAAAAAACACTCAACATATGCAGAATTTTTTCTTTTGTGTGTGTGTGTGTGGGTTTATTTATTTATTGAGAGAGAGTACTCACATGGGGGTGGGGCAGAGAGAGAGGGAGACAGAATCCCAGGCAGGCTTCCCTATGTCAGCAATGAGCCCAATGCAGGGCTCGATCCCATGAACCTTGAGCCCATAACCTGAATTGAGATAAAGAGTCAGAGGCTTAACTGACTGAATCCCCCAGGTGCCCCCAGAATTTCTTTTAATGGGAATTAATATTTCTGGGCTATTGAAACATATGCACAGTGGATATGCTTCTGTTAGTCACCCCAGATCAGGACTAATTTTTATGTTAATGTATCCGTTTATAAAATCCAGCATCACTAGGGAGAACACATTCAGAGTCTAAATCCATGGTGTTACACCGTCTTGAAATCTCACTCTTTCATGAGATTTCTAAAAAAAAGTCTTTTCTTTTTTTTTTTAAGATGTTGAGACAAAAAGCCGAAGCAGTTTTTCTTGCCCTTTTCCTGAGATGGTGGGGTGGATCTTTCCCAGGATATGCCCTTCTTTTGGGTTCTGGTTTTATAAAAATGTGTCAACAGCAAATTCCTGCCTTGTACTCATCTAAGCCTTTGTGTATTATCTTATTCATGGATTAAAACTGAAATGCCTTATCAAGAGTACATTTTAAAAAATCATACAAATTAATAATAAAAGCTAAACAAACTAATTTTAAAAATAGAGAAAATACAGTTGACTTTTGAACAACACAAGGGTTAGAGACCCCTCCCCCCAGTATCTGCAGTAAAAAACTGTAACTTTTGACTCACTAGCAGCCTGTTGAGTATAACCTTTGCCAATAATGTAAACAGTTGATTAACACATATTTTTATATGTATTATATATTGCAGTCATAAAGAAATAGAAAAGAAAATGTTACTAAGAAAATCATAAGAGAAAACACATTTCCAGTACTGTCCTGTAAAAAAAAAATCTGCATAGTTGGACCGTGTAGTTCATAACTGTGTTAAGGGTCATCTGTATTTGAATTGACATTTTCCCAAAGGAGAGGTACAAATGGCCTATGAAAATATGCTCGAAACATTAGTCATCAGGGAAGTGAAATTTATTTTTAAATTATTTTTTTTTTAAATGTTTTTTTATTTTTAGGGGAGAGAGAGAGACAGCGTGAGCAGGGGAGGGTCAGAGAGGAGGGAGTCACAGACTGAAACAGGCTCCAGGCTCTGAGCTGGCAGTCAGCACAGAGCCGGACGTGGGGCCGAACCCACCAAGCGCGAGATCATGACCCAAGCGAAAGTGGGACGCTTAACCGACTAAGCCACCCAGGCGCCCCAGGGAAGTGAAATTTAAAGCCACAGTTACTAAAATGGGTAAAACTCAAAAGGCTAACAATACCAAGCATTAATAAATATATGGAAGAATTGGAAGTCTCACCTATTGCTGGTCAAATGTGAAATGGTTTTCAGCCCCTTAGGCAACAATCTGGCAGTTCTTAGAAAGGTAAATGCACACTTACCATACAACCTAGCAGTTACACTCGTTGATATTTTCCCAGAAAGATAAAAATATTTTTCCACAAAGACTTTATGAGTTTTCATAGCATTTTTACCCATAAGACCTAAAACCTGGAAATAACCCAAATGTCTATCACCTGGTATATGGATAAACCAAATATTGTGTATTTATTAAATGGAATATTACAAAGAAAAGAGTGAACTACTGATGCATTCTTGATTAATGAACCTAAAGCATGCTAAGTCCTGCAAAATTGCTGTTGGGATTTTGATAGAGACTGCATTAACTGTGTAGGTTGCTTTGGGTAGTATAGACGTTTTACCAATATTTATTCTTCCAATCCATGACCATGGAAGGTCTTTCCATTTCCTTGTGTCATCTTCACTTTATTTCATCACCGTTTTATAGTTGTCACATTGCAGGTCTTTTACCTCTTTGGTTAGGTTTTTTCCCTAGGTATCTTATATTTTGCATGTAGTAGTAAATGGGACTATTTTCTTAATTGCTCTTTCAGCTGCTTCATTATTGGTGTATAAAATGCAACAGATATCTGTGCATTGATTTTGTATCCTGCGAATTTACTGAATTCATTTATCAGTTTTTTGGTAGAGTCTTTTATGTCATTTGCAAATAGTGAAAGTTTTACTTCTTCCTTACTGATGTGGATGCCGTTTACTTCTTTTTGTTGTCTGATTGATGTGGCTAGGACTTACAGCACTATGTTGAACAAAATTAGTGAAAGTGGATGTTTTTGTGTTCCTGACCTTAGGGAAAAAGCTCTTAGTTTTTCCCCACTAAGGATTATGCTAGTCGTGGGTTTTTGACATATGGCCTTTATTATGCTAAGTTATGTCCCCTCTAAACCATTTTGTTGAGGGTTTTTTATTATGAATGAATGTTTACTTTGTCAAATGCTTTTTCCACATCTTGAAATGATCATATGGTTTTTAGCCTTTCTCTTTTTGATATGATGTGTTGCACTGACTGATTTACAAATATTGAACCATGCTTGCAACCCAGGAATAAATCCCACCTCATCATGGTGAATGATTTTTTAAAGTGTTTTTTATTTATTTATGAGAGAGAGAGAGAGACAGACAGACAGGCAGACAGACAGCGACAGCGTAAGCAGAGGGAGGGTTAGAGAGGAAGACACAGAATCCGAAGCAGGCTCCAGGCTCCGAGCTAGCTGTAAGCACAGAGCCTGATGCGGGACTCGAACCCATGAACTGTGAGATCATGACCTGAGCCGAAGTCAGACACTCAATCAACTGAGCCACCCAGGTGCCCTGATTTTTATAATGTATTGTTGAATTTGGTTTGCTAGAATTTGGTTGAAAGGGTTTGTATCTCTGTTCATCAAGGATATTGGCCTGTATTAGTGCTGTTTTCATCTGGTTTTGGTATCAGGGTAGTGTTGGCCTCATAGAATGAATTTGGGAGTTCACTATTGGTGGCAGTGTAAACTGGTATAGCCACTGTGGAAGACAGTATAGAGGTTTCTCAAAAAGTTAAAAATAGAACTACCTTATGATCCAGCAGTCGCGCTCCTGGGTATTTACCCAAAGAATATAAAACACTAATTCAGGGGGACACATGCACTGTGGAACATGTATGGACACATGTATGGAAGCAGCTTGAGTGTCCATCGATTGATGAGTGGATAAAGAATGCTAAGTGAAACAAGGCAGTTAGAGAAAGACAAATGTCATATGATTTCACTCATATATGAGATTTAAGAAATAAAACATGGGGTATTAAGGAGTCTACTCTTGAAATCATTGTTGCACTATATGATAACTAACTTGGATGTAAATTAAAAAAATAAATTAAAAAAAAAAACAAGCAAAGGGAAAAATGGAAAAAGATAGACAAAGCAAGAAACAGACTCTTAATTATAAAGAACAATCGAGGGGCCCCTGGGTGGCCGAGGTCATGATCTCAATTTGTGAGTTCAAGCCCTGCGTCAGGCTCTGTGCTGACAACTCAGAGCCTGGAGCCTGCTTCAGATTCTGTGTCTTCTTCTCTCTCTACCTCTCCCCTGCCTATGCTCTATCTCTGTCTCTCTCAAAAATAAACTTAAAAAAAAAATAAGAAAAATTAGATGGTTACCAAAGGGGAGAGGGTTGGGGGATGGGTTAAATTGTGATGGGGATTAAGTAATGCACATGTCATGATGAGGACCAGGTGATGTACAGAATTGTTGAATCACTATATTGTACACTGGAAAATAATAATGTGTTAAATGGAGTTAAAATAAAAACTTAAAAATAATAAAACACATGCTAAGTCAAGATGGCAAACACAAGACAGTACATACGGATGACTCCATTTATATAATCCAGAAAAGTCAAAGTTAGATTGTAGTGAAATAAAGTCATTCGATGGTTGTCTGGGCTGGGAAGGGGAAGAAGAATTGATGAGGGAGGAGTGCATAGGTACTTTAGGGGGAGTTGGAAATGTTATGTATCTTGAATGTGATTGTAGCTACACAGGGCAGTTACCAAAATGTATTGAAGTATGTCAAAATAGATGCATTTTTATTATATGAAAGTTATATCTTAATAAATTTTATTAAAAGCATAAAAGACAGTATCTACTTGCTTTCCTAATGTCAGCTAACTCCTGGGGTGGGTACCATATCAGCTAGTGGACTGCTTTGACTTTCAAATCCTTCTACACTTACGGAATATAAAATTTTCTTATTTTTTTCTAGTGCACTGGCTATGTCATTTTGTTTTTTTTCAACTTTATTGAAATAGTGTGTGAGTCGAAGTTGTACAAGGCATTGATTTTGTATGCTTAATATTGCAAAATGATTACTACTGTAGCATTAGCTAACATCCATCATGTCACATAATTACTGTTTTTTCTTGTAGTGAGCACATTGAAGAACTACTCTAAGAAACTTTATATAATACAGTATTGTTAATTATAATCACCTTGCTAGACACTAGATCCCTGGAACTTACTCATCTTATAACTGAAGTTTGTACCTTTTGATCAGCACCTCCCCATTTCCCCCACCTCTCTGTAACCACTGTTCTACTTTGTTTCTAGTTCAGAATTTTTAGATTCCACACATGTGGTATCATCAGTATTTATCTTTCCTGTCTGACTGTTGTCATTTAGCATAAAGCCATCACGTCCATCCAGGTTTGCAAATAGCAAGATTTCATTTTTTTTCATGCCTGAATAACATCCCACTGTAAACATACACCACATTTTCTTTTTCCATTTTATCTGTTGATGGAAACTTAGGTTGTTTTCATGTCTTGGCTGTTGCGAATAATGCTGCAAAGAATATGGGAGTGGAGATAAATCTTTGAAATCCTGTTTTCATTTTCTGTGGATATCTACCCAGGAGTGAGATTGCTGGATCATATGGTAGTTCTATTTAATTTTAAAATGAACCTCCATACTGTTTTTCGTGCAAGCTGTATGAATTTTCATTCCCACCAATGGTGCTTTTCTCCATATGCTTGCCAACACTTGTTATCTCTTTTTGATGATAGCCATTCTAACAGGTGTAAGGTGATTTCTCTCTGTGGCTTTGATTTGCATTTCCCTGATGATTAGTTATGTTGAGCATCTTTTCATGTACTGTATTGATCATTTATATATCTTTGAAAAAAATCTTCATTTCTCATTACATTTTTTTTTGTTTATTTTTGAGAGAGAGAGAGAGAGAGAGAGAGAGAGAGACAGCACCCGAGTAGGGGAGGGTCAAAGATAGAGAGACAGAATCTGAAGGCGGCTTCAGGCTCTGAGCACAGAGCCTGATGTGGGGCTCAAACCCATGAACTGTGAGATCATGACCTGAGCTGACGTCAGGCGCTTAACCAACTGACCCACCCATGGGCCCCACTTCTCATTTTTAGATTGGAATTATTTTGCTTTTAATTGGTGTGAGTTTTTTTTAATCTGTTTGGATCTTGAGTCTATATTAGTTATAATTTGGAAATATTTTCTCCCACTCCATAGTTTGCATTTTCATTTGGTTGATTGTTTCTTTTGATATGCAGAAACCTTTTAGTTTGATACGTCACTCATTTACTTGTGTTTTTCTTGCTTTTGCTTTTGGTGACATACAGAAAAGAGTCACTGCCGAGACTGATAAAAAGGAGCTCTTCCCCCATGTTTTCTTTTAGGAGTTTTATGGTTTCGAGTCCTATGTATAAGTCATTATTCCATTTCAAATTAATTTTTGTAAGTGGTATAAGATAGGAGTCCAGTCTCATTCTTCTGCATGTGGTTACCCAGTTTTCCCACAACATTCTATTGAAGAGATCATCGTTTCTCTTCTGTAATTCTTTGTCCCCTTATAAAATATTAGTTGATTATGTGAGAGTTTATTTTGGGTTCTCCTTTTTGTTTCATTGGTCTATATGTCTATTTTAATGCCAGCATCATACTGTTGTGATTACTGTATCTTTGCAATATATTTTGAAATCAGGAGTTGTGATGCCTGCAGCTTTTTTTGTCAGCATTGTCTTGGCTATTTGAAGTCTTTTGTGCTGCCGTAAAAATTTCAGGATTGTTTTTTCCATTTCTGTGAAAAATACCATTGGAATTTTGACAGGCATTGCCCTAAATGTACAGATGGCCTTCAGTAGTATAGACACTCTAATAATATTGCTCCAATCCATGGACACAGGATATCTTTCTGATTGTGTCTTCTTCAATTTCCTTTATCAGAGCCTTAAAGTTTCCATTATACAGACCTTTCACCTCTTTGGATAAATTTATTTCTAGTTCTTAATGGTATTTTACATGATTTTTTTTCTTTTTCAGATGTTTGTTGTTAATATATAGAAATGTTCCACATTTGATGAACATTTCTAGAATGTTATTGCAGGACCAATTTCACATTATCCCTGGTGCTAGTTTGAGACACTGCAGCATCCTGTGCTTTTTGTATTTGTTACTTTTGCTCGGTGGTGAGTTTGTCATGGGAATTCACTTTTATCCCTGCAAAATATCCCAGCTGATGGGTATTTTATGTTTGAGGACACAGAGGACATTAATACTTGCTTTGCGCTTGTGGTTGTTGATCACTGTTGTAGATGCTCTCACATCTGATGGCTAATTCAATTCTCATACTGACATTTGGACTAAGGATTATTATATATATTTATATGCGAGGAAAACTGACAGAAATAGACTGTCTTGCTTTGATGCCTTCTGGCAACAAATGCAATCTGGAATGCAAACCAAGCCTTCTGATTCCATGTCCACTTGGTTTCTTGAGGTTGCAAATGTAGCACGTTCTTAACATTGATCATTCATAAAATTAAAGTATAAACATTTATTATTGCAAAAGACTCTTAAAGACATTGATCATAATGTTGTTTGATTCCCTTTATATTATGGCCCTGGTAATGAGATCATTCCAATTTATTCCTTTATAAAATATAGTTACCTTTTTATAAAATCTATAAAATGATGGTTGCCTAACTTGCCCTTATATTTGGAAAGGATTCTTGTGACTCCTGCCTCAGGTGAAGTTCCCCTAGCATGTGTGATAGGCAGCAGAACTGACTTATGACCTTGGTGTGGACATAAAAAAAAAAAAGGGCAACTGTTGTCTGTGTATGGGGAAAAGGGTATCTAGAAATCCAGGAAAAGTCTTGAACATGCACTTTGGGTATTCATCAGAGGAGTACAATGCTTAAAGTAGGTTATGGGGTAGAGCCTGGAAATAACCCATGAGTCATCCTACTTGGAGGGAGGGGACCTTTTATGGAAAACCTGCTATTAAATCCAGGGAAGAAAAGGAAATTTTACAAGTACCAAACTTTTAAAGATGAAGATTGTGTAACTCTCATGTCCTTCATGTCTTGATTGATGAGAAGTTCACTAAATTAAAATTTTTTTATGTTTTTATTTGTGAGAGAGAGAGGGAGAGGGAGAGGGTGGGGAGAGAGAGAGAGTGTGCGAGAGCAGGGGAGGGTCAGAGAGAGAGGGAGATACAGAATCTGAAACAGGCTCCAGGTTCTGAGCTAGCTGTCAGCACAGAGCCCGATGCGGGGCTCAAACCCACGAACCGCGAGATCATGACCTAAGCGAAAGTCGGACGCTTAACCGACTAAGCCACCCAGGCGCCTCTCAAGCTCTTTTTAAAGAAGAGAGTAAAGCTTTCTCAAATTTTAATGTGCATGTATAATAACTGTGAATCTTGATACTGTGGATTCTAATTCACTTGGTCTGCATTTCTACTATTTTCTCAAGAGATACTAAGACTGTTGATCATCAGAAATCACTCTGAGTAGAAGGTTCCAGTCATCTACTGAGATCTGAATACTTAATCTTTGTTTTTATCTTCCCTGGTTTTCTTCTATATGTTTTGTATAAGACCTTGGCTCTTTTCTCCAAGTCCCTTTGATCAATAGCTGATTTTATTTTATTTTGTTTTATTTTTTTCAACTTACTCAAACTCCTTTACTTATTTTTTTAAAATATAGTTTATTGTCAAATTGGTTTCCATACAGCACCCACTGCTAATCCCAACAAGTGCCCTCCTCCATGCCCATCACCCATTTTCCCTTCTCTGCCACACCCCATCTACCCTCAGTTTGTTCTCCGCATTTAAGGATCTCTTGTGGTTTGTCTCCCTCCCTCTCCTTAACTGTTTTTCCCCTTCTTCTCCCCTATGGCCCTCCGTTAAGTTCTTCTAATCCACCTATATGTGCAAACATATGGTATCTGTCCTTCTCTGCCTGACTTATTTCACTCAGCATAACACCCTCAGGTTCCATCCATGTTGCTACACATGGCCAGATTTCATTCTTTCTCCTTGCCATGTAGTATTCCATTGTATACATAAACCACATCTTCTTTATCCATTTGTCAGTTGATGGACATTTAGGCTCTTTCCATGATCTGGCTATTGTTGAAAGTGCTGCTATGAACATTGGGGTCCATGTGCCCCTATGCATCAGCACTCCTGTATCCCTTGGGTAAAGTCCTAGCAGTCCTCATCAATAGCTGATTTTAAACATCAGTGTGTGGCTTCATAACTCAACTTTTTAATACCATCTTTTTGATGAAGTTACAGATTTTGGAATTATCTCACATGTGTTACAGCAGATTCTATAAGTGGCCTGTCCATGTGTCCCTGGGCCTTAACACTGCAGTGCAGACTTTCACTTGTATTTTTACGGCTAAGGATTTTTCTTAGTGTCTAGAACCTATCCTACCCATCCATGTTCCTAGTAAGGTAGAATGGCCACACCAGCAGCCCTTGACCATTGACTAAGGTGGATTGGTCTATAAATACCTAAGTTCTCTGGGGACTTCTGGGTGGCTCAGTCAGTTAAGCGTCTGACTTCAGCTCAGGTCACAATCTCACGGTCTGTGAGTTCAAGCCCTGCATCAGGCTCTGTGCTGACAGTTCAGAGCCTGGACCCTGCTTCGGATTCTGTGTCTCCCTCTCTCTCTCTCTCTGCCCTTTCCCCACTCATGTTTGGTCTCTCTCTGTCTCAAAAATAAACACTAAAAATTTAAGAAAAAATACCTAACCTCTCTCACCTCTCAAGTTGGATATCTCTGAGTTGTGCTTTCTACATATTTTTGCAGAGTTCCCCCATGGGCTTTGGATCCACCCAACTCCAATACTGATAGGCTTGAAAGTTCACTCTTAATTGGCTACTTTACTTTTCTTTTCTCATTTTTCTCCTCCTCTATTGTTGTTTCCCAGGATCACCTCCCAGATATATTGGTTCTTTTTGAAAGATACAGTTGATAGTGAAAACTGAGTAGATAAATGCAATCACTAGGAGAGAGGGTGTGGAGTGAGACAATGTCTGAGGATGGAGACATAGGAATTATGATGTATAGCTGTGTATCAAATAAAATAATCTCAGAAAAGCAGCAGTCAGAGAGGTACAATGGACATTAAAATAGCCCTACTTTGCACCCCAGTTTTTTCTTCTAAGCTACACATATATACCCAGCCACAATTTGTCTAACTCAACTTGAGTATGAAGGTTTCTATGAAGAAGCAAACACTAACTTTTCTCCATTACTGCTCATATCCAATAAACCACTAAAAACTGTTGCTTCTACATCCTAAATAGCTTTTAAATATAGTCATCCACTTCTCTTTATTCTTTACTGCCAGCACTCTGGTTGAAGCCACCATCATGTGCCTTCAGTCTTTTCCCTCCACCTACTATTTTGACCCCTTTAATCATTTCTATATAAGGTGGTCACACTGATATGTCCCTCTGCTGAAAGTTCTTCAGGGCTTTCCATTCCTCTTGAAATGAATCCCAAACTCCCTAGTATGGAAGATGAGCTCACATCTCCATCCTTTTCTCTCACTGCTCTGCTCCTGATACTCTAAGCTCTAGCCATTTTGAGATGTTGAAAGTTACTCAAACTGTCTATTCTTTCTTGATTCTGGGCTCCTGTATATAGTACTCTCTTTCCCCCAATTCCTTACCTGGATGACTTGACTAATTCTTCCATACTCGATTTAAATGATACTTCATATAAGTCTTTGCTTACCCTCAAAGTCTGGGACTGGAGACCCCCATTACTGCAATTTTTTCTTACTGTTTTGTGACATTACCACTTTGCATTATAATTATGTGGTAGCTACTCTTTTTTTTTTTTGCCACTAGATACTAAGCTCTAAGTTTAAAGGTCATTTCTTAAAAAAATACTATCCTCCCACTGCCAGTCATAAAGTAAGTGCACAATAATTTTATTGAATGAATGAAATAAATGACTTGGTAACTTCCAATGCTAAAGAGAAGATTCAAGCAAGATAAGACTGAAAATAATGACATAACTTTTGCACCTAGGATGTTATCATTGTCTTCAGCCAAAGCGGGTGTGTTTCCATATGTGGTATAGTATATGTCAGGCTTTAGTGGTAAGTTTTTAAATATAAATTAAGATAACATAAAACATGGAATTTAAAAAATATTTTTATAACCTTCTTATTTTAGAGTTTCATATGAGCACAAAAATTGCACAGAAAATACAGAAATTCCCCAGATGTAAACATGGAATTTTGGAAAAATCATTAGGCATGGGGGAATTGTTTAAGAAAACTCCATGTACTAATTTTGCCCCAGTTAATATTCATTTTGAAGTGGATGATAACATTATGCTTTTTTTCAACATTAAAAAATAGATTTCCTATAATGGTAGTTTATTTAGCAAATCTGTATTTGTTATTTAGCAGATGATCAAAGACTAGTTATAACTTAAGCTGGATAATTCACATCCCTTGGGCACCACTAAGTTATGTGACTGAGGGATATGTGTGAATATGTATAGAGTGTGTCAGCTCTTAGGCAATGTCACAGCATCACTAAAGGAGAGCAAGTTTGTGCCTGAGGGCCCACTGGTTGATTTGAGCTATTAAAAATGTCATGTGTTGGTAGGGAGCAGCTCTGGCCCTTTTCTTTTGGAAACAAGGCACCGGCTTGGGAAATTTATCCATCCTGTCTGCTGAGGGTTTCTAGCTTTCTGATATAAAAGATTAGAAGGAGGCCTCTAGAGTATGAATTCTTATTGGTGTACAGTGTCAACATTGTGCTCTTTTTCAACTATGCTTGAGGTGTACTTCTTAGAAAATTTACAGACATTAATACATTTTCTTCACAAAGTGCCTTTTATCATACTGCTTGGAGCACATGGGTGATTACAATGTTGGGAACATAAAGAAAATATGACATTATATGACATATATATGTCATTATTGACATATGACAAAAGGAAACATCTTTTGAAGAGTTAGAATCTATACGACTAACCTTCTTTTTTTAAATGTTTATTTACTTTGGAGAGAGAGAAAGAGAGAGCACAAGTGCAGGTGAGGGGCAGAGAGAAGGAGATACAGAATCTGAAGGAGGCTCCCTGCTCTGAGCTGTCAGCACAGAGCCCACCGTGGGGCTCAAACTCATGAGCAGCGAGATCATGACCTGAGCCAAAGTCGGACACTTAAGTAACTGAGCCACTCAGGTGCCCGCCCCCCTGACTAACCTTTTTTTTTTTTAAGATAGAGCTAAATTGAATGAAAAACTATTATGTTCATTGAGCAGTTTTATCTATCATTTAGATAATCTTGCCAGTAATCTTTGATAATCTTGTTTTTTTATACTGGTAAACGTATTTTAAATATGGACATGGAATTACATACAAAAGTCCCTAGATCTCTCTCTCTCTCCCCCTCTCCCTCTCTCTCTCTCCCTCTCTCTCTCCCTCGTTCTCTCTCTCTCTCTCACACACACACATACACACACACACACACACACACACACATACACACACACACAAATAAATGTTACAAAGGAGGTTAACGGGTCAGGCCCAATTTCTTTGTCATTTTTGTCATTATTAACAACTAAGTGATGGTGGTGGTGATCATGGTTATAACCTTTTATCTGACAGGAAAAATCTTATCCATCTTAGAGTGATTCATTTATTTTTTTAAAAGTAGTTTATTGTCAAGTTAGCTAACATACAGTAGATAATCTTGTTTTATAAAGAGCAACTTCTGCTCTAGGGTCAGAGTTTGAGTAGAAATTTGTTTCTTAGGGATATGATTACGTCAGAGTGAGATAATTACGCATGGACTCAAAGTAATAATACCTTGTAAAACCAATTATAAAGACAAAAAATTATTGTAGTTGACACACAGTGTTACTTTAGTTTCAGGTTACAACATAGTGACTCACCAGTTCTGTACATTACTCATTGCTCATGATGACAAGCATAGTCCCCATCGGTCACCAGACATTATTACAATATTATGGACTCTATTCCCCATGCTCTACTTCTCAGTTCTGTAACTTATTTTATAACTGGAGGTTTGTACCTCTTAGTCCCCTTTACCTATTTCACCCATCCCCACACCACCATCTTCTCTGCGAACCACCAGTTTGTTCCTTGTATTTATGTCTGTTTCTGTTTCTTTCTATGTTTTTTGTTTTTTGTTTTAGATTCCCCATGTAAGTGAAATCATATGGTATTTGTCTTGCTCTGCTTGATTTCTTTCACTTAGTATAATACCCCTTTAGACCCGTCAGTATTGTAGAGAATAGCAAGATCTCATTCGTTTTTATGGTTGACTAATAGTCTGTTGTATATATACCATATATTCTGTATCCATTTATCTACTGATGGACACTTGGGTTGTGTCTATATCTTGGCTCTGGTAAATACTGCTGCAGTGAATCTCAGAGTGCAAATACCTTTTTGAAAAATTTTTAAAATATATATATATATATTTGATAGAACACAATGAAGGGAGGAGAAGAGAGAGTGAGACAGAATCTGAAGCAGGCTCCAGGCTCTGAGCTGTCAGCACAGAGCCTGACACGAGGCTCGAACCCACGAACTGTAAGATCATGATCTGAGCTGAAGTCAGTTGCCCAACCAACTGAGGTACCCAGGTGCCTAAGATACCTTTTGAATTAATGTTTTTGTTTTCTTTGGGTACGTATCCAGTACAATTACTGAATTGTGTAGTATTTTATTTTTAATTTTTAAGGGAACCTTCATACTGCTTCCTACAGTGGCTACACCATCTTATATTCCCACCAACAGGGCATGATTGTTATCTTTTCTCCACATTCTTGCCAGTATTTAAGATTTCTTTTCTTTCAGATACTAGCCATTCTGACAGGTGTGAGGTGATATCTCATTGTGGTTTTGATGTACATTCCCCTAATGAATAATGTTGAGCATCTTTTCATGTGGTTGTTGGCCATCTATATTTCTTCTTTGGAAAAATGTCTACTTGTGTCCTCTCTCCATTTTTTAATTGCATTATTTAGGGGATTTTTGGTGTTGTCTCATATAATTTTTATTATTTAATTTCCTCTGCTAATTTTGGGCTTTGTTCTTCTTGTTCTAGTTCCTTTAGGTTCAAGTATTGATTGTTTATTTGATATTTTTCTTGTTTTTTGAAGTAGGCCTGTATAGCTATAAACATCCTTCCTAGAACTGCTTTCTTTGCATTTCCAAAATAATTGTGGGGTGTCATGTTTCCATTTTCATTTGTCTTCATGTTTTTTTATTTCCTCTTTGATTTCTTAATATTAGTTTTTAAGTAGATTGTTGTTTAGCATCCATGTGCTTTTTTTTTTCCAGTTTTTTTTTTTAATTGATTTCTAGTTTCATACTGTTAAGGTCAGAAAGGATTCTTGATATGATTTCAGTCTTCTTAAATTTATTGAGACTTGTTTTGTGTCCTAACATGTCACATATCCTGGACAATGTTCTTTATGCACTTGAATGTATATCTTCTATTTTTAGGTAGAATGTTCTGTATATATCTGTTAGGTCCATCTGGTCTAGTGTATTATTGAAAGTCACTGTTTCCTTACTGATTTTCTGTCTGGATGATCTATTCCTTGATGTAAGTGGGGTGTTAAAGTTTCCTACGATTACTTTTTATTGTCAATTTTTCCTTTTATGTCTGTTAATATTTTCTTCATGTATTTAGGTTCTCCTTTGTTGACTGCTTAGATATTTACAGTAGTTACATCCTCATGTTGGATTTATCCTTTTTTGTGGTTGTGTAATGCCTTTGCACCTTGCTGTATAGCCTTTGTTTTAAAGTCATTTTTTTTCCTCATTTAAAGTATTGCTATCTTGGCTTTTTTTTCCCTTCCAATTGCATGAAATATCTTTTTCCATTTCTTCACTTTCAGTTATGAAGAATAGTGATCAAATTACAGATGATGAAGAACTTAACTATATACCATATATAATGCATATATAATATATGCCAAGATGTTTAGAGCCTTTACCTCCTTGGAGTTTTTGATATCTCTTCACAAGTGAGAAATAATTTATTGATTCATCTATTTTTATTCATTCAGTAGGTATTAATCAAAACTTACTATAGGCTAGGCACTGTTGTTGCTACAAGGGAAACAAGACAAAGTTACTCTCCTCAAGGAATTTATACTTGAGGCAAAAATAAATGAATATAGTATATAATACAATGGCAGGTAGTGATAAGTGTTGTGGAGAAAAATGAAACAAGGTAAGAAAATAGAGGATAACATTGGAGTTACTGTGTACAGTCACTTTATACCCAAATAAACCACAAGCTCCAGAATTCTAAGTGGTAAGTAAAATAAAGGAAATTTATTGAGAACAACTAGAAAATACTATTTTGATGCGATGTCTTGTTTGGTAGCATATTTAAATTGTGGGGTGTTTTTTGCTGTTTTCCTTTTTTTCACCTTTATTGAGATATAATTGACATAAAACGTATATATTTAAGGTGTACCACGTGATGTTTTGATATATGCATACATTATGAAATAATTATAACAAGCTAATTAACGTATTCCTAACCCCACATGATTACCATTTTTTATGTATGCTGATAACACTTGATATCTATTCTCTTAGGAATTTTGGAGTGCACGATATATTATTAACTATAGTATGATCTCAGGTCTTGATCTAATGTTTTGGGTTGTTCAAGCCCTGTCTTGGGCTCTGTGCTGATGGAGGTGAGCCTACTTGGAATTCTTTCTCTCCCTCCCTCTCTCCCTCTCCCTCTTTCTCTCTCTGCCTCTCCTCGATCTCTAAGTAAATAAACTTAAAATAAGATAAAATTGGAGGTTTTTGCTGTGGAAGTGTATGAGTTTCTTACATATTTTTGATATTAAGGCTTTCTCAGATGGAAAGTTTACAAATAGATTCTCCCATTCTGTAGGTTACCTTTTTATTCTGTCCATTTTTTCTTTTGTTGTATAAAAACTTCTGTAGTTTGATGTAGTCTCACTTGTTGAGTTTTGGTTTTGTTGCTTGCACTCTTGATATCCAAATAATGATTTCCAAGACCAGTGTCAAGGAGTTTACTCCCCTTATTTTCTTCCAGAAGTTTTACAGTTTCAGATCTTATGTATAAGTCTTTAATCCATTTTAAGTGTGTATTTGTGCATCGTGTAACTGTCCAGTTTCATTATTTTGCATGTGGATATTTGGTTTTCCCAGCATTATTTTAAGTTTATTTCTTTATGATGGTAGAGAGAGAGCCCACAAGTTATGGAAGGGCAGAGAGAAAGGAAGAGAGAGAGAATCCCAAGCAGGCTCCACACTGTCAGTGCAGAACCTGTTATGATGCTCCAATTCAGGAACCATGAGATCACGACCAGAGCTGGAGTCAGACACTTAACCAACTGAGCCACCCAGGCGACCCCCAGCATTATTCATTGAAGAGGCTATGATTTCCTATTGTGTATTCTTGGTGCCTTTTTAAAAATATTAGTTGACCATATTTGTCAGGGTCTATTTTTAGCCTCTGGATTCTGTTCCATTAGTTTATGAATTTGTTCTTTTGCCACTACCATACTGCTTGGATTCTGTAGCTTCATAATACAGTTTGAAGTCAGGAAATGTGATGCCTCCAGGTTTGTTCTTCCTCAAGATTGCTTTGGCATTTGGGGTATTTTGTGATTCCATACAAATTTTAAGATTGTTTTTTCATTAACAATAGAACTCCCCTATGACCCGGCAATAGCACTGCTGGGAATTTACCCAAGGGATACAGGAGTGCTGATGCATAGGGGCACATGTACCCCAATGTTCATAGCAGCACTTTCAACAATAGCCAAATCATGGAAAGAGCCTAAGTGTCCATCAACCGATGAATGGATCAAGAAGATGTGGTTTATCTATACAATGGAATACTACATGGCAATGAGAAAGAATGAAATCTGGCCATGTGTAGCAACATAGATGGAACTTGAGGGTGTTACGCTGAATGAAATAAGTCAGACAGAGAAGGACAGATACCGTATGTTTGCACATAGGTGGATTAGGAGGAACTTAACGGAGGACCATGGGGAGAAGAAGGGGAAAAATAGTTGGGGAGAGCAGGGGAGGCGAACCATGAGAGACTCTTGAATGCTGAGAACAAACTGAGGACTGATGGGGGTAAGGAGAGGGGAAGTGGGGGGTGATGGGCATGGAGGAGGGCATTTGTTGGGCTGAGCACTGGATGTTATATGGAAACCAACCTGACAATAAGCTATTTTAAAAAAGATTGTTCTAGTCCTGTGAAAAATGCCATTGGGATTTTGATAAGGATTGCATTGAATCTGTAGATCATCTTGGGTAGAATGAATATTTCAACAATATTTTTTCAGTTCATGAACACAGGATGTATTTTGTGTCCTTCTAGTTTTCTTCTGTCACCCTTTTACAGGTTTTTTTTTATGTTTTTATTTATTTCTGAGCGAGAGAGAGAGAGAGACAGTGTGAGAAGGGGATAGTCAGAGAGAGGGGGAGATACAGATTCTGTAGCAGGTTCCAGGCTCTGAGCTAGCTGTCAGCCCAGAGCCCAATGCAGGGCTCAAACCTGAGCTGAAGGTGGTCACTTAACTGACTGAGCCACCTAGGTGCCCCTTATGGTTTTTTTTTTAATGTTTTATTTTTGAAGGAGAGACAGAGAGAGAGCAGGGGAGGGGCAGAGAGCGAGAGGGAGACACAGAATCTGAAGTAGGTTCCAGGCTCCAAGCTATTAGCACAGAGCCCAATGCTGGGCTCCAACTCACAAACCATGAGATCATGACCCGAGCCAAAGTCAGATGCTTAATGGACTGAACCACCCAGGCACCACCCCACTCTTTTATAGTTATTAGTGTACAGATCTCTTACCTACTTGGTTACATTTATTCCTAAGTGTTCTATTGTTTGTTTTTTTTTAAGTTTTTTTTGTTTGTTTATTGGGGGGGGGGACGCTCAAGCAGGAGAGGGGAAGAAAGAGAGGGAGAGACAGAATTCGAGGCAGGCTCCAGGCTCTGAACTGTCAGCACTGAGCCTGAAGCCTTTAGATCAGGACTTGAGCTCAAGTCGGATGCTTAACCACCTGAACCATCCAGGCACCCCATGTTTTATTGTTTTTGATGCTATTGTAAGTGGGATTTTTTTTTCTTAATGTCTTTTTTGGATAGTTAATTATGTTTATAAAAACACAACTGATTTTTGTTTATGAATATTGTATCCTATGACATTACTAAATTTATTGTAACAGATTTTAGTTAGAATTTTGGGAGTTTTCTATATTTACAGTCATGTCTTCTGCAAAGAGACAGTTTTACTTTTGCCTTTTTAATTTGGATGCCTGTTGTTCTTGTTGTTGTTATTTCTGCTGTTGCTTGATTGCCCTGGCTGGGACTTCCAGTACTTTGTGAAATAGAAGTGGTGAGAGTAGACATCCTTGTCTTGTTTTTCATCCTAGAGAAAAAGCTTTTTTCTTTTTTTATTATGTTGAACAGCCTTCTTTCTTCCCGTAATTTGTTGAGAGTTTTTATCATGAAAGGGTGTTGAATTTTACCATATACTTTTTCTGCATCTTTTCAGGTGATCATATGATTTTTATCCTTCATTTTGTTAGTGGAGTGTATTACATTGACTGATTTCTATGTGTTGAACCATCCTTACATATCAGAGATAAATCTCACTTGATTGTGGTGGATAATCATTTACTGCACTGTTAAATTCAGATTGCTAGTATTTTGTTGAGTATTTGCATATGTGTTTATCAGGGATATTGGCTTATAAGTTTCCTTCCTTGTAGTACCCTTGTCTGGCTTTGGTATCAGTGTAATGCTGACCTCATAAAATAAGTTTGGAAGGTTTCTCTCCTCTTTAGTTTTTGGGAAGAATTTGAAGACTGGCATTATTTCCTCTTTAAATACCTGGTAGAATTCACCAGTTAAGTTGTATGAGCCTGGAGTTTTCTTGGGAGATTTCTGATGATTGATTCCATCTCATTATTTTTTAAGACAACCAGATTGGATTGGACCACAAAGCTTGAAAATAACTTATTGAAATTGAAAATAAATGAGGGACAAGTTCAACTGATATTCTATTTCCAACACAGAAAAGAATCTGTTGAATATCATCATTAGCTAAAAGTTAAAAATGAAATGTTTTAGGATTGTGACTAAAAAGACGGACTTGGTCCAGGATATTTGGGTTCCCATTCTACACCTATAACTTCTGAGTCGGGCAGATTCCTTTACTTTGTCATGTTTCTTACATCATCTGTCAACTTGATATTATGGTCATTGTACTTCTTTTGCAAGCATGTTTTCTAGATTAAATGCACCAAGAACCTGATATTACTACTTTTCATTGGAAAAACATTAATTTATTATGATTTACCACTTTAGTTCCCCTATTCACTTTCCATATTTTTAGTCATGGGACATAGATTCTTTTAAAATTACTGTGCAATTGAATTATGGATAAATCTTTATATTTCTCAGCATACTTCTCATTTACATCTGCTCACTAAAAACACTATGCAGCAATTACCCACTTCCTTTTTCCTAGTTAGGAGAATATTCAAATGGGTAAGGTAAATTTTTCCTAACATAAATTTTAGGAGACATGATATAAAGAGGAGGAGTAAAATTATATTGTTGATGTGCTGTATGTAATGTTGAGGTTGAAGCAACGATTTAATTTAGCACTCTGAAGTATACTCTTCAAATTGTCATGGAAAAATGTCATTATTAGAATGTGACCATTAAAGTCTTGATAAAGAATGTTAGTCTCAGAAAATAAGATTTGTGATTTTCATCTATTGTATAGGAGAACGTTTCAGTTCTTTTAAAATCACCCTACAGTAAGAGTGATAAGTGCTTTTTATTTTTACTTATTTATTTTTGAACACTTAACTGCATTTAGTATTTCTTTTTATTTTTTTAAAGTTCCATTATAGTTAACAATAGTGTTATACTAGTTTCAAGTATATAATAGTGATTCAACAATTTTATGCATTACTCAGTGTTCATCGTGATAAATATACTTTTAATCCCCTTCACCTATTTCACCGGTTCTGCCACCTACTTCACTTCTGGTAACTGTCAGTTATGTATAGTTAACAATCTTTTTTTTTTCTTTTTTCTTTTGTCTTGTAGATTGCATATAGGAGTAAAATCCTGTGGTATCTTTCTTGCTCTGACTTACTTCACTTAGTGTTATAACCTCTAGATCCATACATGTTGCAAATGGCAAAATAACATTCTATTTCATAGCTGAGGAATATTCCTGTGTGTGTGTGTGTGTGTGTACACAAAAATATATACCACTTCTTTTTTTTTAAAGTATATTTATTTTGAGAAAGAGAGATCAAGCTCACATGCAAGGAGGAGAAGGGCAGAAAGAGAGGGAGAGAGAGAATCGCAAGCAGGCTCTGCATTGTCATTAACTGTGGGATCATGACCTGAGCCGAGATCAAGAGTTGGACGTTTAACTGAGCCCCCCAGGCGCCTTTGTACCATTTCTTCTTTATCCATTCATCTATTGATGGACACTTGGGATGCTTCCATAATTTGGCTGTTCTAAATAATGCTGCTATAAACAATTCAGAGGTATATGTATCCCTTTGAATTAGTGTTTCTGTATTTTTGGGTAAATACCCAGTGGTGCACTTAGTGGTTCATAGGGTAGTTCTATTTTTAAAATTTTGAGGAATATCCATGCTGTTTTCCACAGTGGCAGAATCAGTTTACATTCTCACCACTGGTGCAAGAGGGTTCCCTTTTCTCTACATCCTCATCAACACTTGTTGTTTCTTGTATTGTTGATTTTAGCCATTCTTACAGGTGTGAGGTATCTCATTGTGGTTTTGCTGTGCATTTCCTTGATGATGAGTGATGTTGACCATCATGTTGTCTGTTGGCCACTTGTATGTCTTCTTTGGAGAAATGTCTCTTTATGTCTTCTGACCGTTTTTAATTAGATTATTTGCCTTTTCTGGTGTTGCATTATTTATAAGTTTCCATAGGATGCCTTTTAATTTTGTTGACTGTTTCCTTTGCTCTGCAGAAGCTTTTTATTTTGATATAGCCCCAATAGTTTATTTTTGCTTTTGTTTCCTTTGCCTCAGAAGACCTATCTAGAAACAAGCTGCCATGTCCAGTGTCAGAGAAATTACTGCCTTTGCTCTCCTCTAGGATGTTTCTGGTTTCTGGTTTTAGTTAAGTCTTTAATCCATTTTGAGTTTATTTTTTGTGTGTGGTGGGAAAAAATGGTCCAATTTCATTCTTTTGCATGTAGATGTCCAGTTTTCCCAACATCATTTGTTGAAGAGACTTTTTCTCATTGTGTATTCTTGGCTCCTTTGTCAAAAATTAATTGACCATATAAATGTGCGTTTATTTCTTGGTTCTGTGTTCTTTTCCATTGATCTATGTGCCTATTTCTGTGACAGTCCTATACTGTTTTGATGAGTACGGCTTTGTTGTATATCTTGAAATTTGGGATTGGAATACCTTCAGTTTTGTTCTTTTCCAAGATTGTTTTGACTATTCAAGTTCTTTTTACAAATTTTAAGATTATTTGTTTTACTTCTGTGAAAAATGCTGTTGGTATTTTGATAGGGATTGCATTAAATATGTTGACTGCTTTAGTAGTATAGACATTTTAACAATACTCTTCCAATCCATGAACATGAAATATCTTTCCATTTGTTTGTGTCATTTTCTATTTCTTTAATTAGTGTTTTATAGTTTCAGAGTACAGGTCTTTCACCTCTTTGGTTAAATTTATTCCTAGGTATCTTTTTATTTTGCATGCAATCATAAGTGGGATTGTTTTCTTAATTTCCCTTTTGGCTGCTTCATTAGTGGTGTATAGAAATGGAATAAATTTCTGTACATCAATTTTGTTTCCTGTAACTTTCCTGAATTTGTTTATCAATTCCAGCAGGTTTTTGAAAGAGTCTTGCAGGTTTTCTATATATTATATCATGTTATCTGAAAATAGTCAAAGTTTTACTTCTTCCTTGCTGATGTGAATGCCTTTTCTTTTTGTTGTCTGATTGCTGTGGCTAGGACTTCCAATGCTATGTCGAATGTAAGTGGTGACAGTGGGCATACCTGTCTTGTTCCTAACCTTAGAGCAAAAGCTCTCAGTTTTTCCCCATTGAGGATGATGTTAGCTTTGGATTTTTCATAGATGGCCTTTCTTATGTTGAAGTATGCTTCTTCTGAACTTACTTTGTTGATGGTTTTTATCATGAATGGATGTTGTACTTTGTCAAATGCTTTTTATGCATCTATTGAAATGATCGTATGGTGTTTATTCTTTCTCTTGTTAATGTAATGTATCATGTGGATTGGTTTGCAAACATTGCACCACTCTTGCGACCCAGGAATAAATCCCATCTGATCATGGTGAATGGTTTTATTAATGTATTACTGGATTCCGTTAGCTAATATTTTGTTGAGGATTTTTGTATCTGTGTTCATCAGGGCTATTGGCCTGTAGTTCTCTTTTTTTGTGGTATCTTTATCTGGTTTTAATACGAGGGTAATGCCGGCCTCATAGGAGGACTTTGGAATTTTCTTTCCTCGGCCTGCAGTCACACCACATGTCTGCTCCCAGCCCACTGCTGGGGCCACAGTTGGACTGGTGAGCATGGTTCTCTTCCCTTCTCCTTGGAACAGGAGTCACTTGGGGAGCGGTGCCATCCTCTGTTGTGGGTGCTTGCAGGGTGCCAGGCTTGAGCCCCTGCTTTGAATGGACTCTGGCCACGCGGGTTTGGGAAAGGGTGTATTTGTAGGAGAATGTGGGGAGCAGAGCTCTCGTTAGCAAGCTAGGAGAGGGTTCCTCCTGTACTGATTCCCACTGCTGTCTAGGTCTTTAGGCCGGGATGTGGGTGAGGGAGATGTTCGTGGAGAATTTCCCCAAACATCCCTGCACCTTGAGCACATGCTCTGAAATTAGTAAATAAACCTCCCTCATACTCCAGCCACTTTTGAAATGCTGCTCTTCTGCTGCATCTCGGAGGGGCTGTTTGTTGTGCTGTCTCTTTATTTTTTTTTTTTATTTTTTTAATGTTTTATTTATTTCTAGGAGAGAGAGACAGCGTGAGCAGGGAGGGTCGGAGAGAGGGAGTCACAGACTGAAACAGGCTCTGAGCTGCCAGTCAGCACAGAGCCTGACGCGGCTCGAACCCACGAACCGCGAAATCATGACCCAGCCAAGTCGGACGCCTAACCGACTAAGCCACCAAGCGCCCCTGTGCTGTCTCTTTAAGGCAGTAATTCTGCCCTCCAGTCTCTCTCAAAGCTCAGCCAGCTGATTATTAAAGTTCTAGTACTAGTTCAGCTCCACTCATTGTTAGGCCCCTCTGGTTTCAAAGCCAAATGGGGAAGGGAATCTATCTCCCCTATGTGGATCCCCTGTGCCTTGGGTGCCTGCACCCTCTCTCCCTCCCAAAGACAGTCTTACGAAGGTCCATTTAGTTCCTCACAGCTCCACCTTTCTCTCCCTTTGATGTAGACTTGTGTCTATATTTAGCTGTAGAGAGTCTGTTCTGCCACTCTTCAGGCCATTTTCTGGGCTATTTACGGATGCGGGTGTTACCTGGTTATGTCAGTGGGGTGAGGTGAGCTTAGGCTCCTCCTCCTATGGCTTCTTCCCTGGAGGTCCTTGGAAAATACCTGCTTTAAAAGTAGTTTCAGGGCGCCTGGGTGGCTTAGTCGGTTAGCGTCGGACTTTCGCTCAGGTCATGATCTCGCGGTTCATGGGTTTGAGCCGCGTCGGCTCTGTGCTGACTGCCAGCTCAGAGCTTGGAGCCTGTTTTAGAGTCTGTGACTCCCTCTCTCTCTGACCCTCCCCTGCTCACGCTGTCTCTCTCTCGCCTAGAAATAAATAAAATATTAAAAAAAAATAAAAAATAGGAGAGGGCAAGATGAGCGGAGAAGTAAGGAGCTCCGTACTTGCACTCGTGCCCATAAAAAAAAAAAAAAAAATGAAAAGTAATTTCAGTCTTAAAAAAGAAAAGAAAAGAAAAGAAAAAGAAAGTAGTGTCAATCTTGAAAATATAACCCTGGTATAGAGATTAATCAGTCTGATAGTAACTGTAGGAATTCTCAAAGTTGCATCTTCTATGTCCTTCATTCATGTTTTATTAAACAAAATAACAGGCAGGATAATTTCCTCTAGCAAACTTTATTTAATCACGTTTATGAAATGTTAAGAAACATTTCCCTGTGCAGGTAAACATATTAAAAAATAGTCATGAATAGAATGATTAGAATTGCATGATGCCATTTGTGAGGTATCATACGTCAAAATGTCACAAACACATTCTTTATAGTATTTAACCTTTAAATGTTGAAAATTATTTTTATATTTTTAATATGTTTTAAGGTTTTCATTAAGCTTTTAATGCAGAAAGAAATCTATTTCTACATATTCTGTACAAATTATTATAGAAAAACACAGTCATCTTTCAGTTACCTTTGGGCATTTATCTTCATTTCTCTACATAACATGTTTTTATTTATAGTTCTTGATTTCCCAGATTTGGGTATTATTGATTGACATCCCAGAAAGGAAAATGAAGACTTCATTTCCTTTTCTCTCCATCCATACACATTCAGACTTGCTGTCTCTCTGTCTTCCTAATATAGTTATATCATAGTGTAAGTTGATTCAGCTTTCAGTGTTTACATTGGACTAATTATATAAACGGTATCCATAAATGATCCACATAATATAATCATTTTTCCATTTCTTGCAACACATTTTCCCCTGAAGCTAATAATTTACTTTTATTATAATTACTTCATTTTTTTTTTGTGTACTTGTCACTAGTTCAGTTCCCTTCCCAAATTATCTAAATCTTGTCTTAATGTCTCCAAACACATCAGGTATTTTGTTAAGTTCCAAATGGGACGAGTTACTTTCCATGATTGATACATATATGTCATTCCAGGATACCTTGGTTTTGAGATGAATGTTTTCTGCACGATACTGCCTCCTTTATTCTGGTTTACAGCCTCCATTTTGGTACAACACATATTTTAGTAGCTAACTGAGAAGGGGAAGCCAGGGGATAAAATTTGGAGATCTTACATACCTGAAAAAGTTTTTATATAATAGGTACTTTGGCTGAGTATAGAATTAAAGGTTGGATATCATGTTCTTTAAAGACTTCGGAGGCATTGCTCCATTGCCTTCTGGCTTCTTGTGTTGTTACTGTTAAAAAGTCAGAAACAGCCTAATGGCTGATCGTGTTTTCCACCCTCCTGGAGTTTGTAGTACATCCCCTTTTTCCCCGGGTTCCTAAATTCTGCATCAGTGTTCCTTTGCTGAGGGCCTGCTTTAATGTATTATTCTGGGTCGTTGGTAAGTTTTTATAATCTGGAAATCCATCTGGAAATTTCTGAATTTTATTTTTTGATGGTCTTCTCTCCATTTTGTTTTCTCTTCTCTCTCTCTGGAATTCTATTGCTGTTAGTCATGTTGAAGGTTGGGACTTATGACTTGATCCTCTGCTTTCCTTTTTCCTTCGTGTTTCATTTCTGTCTTTTGCTTTGCATTTTGGAAATTTTTCTTCATTTTATCTTCCAAATTTTTAACCTGGCTTTTCACTTTGTATTTATTCCCCAGAGATGAACCATCCAGTCTCCTGCTTGGAGCATCAAAGCTTGGCTGCTGGAATTCTGGAGCTGATGGCAGAGAGAGGATGAGTGGTCTTAACATTCAGTAAGAGACTTTTTCCTTTAATTCCCGTATTTGCCATGTGCTACCTTACTTTCCCCTGTGCCTACTGCTCCTTTTGGGCCCTGGAAATCCATCTCCATCTTTCTCTGCCCTCCTCTTTTAGGAGTCTGACCTCTATGGAAATTATCATTTGGAATTGGGTTTGGACAGTGGGAGGGAAGTGGCTCTCCCCCTATATTAAAGGCAACAGGATAGCCCTTCTGTGCAAATGTTGTTCTTCCTGGTGACTGGTCTCTCCCCTTGCCCTTGCAGTCCTGCTGTTGATTGCCATTTCCTTCTCTTGCTAGCTTCACATACTTCTCCATACCACAGATTTTCATTTCCCTTTGTTGAATTAAAGCAGAGATACTTGGTTCATGCATAAAGTGAAAATACAGATGTGTTCTGCATTAAAATAACGAGATACAGGAGCATGAAATTTACAAAACATATGTTAGCAGGTATTTGGGTATGATTTACTTCTTTACATAGAATTCCTCACAGAAAACACTAACTTAGTTGAAATGGATTTAAAATAAGATTTCTGTCATTGAAACTTAGTTTATGCACATCTTTGTACAATATATCACCTGATTAAGGTAGAGAGGAAACAGAGAACAAAGAAGATTAGTGACAGTGGGAAATTTTTCAAGTTGAGTGTGAGGACTGACAGATTTTGAATACTGTGGAAGAATTTCTGTCTAATGTCTGTAGTTTTACCATTTTGGTTTAAAAATTAAACTCTTGAATCCTTAGCCAAAGTAAGTGATTTTGGTTCCATGGAGAATGGATTGATGAGAATGAAGTTTTATAACTCAAGGGCATGGCTAAAATCTAATATGGCAAGCACTGGAAAAACATAGCTTCTTTTACTTTTAAGGCTCTTCAGTTTGTCATTACTGATTAAGGGCTGTCTGGATTGGCTCTCCAGGTCAGTCAGATTATTCCAAGAGCTATCTCATTACTGGGAGATGCTCCCATGAAATCACAATCTTTTTTATTCCTATGCATTATGGGCATTTCACCTTTGCTTTTGGGTGGGACTCTTGGACTCTGTGGTGCACCACTACCAGACTGAGCCTTTAGTAACATGTCTCAGAAGCCACGTATGAACTGAATCATAGAAAAAGAAATTTTAGCTTAGACAGAACTTGTTTTCCAGGGGAAAGACATTATCATTTCTTAATCATTGCGTGAGCCACATTTTATATGGTGACTAAATTTGGACTAACTGAAAGGTTCAGTCTGTTTCAAGGCTGTTAATTAAAGCAATTATTCTCTTAAGTACAAGGTGTTAATAGATAAAATCTTCATACCTGCTGGGATAGGAGAAACACAGTGGCAGTTTACCTTTGCAATTTCAGTGATGTTGAATTTTTAAATTCACATTGTCTCCTAGAACCTTGTTACCCAACATGTGGTCTTCAGCAGCTTGCACCTGGGAGATTGTTAGCAGTGCAGACTCTCAGACTCCCAGACCTACTAAGTCAGAATCTGTATTTGAACAAGACCCTTAGGGGATATGTATACATGTTAAAATTGGAGAGGCGTGAGACTATAGTTTGGTAGTCATTGGAATGTGAGGATGCGCTCACATCTGGCTTGTGAAGATCTTATTTTCTACTGGTAGCAGTGCCATTATGGATAGCAACCCACAGCACAGATTTTTTTTTTTTTTTTTTTGCATTTCATACCTGAGTTACATGGTTAATTTTCAACCAAAATATTAAGATGAACTAAGAAGGTATAGGATACCATAGTAGATGATGTTATAATTATGAAAATGTATAAGTAAAAATTCTTTAGAGTATCACCTTTCTAAATGGCAAACATTTCTCTCTCTCTGGTCTTCTCTCACATCAACACATCTGTGTCCTATTTGTAATACTGAGTTTCTTCTCTAAATAAACCCCAGGCTGCCTGCTTCTCAAAAAGGCATACAACATCCCATTTAGGGGCTGAGAGAATATCTCTAATGCGAAGTGTTTGGAATAATTAATCTAATTTACACTTCACTTACCAACAACTAGTAACACCAATAACACCTTTTAAACAAGCTATAGAAAGATTAATTGGGAATTTTTGGAAAGAATAGTTCTTCATTACTTTGTTTCTCCTGTATTTGGAATCTCTGAGCACCTAAAGTGTGCTAGAGTAATGTAGCTCTACTAGGGGCAAAGTCCCCTGTGCCTGGCTATCCTATACTTCTTCCTTTGCTTCAGTAAACATGCATTGGTTATCTACTGTGTACCACAAATGAGAGTACAAAGACTGAATCTCTATTCTAGAGTTGGCTCGCAATCTCATGGGGAAGAAGGTCAAAGACACTATTACCGAGCCATATTATAAATGCTATAATCGTGTTGGCAACACATGATGGAAAATATAGAAAGAAGGGGCTAATTCATTCCTGGGAATCAGAGACTGATTCATAAAAGAGGTGACTGCTTTTGGCATCTTGTTAGTATATGATTTATGACACAAATATGCATGAATGTTGGCTTGTGCTCTCAGAGAAGGTGGTTGAATGAATCTTTATGTAGAGCCAAGCCTAATATTGGCAGGTTCAATTAGACTGAACATTGTCCAAAATGTAACTTGATGGACAAGATTAGAATGAAATGATGTCTGCTAACATAGTAAAACAAAAGCAAATGGTCTCATGAATGAATCTGAATGATTAGCATTAAAATATTCACCCCACACTTTGAACAGTTGTAATATTTGCTACAATGGAGATAGTGGGGCATTAGTAGGATAATCATAAAGCTAACAGCTGACATCTGCAGTTTATAAAGTGCCTTCATACTCATTACCTCATTTAATTTTCACAGTAACCATTTGAGGTAGGTGTTATTTGCATTTCCTAGTAGAAAAAAAAATTGTCACAGTAAGTAGCAGATCCTGGCTGGAAAGCCACATCTTTAAGACTCCAATGTTAATAATCTTTCTTCTAGATCTAGAAGTTTCAAACCTCAGTAGGAGTCTTATGAATTCCAGGTTTTATAGAGAAACTTCTCCCCTGGCCAAGGGCATCTTCATTGGTGAGGGTTTCTGAAAGGCTGGCATTGAAAGTTGGGCTTTTCCCCTAAAACAGAAGTTCTTATTTCCCTAGCCGAATCTAGTCTTCTTTTTTTACCCTTCGTTTTATGGTAGCCAGTACACTAGGGTGAAAGTAGGAGATGAAGGCAGAGTAGAACTGAAAGTTACTCTAAAGTTTTTAACTTGAGCATGAATGAATGGGGGGAGCTTAAAAGGCATTAAAGGGGAGATGAAGATTAAACATAGACTAGGGTTTCAGGAGCAGACCAAGCCACAGTACTGTGAAATTTGGAAATTTGGGCCAATTTAGGTAATGTCTGTCATCACTATGTGGTTGGGCATAGCACCAGGTGTCTTGAATGAGCGCCACACCTGGAGCCAAGAGTCCTGTGTTATGGCTGGGTATTGTCTATCTCAGTTAGAGGAGGACCTGACCAGTGCCTGGAACTTAGCACAGTTGGAAGAGTTGGCACCGGTCAGAGAGGATGTCGCCTTTCAGCCAACAGTCTGATCAGCGCAAAGGGATTAAGAGGCAAATCAGAAAACCAAGGCTTAGGGCGAAGTCATATGGCCTGGGCTAACATGGCCAGGTCAGGGACAAAGATTCAGGTCAATTAAATACAGGAATCTTATTTTGTAGGCAGGACCCAGTGTAAGTGTGTGTTCAAAGTGGAAAGTTCCTCACAGATGTGTCTGGCTTATGACAAGTCACTTGCTTTTAATTTTTTTTAATGTTAGGTAAGAGATTATGAAACACTCCAACATTATTTAGGGCTGGCTCAAGAATCACCAGGTTTAAGTCCACAGGTTTGGGCAAAGCTGAGGAAAGTGTAATTTGTTCTATTTGACAGGAATGGATTATTACATATATTAAAATATAATTTATATCCTATATTAGCTCACTAGAAATACAGTCCAGTGACAAAAATCAAATCCATCAGATTTAATATAAAATTCTGTGATGGTATTCGTGATAGACAGAATAATGGTCCCTTTGAGATGTCCGGGTCCTAATCTCTGGAACCCATGAGTCTGTTACCCTACATGGCAAAAGGACCTTGAAGGTCATGATTAAGGTTAAGGGTTTTAGGATGAGCAGATGAGCATGGATTATCCAAGTGGTCCCAGTCCTATCTCATAGGTCCTTAGAATTGGAAAACCTTCCCAGGCTGTAGTCTGAGAGAAGGATGGCAGCAGGAGAAGGCTCACTGAGCCACTGCTAGTTCTGAGAGATAGGGATCTGTGTTTAAGGAACTGAATTCTGCCAAGAGCCATGATGAGCTAAGAAACATATCCTCCAGAAAGGAACATAGCCCAGTCATTGCTTTCATTTTAATCTGATGAAACTCATGTTGGACTTCTGACTTAGAGTACAGTAAGATAATACATTCGTTGTTTTAAGGTGTTGTGGTAATTTGTTATGACAGCAATAGAAAATGAATATAGTCTTTCTGTATGATGTGGAAATTTATAGATTTTAATCCCCTCATAGGCCGGAATCTCTATATATTTTGTTCACTGATACATATCAAGTGTTTATAACAGTGCCTGGGAAATAGTAGGCACTTGATAAACTTTGGTTTCATTTATTCATTGATCATCCCATCAACAAATACTTACTGAGTGCCTATGAATCCCTGACTCTGTGCCAGATGTTGTATAAAGATGTAAAGATAGATGAGACATTTTTAAAGTAGAATCTGAGTCAGGGCAATTTGATCAGTTTTGGATAATAACAGATGAGAAAATGATAGCCTGTAGGGCAAATTTAGTCCATTGTCTGTTTTTGCAAATAAAGTTTTACTGGAACACTCTCAGACACCTTAGTTTACATATTGTTTATGGCTGCTTTTGTGCTCCAGCTGCAGAGCTGAGTAGTTGCATCAGAGATTTCATAACCCACAATACCAAAAATGTTAACTATCTGTCCTTTTATAGAAAACATGTGTCAACCCCTGAGTTCGAGTTTTGTCTTTCTGACTTGCTATGTTTTTTGGGTAAAGTGTTATAACCTCTTCATGCTTTTTTTTCCACTTCTGTAAAATTGAGATGGTAGTTCCTTTTTCAGAGAGTGGCTATGAGAATTATTGTAGTGGAGGTGCTGCCAAAGCGAGCACGTGGCTGTGAGAATTCAGTGTTGAATTTGAATTAAATGATGGCTCCCAGTGCTCAATATAGAGAATTCAATAAATGGTGGGTATGATTTTTTTTGGTTGTTGGATTCTATATTAGTTTATTCTGCTACTGTCACCATTACTATCACAAGTTGAGGGAAAAATGTGTTTTGGAAAAGTATACATACCGCTGTTAAATGAAAACACAGTTGCACCTTCCTACTTTGAATTTGTTATGAGTCAGTCTCACTATTTAGCAGATAACTTAGTAGCTGGTTCTGTGTTGCATATCTCCTCCCAATGACCAGGAGGGTAGATCTTTACTTACTCAATCTGAGCTAATTTTTCATTTCTCATTAGTCTTTAAGACAACTTATAAATGTTGTTACATTGTTTTGCACAAGTTTTTAATCACATTGACTGCTGAGTTTGGAAGTCTCTGTGTGTGGCTTAGTGCATAGACTCATGTGTAAAAGTGTGGTAGATGCTGTTTTCAAAGATGGCCTCAACTATATCTCCCATCTCATAGACTCTTTTGCACTGCAAACAGCCGTTCCTACATCAAAAGTTGGAATCTCTTTTCTCTCCCTTTGAGTCCTGTCTTTCCCTGTGACCTGTTAAGGAATGGAGTACAGCTCATGTGGATACTCTGTCACATCCACATATGAACTTTAAGAGATCTAGAGCTTCCTCATTTTCCTTTCTGGAATGGAGATTTTTTGAACCCATATACCATGTTGTGAAAAAACCCAAGTAGCTATGTGGTGAATTCTGTCCAGAAGAGTACTAAATCCTTCAGCTGAAAGCCTTGTGTGAGCATCCATTTGGCAGCCAGCCGTGTGAATGTAGCCATTTTGAATTTCCAGGCAGCCAGTATCAGAAGCAGAAATGCATGGTCAATTTACAGAATTGTGGAAGACAATAAATTCTTTTTGTAAGCCACTAAATGTTGGGAGACTTGCTACATCCCCATAGATAAATGAAATACTAAGTTCATGTGACAAATAATTTTCTTCAGAATCTCTAAGTGTCCATGGGAATCTAGCTATAGAATTGTGTGAGTAATGCAAGTATTAAGCCACCATTTGGAATCATCTTTGAAAGTTTTAAGATCTCTGAAGTAAAGGCTGAAGAGGGGTAAGGAACAATAAGCAGGCTTTCAATACTTGAGGAGACACCCTTTATTGTGAATAAAAGTAAAATTTCTTTATACTGGTGTTAAGGGTTCCATAATTTAGCGCAGTGTATTACTTTTTCAGCTTGGAATCCTTGGAACTCACCTTCTGTTCTTACTACCATTCCTTCATTCATGTGGTTTCCTCTGCCGAAGAGGCCTCTCTGTTGTTGAATTACTTGCTGATTACCTACTACTTAATAGTATAAAGGCCAGCTCAAATGCCATCTCCTTCATAAATATATCACTTATTCTCTTAGCCAAAATTCTGTGTATGCCAGAATAGGACATACTATCCAAATTAATTAGTGGGGAGAAAATGGTGGCTAACTTGTATCCATAAACTATTAAGGATGTAGATTGATCAAATATCTGCTGAAAATATCAAATGTATTAAAGGAGTTACACATGCATATTTAAAACCCCATTATGTAAGATCTCAATTACTTTTTAAAAACTGCTTTGTTCTGGTCTCACATTTTTTGAACAATTTTATTCAGACTCTGCACCTTCAGCATTATTGTCTACATAACCACAAAAGTCACTCCTTTTGGTCTTCTAACATGGTTTTCCTGAAGATACTATTCTTTCTTCCACCAGGATTGTTCAGGATATTTCACTTCCGGTGATACTGCTAGTAGAAACTTTAACCCATGCTGCAATGCTGAAAAAATCCATTCATTCCTATGTAATTAGAATAGTTTTATTTCTTTATTTTCTCTTCTTTCCTTTAGTCATGAATTAGTGATTTCCACAAATTAATCATGTATCATCATTTGCAAATGTAAGGTCCACATGCCCCAGGAATAATTACTGAATCAAGGTCAAATGTATTCACCTCTTGAAAAAAAACTGATTATTTTATCAGAAATTGATTGACATTTAAAAACCCGTGTTTTCATCCTGGCTTCACCCTAAAATCACCAGAAAAACATTAAGAACTATGTGCAGGGCACCCTGATGGTCCCCATCCCAGTATTATAATCTAATATATCTGGGATGGAACCCCAGAATTTTAGTTTTTGAAATATCTCCAGATGATTCTAAGGCGCAACCAGAGGGGTGCCTGGGTAGCTCATTCGGTTAAGTGTCTGTCTTAACCGACTCAGGTCATGATCTCGAGGTTTGAAATTCAAGACCTCATGGTGGGATAAAATTTTGTTTATCCTTTCAAAAAACCAGCTCTTAACTCCTTTGATGTTTTCTATGCTTCTCTTAGTCTCTATTTTATTTATATCTCTTCTGGTCTTTATTTTTTGCTTCCTTCAGCTAACTTTGGGTTTCATTTGTTCTTTTCTATAGTTCCTTTAGGCATAAATTTAGATTGCTTATTTGAGATTTTTTTCCTTGCTATGAACTTCCCTTTTAGAATTGCTTTTGCTCAAGGCACCTGGGTGGCTCAGTTGGTTAAGCATCTGACTTCGGCTCAGGCCGAATAATCTCAAAATTTGTGGGTTTGACCCCCATGTCTGTCTCTGTGCCGACAACTCAGAGCCTGGAGTCTGCTTTGGATTCTGTGTCTCCCTCTCTCTCTGCTCCTCCCCTGCTCATGCTCTGTCTCTCTCTCAAAAATAAATAAACATATAAAAAAATGTGCAACCAGAGTTGAGAACCCCTGTTGTAAAACTGGCATAGGTTGAGTAGTGGTTGTCAAAATAAGGTCCACAGACAAGCAGCAATAGTTTCAACTGTGTGTTTGTCAGAAATGCAAATTGAGGGGCTCTACTCTAGACCTAAAAAGAAACTCTATGGCTGAGGTTCACTATTCTGGGTTTTAAATGACTTGCCTAATACGCAGGCATATATAGTAACCTCTTATAAAGTGCTATAACTCCTATAGTGCTTTAACTGTATATCTTTTTTTAAGATAATGAAGCTATTGTATATTTTTATTTTATATAAATATTATGTATTTTATATGTTATATTTTTTATATATTTATATATTTTTATACATAAGTCCTGGTTAAAAGGACATGTGGTAATCATCCAAATGAGTTCTAGATTCCATGTGTCTTTTTTTTTCATACTTTCACTATTGTTTTCCCCAGATTATCCTCTTCAGCATTCACATAAACGTAGCTGGCATGATTTCAAACCCTTCAGTGATGTATTCACTGGATTTTACCCTCTAAGACGCATCTCAGCAAGTCTTTCAGGGTCTTCTGGCAGACATCTCCTTGCCAGTGGGTGACAATGAACCCTTCTGTGCAGAGGTGCTGATAGAAAATATTCTCTGGGGGTGGGCCTGGGGGAAGTGGGCGGGCAGGATTCTATACAGAGTTGGTCCCACATACAGCAGTTCTTCCAAATGTCTTCATCTGGGGAATAACAATGTTTGAAAACTCTCCACCCACATTATCAAAATAACAATCATAACCATCAGGAGAGGCTTTTCAGTTTCTTCTAAAGGCTCTACTGTTTTACAGTTAAAGGCAACATCATATCCAAACTTTTTAGGCAGGCAAGCTTTTCGTGAGACCCTGCTGTGCTAACTTTGCAGCTCTGAGCTTAGCTGTCTGGCCCGCTGCAGAGCCCACGGCTGCTGCTGCGTTAACCTTCACCGTTTCTTCACCCTTCACACCACGAATGTCAGGTAGGCCCAAGTAGGCTGTTACACCTGTCATGCCACCTATTTCAGAACCAAAGATGCTGGTAACATGTCTGGCCATTCTACAGGCAGTTTTTCCAGATCTTTCCCATAAGAAATGGAGTGAGTTGTCCAGCCTGAAGAAGCCACTACCATAGTTCCTGTTGGGAAGGCTTTGTTTTTACTTTGCACAGCTCTGGCCACTTGCCACCTCATCAGCACAGCACCCTCCTTCAGTCTTTTGGCTGTCACTCTCGTATAAGGATCCACAGTGAGGAAGAAAGCTTCTAGCATGACCTCTCCATGGCTTAAGGGTGGGAGTTCAACTGTCTTCAACTCAAAGTTATAATGAGTGGATCTGCCTTTGAAGTGTTTCTTCAGGGTCCAGCTCTTAGCATAAACCATCCTGAAGTTCAAGAGTCTGTGGGTTCCGCTACCTAGACAGAGAAGGTGTTTGAGGTTGTGTCTAACTATATATCTTTCAAGCAATGGACAGTGGATTGGCCAAATAATTCTTTGAGGGATAGCCAGCTCTGTATATCTTGAAGGAACAAGCAAATTTTCTCTACCCGGGGATTCCCAGTAACTCTGGGACTAGATGGGTAACTGCATATACAATACAGGTATTTTGGCCCTAAAATCTTTATATTTCATTTAATAAATATATTTTAGGATGATGTCATTCACGAAGATATCTTAGGGCCCAAGTAGAGGTAGGTAGAACCCCTAAAGCACAAACCTCCTTTTTAGTGGTAATTTTAGGACTTGGCCACACATGGTTTAATCAGTTGTACAGATACAGAAATAGAGTGTTTTAATGTTACCTCAAGGCCTTAATTTAGGAATTATGAACCTTTGGTTTCCACTCTGGAGAAGGAATCAGCAATAACTTTAAAATACCCTTGAGTTTCCTTCTGCTCCTTTATCTCCCAAATCTATACTTCATGTTTACTTTCGGTGATATCCTTTTCTTCTAATCATTGACTTCTGAGATTTATAAATTTTTGAAAGCATAGAAAAAAAATGAAAATTTGGCTCTTTGAGAACAGGGGCAAATGATTATTTAAGAAAGAGAAATGAAAAGATGCAGTTATTGTTTTTAAAGCTAGCAGCAGATTGTGCCGGCAATAAAGGTAAGTTTATGCGGTGTTTTATAGAATTGAAAGTTTTGTCTTTGCTTTTCCTGCACACTTAGAGAGCCTCTTCATCTGTTCTTTCAACACCACCAGCATTTTTGTTAACACGAAAAACACAACCTGAGAGCCTCAAACCTTTAATTGCTCCTGAAACAAGCTGTAGGAAAAATACAAGGCTGGTGAGGTGTACGCCGAACATTCATTGCTTTGTAACATTATTAGAAGAAAACAAACACCCTGAGATGGCACCAATTTTTATCAAGTCTCTCTTTAGGGAGTGCACGCAGGAGCAGTCCAAGGGTTTGCATGACATGTGAAATGACTTTCTTAAAAGATTGTAGGTGGAATATGGAAACTTTCCTGCTATGTATCGCACAATAGACTTGCTCAACACCACTCCGCCGTTCCAGTCTGCTTCTAGTTGCCTTCTTGTGCCCAAAGATGGGAATAGTAAAGATCACATTGCCCAGATTCACCTGAAGGTGGCATTTCTCATGGGATTCAGTATTCATTCTGTCAAAGGGGTATATGCACACTGGAGGTTAGGAAGTCCAGAGCAAGGGCCACGTGCCACGCACAGCAGTTCTTTTGATATGCATGGTGGTGAAGTATCCTCAACTAGAGGCCGGTGGCAAAAACAACATGTGGATATTGTTCTGGGCCACTTCCATGAGGTGGCTGAAATTTCTCTGGCCTAAATGGCTCTTGGCTATGTATCATCCAAACTCAGTTGTTCAAGTTCTTCTCAGACTACTTCAAACATCTGGCTTCTAAGTTCGCAGGATAATTTAGCACCCAGGACAATTTTGAGCTTTTAAGCTGTGTGACCTTTGGCTAGTCACTCTTCTTCTCTGAGCCCACATTGTAAAGCTACATCTTCCCTATTCATATATGTGTAGCATCACATTATGTCTCTTAAGTGAAATGTTTAAAATAGATAGGAATCTTGATTTGTTACTCTACATCAGAACAAGCTGACTGAACCATCTCACACGTGTACACATGCACACAGACACGCGCCTGATGACATCGGGTTCCTTGTTCTCTGTTGAGGCAGCCATCAATTGTGTTTGCAATCTGTAACTCACAAGCACTTGCAGGTAGGCCTGACCCAACTCCCTTTAGAATGTCCATCTCTCGTTTTAGGAGAGTCCAGTGTCACCTAGAACATTTATGTCTAAAATGTAGGCTATTAAAAAGAGACTTGCGAAGGAATGATGACAACAGCAGTGGAGGGCCAAGGAATCTGATAGAGCCAGGATGTACGTGTGCGCGCACGCATGGGTGCATGAATGTTTGAGTCTTTTTATTTGGTGGCATGCCAGAACAACTTGAATTAAGATTCCCACTTGTTTTACCCAGTTTTGTTATATATCAATGAATTGTATGTGAATATGAATGGTAAAGGTCACATGTATTACAATATCAAAATAAGAGAAGAAAGACTTTTAATAAAGAAGATCATATTTAGATTTTTTTACTTTACTGAAGTATAGTCCACACGCAGTGTTAAATTTGTTTCAGGTGTACAACACAGTGATTCAGCAATTCTGTACATTACTGAGTGCTCACCATGATAAGTGTAGTAACCATATAACATTATTACATATTATTGAACGTACTCCCTATGTCGTAATTTTTATTCCTATGACTTACAATTTATAGCTGGAAGTTTGTACTTCCCCCCCGCTTTTTACCTGTTTGGCCCACTTCCTCATACCCCTCCCTTCTGGCACCTACCAGTTTGTTCTATTTGTGAGTTTGTTTCTGTTTGTTTTTTACATTCCACATATAAGTTAAATCATACAGTATTTGTCTTTCTCTGACTTATTTCACTAATATCCTATTGTATGTATGGATGTACGTGTGTGTGTGTGTGTGTGTGTGTGTGTGTGTGTGTGTGTGTTAATCCATATCTTCTTTATCCATGCATCTATTGATAGACACTTGGGATGCTGCCATATCTTTGCCACTGCACATAATGCTACAGTGAACATAGGGTTGCGTATATCTTTTCTAATTCGTATTTTTATTTTCTTTGGGTAAATACCCAATCATGGAATTTTAGTTCATATGGTAGCTCTATTTTTAATTTTCTGAGGACCCTCCACACTGCTTCCCCAGTGGCTCTGTCAGTTTACATTCCTACCTGCAGTGCATGAGGGCACCCTTTACCCTACATCCTCACCAACACTTGTTACTTCTTGTAAAGAAAAGATGAGCATTTATTCCAAAAGTATTTTCAGATAGGAAAAGAAAGATTTTATCTCATGACCAGTGATTTTAAAGCAGAGTCAGTTGTTGGGATGAGCACTGGGTATTGTATGTAAGTGATGAATCATGGGAACCTACTCTGGAAGCCAAGGCTACACTGTATACACTGTATGTTAGCTAACTTGACAGTAAATTATTTTTTAAAAAAGCACAGTTGAGAGAGAACTGAAAAGGGACAGGGATCTATGGTGTACTGCTGGAGAAGCAGCCATCTACAAAACCTATTGTAACTGCAAAGGGAGACCTCTCATCAGTCTAGATTTTTAAAAAGCATTCCCCAGAATAGTATTTCATTGTATATATGTATCACATCTTCTTTATCCATTCGTGCAATATTACTCAGGCATAAAAAGAATGAGATCTTGTCATTTGCAACACCATGGATGGACCTAGAGGGTATAGTGCTAAGTAAGTCAGACAAAGACAAATACCATATGATTCCACTCATATGTGCCATTTAAGAAAGAAGACAAGGGGACAAAGAAAAAAGAGACAAAAGTACTCTTAAACTAGAAAAAAAAAATAAGTGGTTGCCAGAGGGGAGGAAAGGGTGAGTAGATGAAATAGATAAATGGAGGTTAAGAGTTCATTTATTGTGATGAGCACTGAGTGTTATAAAGAGTTGTTGAATCATTATACTGTACACCTGAAACTAATATAACACTGTATTGTAACTATCCTTCAATAAAAATTTTTAAAGCATTTCTGAAAGAAAGATGGATTATAGAAGAAACAAGAGTTAGGATTATTCAATTCTTATTTTTTTTTATTTTGAGTAGAATGGTACTGAAAGTATAGCAAATAGGATGAAAACGATTAAGAAGGAAGTAAGCAAGAAACTGTGTTAGCAATAAGGTTTGCCTCGCTGCTTTAAATGAATCTTTCTTTAGAACTAGTAGTTAAAGGACATATCCTACAAGAATACGGGAAAAGGTATTTGTATGTGATAAAAAGATATAAAATATTCTTCTTTTAATAGTTTATTGTCAAGTTGGTTTCCATATAACACCCAGTGCTCATCCCCACAAGTGCCCTCCTCCATGCCCATCACCCCCTTACCCTCCCCTCCACCCCGAACAGCCCTCAGTTTGTTCTCAGCATTCAAGAGTCTCTCACGGTTTGCCTCCCTCCCTCTCCCCAACTATTTTTACCCTTTTCTCCCCCATGTCCTCCATTAAGTTCCTCCTAATCCACCTATACGTGCAAACATATGGTACCTGTCCTTCTCTGCCTGACTT
>JAESUZ010000113.1:0-90879 GCA_017311185.1 Proteles cristata cristata
TTGGCCTTCTCGGCATGACTTTTTTTTTTTTTTTTTTACAAATAGTTTATTGTCAGGTTGGTTTTCATATAACACCCAGTGCTCATCCCCACAAGTGCCCTCCTCCATGCCTATCACCCCCTTCCCCCCACACCCATCAGTCCTCAGTTTGTTCTCACCATTCAAGAGTCTCTCATGGTTTGCCTCCCTCCCTCTCTCCCACCATTTCCCCCTTCTTCTCTCCCACGGTCCTCCGTTAAGTTCCTCCTAATCCTCCTATACGTGCAAACATATGGTAACTGTCCTTCTCTGCCTGACTTATTTCGCTCAGCATAACACCCTCAAGGTCCATCCACGTTGCTACACAGGCCAGATTTCATTGTTTCTCATTGCCATGGAGTATTCCATCGTATAGATAAACCACATCTTCGTGATCCATTCGTCTGTTGATGGAGACTTAGGCTCTTTCCATGTTTTGGCTATTGTGGAGAGTGCTGCTGTGAACATTGGGGTACGTGTGTCCCTAGGCATCAGCACTCCTGTATCCCTTGGGTAAATTCCTAGCAGTGCTATTGCTGGGTTCTAGGGGAGTTCTACTGTTAATTTTTTGAGTAACTTCCACACTGTTTTCCAGAGGGGCTGCACCAGTTTACATTCCCACCAACAGTGTAGGAGGGGGCCCGTGTCTCCACATTCTCGCCAGCATCTAGAGTCCTCTGATTTGCTCATTTTATTCTTTTTTAACGTTTTTTTATTTATTTCTAGGAGAGAGAGAGAGAGAGAGACAGCGTGAGCAGGGGAGGGTCAGAGAGAGAGGAGTCACAGACTGAAACAGGCTCCAGGCTCTGAGCTGGCAGTCAGCACAGAGCCCGACGCGGGGCTCGAACCCACGAACCGCGAGATCATGACCCAAGCGAAAGTCGGACGCTTAACCAACTAAGCCACCCAGGCGCCCCTGATTTGCTCATTTTAGCCACTCTGACCAGCGTGAGGTGGTATCTCAGTGTGGTTTTGATTTGTATTTCCCTGATGAGGAGCGATGCTGAGCATCGTTTCATGTGTCTGTTGGCCATCTGGATGTCCTCTTTGGAGAAGTGTCTGTTCATGACTTCTGCCCATTTCTTCATTGGGTTGTTTGTTTTTTGGGTGTGGAGTTTGGTGAGTTCCTTATAGATTTTGGATATTAACCCTTTATGTGATACGTCATTTGCAACTGTCTTTTCCCATTCCATAGGTTGCCTATTAGTGTTATGGATTGTTTCCTTTGCCGTGCAGAAGCTTTTTATCTTGATGAGGTCCCAATAGATCATTTTTGCTCTGGATTCCCTTGCTTTTGGGGATGTGTCAAGTAAGAAGTTGCTGTAGTGGAGGTCAAGGAGGTTGTTTGCTGCTTTCTCCTCTAAGGTTTTGATGGTTTCCTGTCTCACGTTCAGGTCCTTTATCCAAAAACCAAAACGTAAGGCATCACCATCCCAGACTTTAGCCTCTACTACAAAGCTGTCATTATGAAGACAGTATGGTATTGGCACAAAAACAGACACATGGACCAATGGAATAGAAGAGAGAACTCAGATTTGGACCCACAAGTGTAGGGCCAACTAATCTTTGACAAAGCGGGAAAGAGTGTCCACTGGAAAAAAGACAGCCTCTTTAACAGAAAGTGCTGGGAGGACTGGACAGCAACGTGCAGAAGAATGAAACTAGATCATTTTCTCACACGAGACACAAAAATAAGCTCAAAATGGATAAAGCATGACTTCTGAGGAAACATCCAGAGGAATCCGGCTCCTGTGGAGTTTCTAACCGACTGGGTGGAGTTTTGCCCCAGGGACGGCCTGTGAGTGCAGACGTCTGAGCCTGCAGGGCACTCCCGCTGCAACATGTGCGGAGGGCCGTCCCTGGAATGCGTGTGGCAGTCCTGCGAAAGCCACGCGGGGGACAGGTACTTTCCTGAGCGTGTCTGCCGTGTCTGAACCAGCAATGGGCCAGAACCTCCATGTGCAGGGTCTCATGTGCTAGAACAGGAGGCAAGGCCCAGGTGGGCTGAGGGCTGAGGGATTCTATTAGAGGCTCCCGCAGAGGAGGCCAGCATCTTCAGCGGAGGGTGGGAGAAATGTGGCCTCTGGACCACGGTGACTCTGGTAGGTGATCAAAGGAGAAAATCCTATTCATTCTGCTGCACTCGAGCAGAAGCAAACACAGGTCTTTTCTGAAGGAATGCACTTTAAACACGAGCAGGGGCTTCAAAGAGTTTTATGGATGAAGTTCCGTGAAACGTGAGCTCAGGACGAGGGTTCCAGAAATAAGGAGCTGAGTTGTCACAGCCCAGAGGAAGCAGAAACCACACACACACACCAGGTGTTGGACTCATCAAGAAGATATGAATGCACATGTGTAATTCATTGAAAAAAACCAGAAGGGCAAAATTATAATATGAAGTAGCAGAAACTATCAAAGCTGACACATTGAGTTGACAAAGAACCAAATAAAACTTCTAGAAATAAAAAACTGAATAATCAAAACAAACAGTGAGTGGGTCACACAGAAGGTCAGAGACTAAATTGGAGCCGAAGTTATTACATATGGGTCTGGAGCACAGATTCGGGGAAACACCGAGTGTGCCGTGGAGTTAGAAAGAGGTGAAGGATAAACAGGAGTTAAAAGAACATGGCGCATGGAGTAGAGACGTGTGAAGACGCACAGCGGGGATTTTCCAGAATTCACAGCAGACACCAGACCTGAAATTCATGATGCTCAGCGAGTCCCAAGCAAGATAAATAAAGAGAAAATCTCCCTGGGGCACAATAAGTGAATGGAAAACACCACAGAGAAACCTAAGATTGGTCTTCTCGACACAGAAGCAAAGATTCCTCGTGAAGGGGAGACCATCGGAGCGCAGCAGGCCGAGAAGCTCTCAGAACCTACCCACATGTGGGGACGACTCGCGCTCCAGCGGGCCAGGGTGCGGAACCTTGCCGCACACGAGGTACAGTGTGTGGGCGGCCATCGCTTCCGTGGTGCGGTCACAGGAGCCCCGGCTGGGCGCCACTGAAGCTTTCCCTCCCAGAGCTGCATGGAAATTCTCAAAAGAGTTAACTAATTCCAAAAACTGAAGAGTAAGCAAGTAAAGTACAACTTTTTTAAAGGAATACAATAAAATCTAGCATCTAACAATGTAAAATTAACAATTTCCAACCTCCAGAAAAACTACATCAGGCATGCACGGAAGTGGGGCACTGTGACCCGGGACCAGGAGAAAAATCAGTCTAGGTGACAGCTGTTCAAAACCGGGCTTCTCGAGGAGCCTGGGTGGCTGAGTCGGTTAAGCGTCCGACTTTCGCTTAGGTCATGATCTCGCGGTTCGTGGGTTCGAGCCCCGCGTCGGGCTCTGTGCTGACTGCCAGCTCAGAGCCTGGAGCCTGTTTCAGTCTGTAACTCCCTCTCTCTCTGACCCTCCCCTGCTCACGCTGTCTCTCTCTCTCTCTCCTAGAAATAAATAAAACATTTTTTAAAAATTAAAAAAAAAAAAACTAAACAAAAATCAAAAGCGGGCTTCTCGTTAGCAACCACAGACGCCAGAAGAGAGTGGACCCACATCTTCAAAGTGCTGTAAGAAAATAGCTGTTTAGGCTCAAATATTATATCCGATGAAAATATGATTCAAATGAAGATTGGAGGCAATAAAGACATTTTCAGCGCTAACTAAAGGGACTTGTCACCAGCAGGCTAGAGCATCAGTGCTACAGGAAGTGCAGAAGGCAGTTCTTTAGGACACAGAATGACACCACATGGAAACCAGAGCCTGAGACAAAAGAAAAACAGCAGAAGTGGCAAATATCTGAATAAATTTAAATACTCCTTTTCTTTTTGCCTTTCCCTCTTGATTTTGTATAATCTACAAAACTACTTAAAGCAAAAACTGTAACACTGTTTTATGGGTTTATGGTGCACATAGTTGTATTTTACTTTAACAGGCGTAACTGAAAGGGTAGGGAATATGGACATTATTGTGGCAAGGTTTCAATATTTTACATGGAAGTGGACCCATTACAAGTTAGGAATATATATTGTAATCTCTAGAGCAACCATGACAAGTTTGTCGCAGGGCCACGTGTGACCACAGGCCAAAGGACAAGAATGAAAGGGAGAGAGATGATGGATAGATGACAGATGTAGATAGATAGATAGATAGATAGATAGATAGATAGATAGATAGATGATAGATGATAGATAGATGAAAGATGATAGATAAATAGATAGGAAGGCAGTTAGATAGATAATAGATGATAGGTAGAGAGATGATAGAGATGACGAGTGAATATATGATAAGAGATGACAGACGCCCACATGATAGATAAAAGATAAGTAGATAAAAGGCTATTGAGCTATTGAATCAATAGAAGAGATAAAATTGTCATAAAACATGAAATTAATCCAAAATAAAGTAGAAATGAGGAAAACTAAGATCAAATGGAAAATATGGAAAATACCATGCAAGATGGCAGATTTAAATCTAACTCTATCAATAATGACAGTAAGTGGAAATAGTCTGAAAACTCTGATTAAAAGGCAGATGTTGTAAAATTGGCTAAGAAAGTAAGACCCAACTAAATCAGTGCACAAGAAACTCGCTTTAAGTGTAAAAACACATATAGATTAAAAGTAAAGTATGTGCCCATACACATCACACAGATGCTAATCAAGGATTGGCTGTGTGATATCAGAACAGAATTCTAGAATAAGGAATATCACCAACCATAAAGGGGTCGATTCATGAGGAGAACACATGAGAATTCATGAGGAGGGCCAAACTGTGCACGGCCCAACAACAGAGTTTCAGAGCGCACGGAGCAAGAGCTGACAGAAGGGAAAAGAGAAATGGAATAATCCACAATTATGATTACAAATGCCACTACTCCTCTCTTCATAATTGGTAGAGCAAGTTTATAGAAAATCAGTAAATGAAAGGGTTGAACAACCCCATCAACTAACTTAATTTCAAAAACACAGAAGAGTTCAAAAGACAAATCATATTCTGGGCCTTAAGCAAGACTCCACAAATACAAAAGAATTGAAATTTAAAAAAGTATGTATTTGGATAATAATGAAGCTAATGTACAAATCAATAATGAGATGTTTGAAGTCTCCTCACATCCTTGGAAGTTAGACAACCCGAATCCAAATAGCCTGTGAGTCTCACCTCCACCCTCTTACATGAGAAATTAGCAAGTGTTCTGATCTGAATGAACATGAAAACACAGCATATCAGTGTGCAGCTAAAGCAGTGCATAGAGGACAATTTATAGCATTAAATGCTCTCATTAGATTAAAAAAAGTCCTCAATTAATTATCCAAACTTCTCCTTATAAAAACTAGGAAAAGAAGAACAAATTAAGCTTTAAACAGGCTGAGAGGAAGAAATAGAAATCAGAAAGACAGCACAGAAGAGTAGATGAAAGTCAAGGCTAGTTCTTCGTAAAGGTCAACTCGGTAACCAAGCTCTGGTCATGATGACCAGGGGGTCAGGGCATGGCTCATCTCTACAGACCTGTCTGTGTGGTGAGTGGAGGGGGTCAAGGCGGCTGGTAAGGGGGCAGGGGGAGGGGCAGGTGGGCTAGGACCCTGCTTTGGGAGTCATGAGACGTGGGAGGGGCTGGCCCAGTTGTCCTGGGGACGCCAGACTGCGTTAGACACACGTGTGGGGGTCCGGGCAGCACATGGAGGACTCCGACTGGGAGGGAGGGAGGGGAGAACGCAGGGTGACACCTAAGAGTTGACCTGGGGGCTGGGGAGACCAGTGCCGGCGCCGCTCTGGAGGGCGGCTGCTCCAGTGCTAACCCCGAGACCTGCGCCGAGGACGCAGGCGGGAACAGGCCCGCTGGGGCGGGCAGGGCGGGTTCGGGGGCGCCCGGGGCCGGCGCGGGGGCGCACAGGCAGGGCCGGGTGGGGGGAAGGGGCCGGAGACCCGGCCTGCGGGGCCCCGTCATTCAGACTCCGCAGAGGGTGGGGAGGAGGGGCACCCAGAGACGGGGGAAGGCCTGGGCGCGCCTGGCAGGGCTCCTCCCGGGACCCGTGTCGCAGCGCCCGTGGGGCCTGGGCTTGCTCCGCCCCAGGCGGCTCTCCCCCGCCGACCGCCAGGCCTCTTCTCTAGAGGCCGTGCCGCCTGGCGTCTTGCTGGAGGCTGGCGGGGAGCCCATGCAGGTGGGTTTCTCTTCTGTTCTTTAGAGGAGGTGCGTGTCCTGTAGCAGCGGGACCGCAGTCGCCTCGTCCTGCCGGTGGGCTTGCGGCCTCCGCGGGCGCCTCGCGCCTCTTGCTGCCCCTCCGGGACGCTGGCCCGCGTTTGCAGGGGCAGTTCCGTGCGGGGCTGTGGGCAAGCGGGCATCAGGCTGATGCCACGGAACCGCTGCCCCAAGGCCTTGCCCGGGGCCCCTCCCTCCGCCCAGGCCCGGCCCGCAGTGGCGGGCATCTCAGGATCCCGGCCGGCGGGGGTCTCAGCCTTGCCCGCAGCCCCGTCTGCCCTGGCCGAGGGCGCCCCGCCCGGCCCTGCCCGTCGCACAAGTCCCAGGTCGGCAACGAGGCCCTTCCTCTCTGCACGGTTTTGGTGGCGGCCCACGGTGTGCAAACTCCCTGCCGTGTCAGTGACGCTCGCTGTGTGTGTGTGCGTGTGTGTGTGTGCGCGCGCGCGCAAGGGGGTGAGCTCGCAAACTCGGTTTGTCATTTGAAACCCCACGTTGGTAACACTGGTTGATAATTGGTTACCGTGATTAGCACAGAATTCACACTGATGCAGGCGCTCTGTTAGCCGCGCTTGAAGAGGCCTCGGTATCGTTGACCTTGTTTGTTTGTTTTTTAAAGTTTGTGTTTTCATATTTGAGAGCGAGCGAGCGAGCGAGCACGAGCAGGGGAGGGGCAGAGAGAGAGGGAGGGAGAGAATCCCGAGCAGGGCGAACCGTCCACGCAGAGCCTGATGCGGGGGCTCCATCTCGTGGACGGTGAGATCGCGACCTGAGCCGGAGCCCCCAGGCGCCCTGCTTCTCCGCCCGCGCGCTCAGGCCAGCGCGGCGGGTCAGCCCTGCGCCCACGGAGCTGCGGTCCCCGCCTGCGGGGGCTCCGTGCCCCCCACCCCGCCCAGCCTGCTCCCGGTGCTCCCACGTGGATCCACGGGCCATGGGCAGGCTAAGGGTTTGTATCCCGTGCTCTGAGCCGGGCAGGTCCACACCGCGGCGGGCTGTCTTCCAGGACCTCCCGCAGGGTGACGGCGGACCCAGGACAGCCGGGCTGTAGCGGAGGGCGCCGGCCGCCTGCTCGCGTCCCGGCAGGACACACGTGCTCCCCAGGCGGCCCCCTAACCCTAACCCTCGCCTCGCCGCCCCGGCGCCGGGCACCCAGGCTAACGGCGTAGGAGACACTCGGTTTTCCTTGATCACTGGGCTCGTATTTAAACGGTGAACGGCTTCTGGGGGTATGAACGATGTGCTATTTACACAAATGCCTCATTCAGCAGCAAAGGTCAGCGGCTCTGGGCTCGGAAGAGGGCTGCTGTGAGACGGCGGTTTTTAGAGAAAAAGAACTGAATTAAAAAGTTGTAATTCAAACTCATATAATATAAATCATTCTTCACCCAATCAATCCTGGCATCGCAGTACACTTCTTCTTTTTTTTTTTTTTAGAAAGGGAGCATGTTTCCTTGATCTCTGAGTATCTTAGATGCAAGTAATAAATGTGGGAGCGTCTGGGTTACGTACTAGTGTTTATTATAAATCGGGCAATTTCTCCGGGGGTGAACAGCATAAATTAATCTTGTAGGTTTTGATGTCTTCAGGTAAAAAAGTGAATTGTGCAGGAGCTCATATTTGGAAAATAGTAGACATATCCTGCGGTTTACTTTTTTTCTACTGCTGCCAACATTGGGGATTTGAACAACTATTTCTTTTAAAGCGTAGACGAAAAAGCGTGTGCTTGTGACAAGAAGGCTCCCTGGAGTCAGAGCCTCCCCGGAGGAGCTGGGCGCCTTCCTGCGGCTCCTCCGCGGCCGTCGGCCGGTGACCCCGCTGCTGACACCGAGTGCCTTCCTTTCCTGGAAAAGGCATCTCAGCCCCGGTGGGGGGAGGTGCCACCCCACATCGTGCCCGGCTGTGGGCCTCGACCCCGCCTGCTGCCGCGGAGGTAACCAGTGCAGGGAGGGGTCCGCACCGCTGTGGGCGCCGCTCGCCGTGGGCACCCGCGGATCCAGAGCCCCCCCACGGGAGACACAGCCCCTCCCTGTCCCGACTAATGGTTATAAGACGTGTTAGTGCTGGAGTTCCTGGTTATTGGTTTTATATTTGTGTTTGTCTGTTGTTTTAAAGGCTACCGTCTTCAAAACTGAGACGATCAGGGAGCAGCGATTAGTCTGGATGTTCTGGCCGTTTCCAAGATGAACGGAGTTTGTTTCCTGCTCCAGTGGTTTACGGGAGCCGTTTAGATTGTGCAGGCGATCGAACTACCGCATCCCATCAGCTGCTCCAAATAAATATAAATACAGCCGAAAGCAGCCTGCCCCCAAATGGCAATAAGCGAGACAAGACAGAGTAGCTCATAGTTGCTTTAGATACAAAATCAATAGGATAATTCCGAGTCTATAAAGAAATATATGATTTGTCAAGTTTACTTATTTGTATTTATATTTAAAATTGAATGAAAGACCAATTGGTCATTGTCGCTCCATGGATTTCTAGCAAAAGCCAGGAATTTCCCTGGAATGCAAACAATTAGCCAATTCATTAATGGTTTTCAGAGTTTCTGGGTAAGTAGTTCTTAATGATTACAGTGGATTGCTGGGGCGACAATATGTTGGGTAGAGAAGATCAATGTGTAGTATCAGTATAATGTGATCACTGGCTTCAATTCGTTCCAAGAAGAAATGAGAAAAAATCCAGCCCCTGTAACGGCAAAGAAATGGCCACTGTTGGCGTCACTGAGGAAACGGGTCGCACAGGGGAGGTGGGAGCCGCCCAGCGCTGGCCGCAGAGCCGCCCCAAAGCGGTTCCGCGGGACACCTGTCTCCGCGAAGTATGGCCTCAGGAGTCTTTGCTACAGCGCAGTTTCATTTCTGTGCGGTGGGACGCCGAGCATGGAGCCTTCCCGGATCGCAGACCTGGTTTGCTCCCCTTGCCGTGTCTCAGTGAGAGAGGACTCCAGGTCCCCGCAGCCCCAGCCGGGTGAGGAAGCGGGCTCACCTCCGGCAGCCCTGTCCCTGGGAGCACTCCCTGTCTCTGGGAGCACTCATTGTCCTGGGAGGAGTCGCTGTCCTGGGAGGCCTTGCTGTCCCTGGGAGCACTCGCTGTCCCTAGGAGGACTCGCTGTCCCTGGGAAGACTCACTGTCCTGGGAGCCATCACTATCCCTGGGAGCACTCGCTGTCCTGGGAGCACTTCCTGTCCCTGGGAGCACTCACTGTCCCTAGGAGGACGCGCTGTCCTGGGAGCACTCACTGTCCTGGGAGCACGCGCTGTCCTGGGAGCACGCGCTGTCCGTAGGTGGACTCGCTGTCCCTGGGAAGACTCACTGTCCTGGGAGCCATCACTATCCCTGGGAGCACTTGCTGTCCCTGGGAGCATTCGCTGTCCTGGGAGCACTTCCTGTCCCTGGGAACACTCACTGTCCCTAGGAGGACACGCAGTCCTGGGAGCACTCACTGTCCTGGGAGCACTCGCTGTCATGGGAGCACTCACTGTCCCTGGGAGGTCTCACTGTCCTGGGAGCACATGCTGTTCCTAGGAGGATGCGCTGTCCTGGGAGGCATCAATGTCCCTGGGAGCACTTGCTGTCTGGAGAGCACTCACTGTCTTGGAAGCACGTGCTGTTCTGGGAGCACGTGCTGTCCTGGGAGCACGTACTATCCGGGGAGCACGCGCTGTCCTGGGAGCACTCCCTGTCCTGGGAGCACGCGCTGTCCTGGGAGCACTCGCTCTCCAGGGAGCACTCACTGTCTTGGGGGCATGCGCTGTCCGGGGAGCACGTACTGTCCGGGGAGCACTCCCTGTCCTGGGAGCACGCGCTGTCCTGGGAGCACTCGCTCTCCAGGGAGCACTCACCGTCTTGGGAGCACGCGCTGTCCGGGGAGCACTCGCTGTCCTGGGAGCACGCGCTGTCCTTAGGAGGATGTGCTGTCCTGGGAGCACGTACTGTCCGGGGAGCACTCGCTGTCCCGGGAGCACTCGCTGTCCCGGGAGCACTCGCTGTCCGGGGAGCATGTGCTGTCCTGGGAGCACTCGCTGTCCGGGGAGCACGCGCTGTCTGCGCCGGAGGCTGCCCGTCTCCTGTCACCGCCGACGACAAGCGTCCATGCTGTGGATGGACGCTGGGGAACTCTGGGCCTTCTCTTCCGTCGCATCCCCGAGCTGAGCAACGAGCAGGGAGCCGGGGCCCAGGCAGAGGCAGCGTTAGGAGGAGTGTGTCTCCACCCGCCTGGGACGCGGCTCCGGAGGGAGGGGCGCCAGGCCGCTCCCGGCTCCGGCCTCGCAGGGTGCCTGCCACCTCGGGCCCAAAGGCGGAGGCACGGCCGTGGCTCCACGGCATCAGCAGGAAGCGATCGGGGCCACGTCCGGAACCTGAGGGGCGATCCTGGTGAAGGAGGGAGGGTCCCCGGGGGGAGGAGGGAGGGCCCACGGGGGGAGGTCGGAGGGTCCACAGGGGAGGAGGGAGGGTCTGCAGAGGGCACTGTGGTCTCTCCTCTGCAGGTTCTCTATGGTCCGCCTGGCTCTCTGCTCGTCCTGGTGCTGCTCTGAAGCTGGGGGAGGACGTCCCCTGTACAGGCTGCAGGAAGAATGTGCTGGAACTAGACTGCATGTGGCGAGAACCAGGCTGTAGTTCGTGGGTGCAGCTGGTGCTGGCCTGGTGGGACCGGGAGGCTCTGGAAGGTCTCCACAAAGTGAAGAACCCGGAGCAGGTGGCTAATGGCTATGGGCACGGTCAGTGGAGGCGATAAGGGCCTGGCAGGGCGGTGTGGGTGCGATGTGATGGTGTGCGGGGGGAGGGGGTGGCAGAGGTGCGGGAGGGGACAGTGGAGGGAGAGCCCCGCCCACCCAGGAGGGGAGAGGGAGAAGGAAACAGAAGTGACCAGAACGGGTAAGAGGTGACACAGAAGGACCCAGAACCGGCACCCCGTGTCATGGGCGGAGGGGCCCCTGGGAGCAGGCACGCATGCACAGGGGGCCCGGGACCTGGCACATGCTGGGGTTGGGGGGGGGGCCCGGGACCTGGCACACGATGGGGGGGGCGGGACCTGGCACACGATGCGGGGGCCGGGACCTGGCGTGCTCAAAAGGTGAGAGGGCCTGCTGCATCCAGGGACCCAGAGCAGTGGCCGTCATCAGCACAAGTTTGCCCCAAGCAAATTCTCCCTGATCTCTGTCCTTCCGGAATGTGAGGGGCTCAGTTTAACACACAACCGTGGGGTGCTGGGCCACGGAGAGAGAGTGCGTGGAATAGCTTTCCCGTGCTGGTTCTGGAAGCCTCTCGGTGTGGTCCTGGGTCCGTGGCAGGGGCCCTTTCTTAGGGGAGGGAGGCAGCCTGGAATGTTCTGGAAACGTGTGTCCCTGTGCAGGCCCCTTTCCTGCAGACACCTGCTGCGGGGCTTTCCCCGTCTGTCTCAAACACCCCCCACACCAAGGGACCTCCGGCGGGGCCTGTGCACGCCAGCCCCCTGCCCCAGGGCGTCTCTGCAGGTGCCCGAGAGCGATCTGCGCGGGATTCCCGGGCCTGCGGGGCGGGAGGGCGCGGGGTCCCGAGGAGCCATCGCGGGGGCCGCCCCCTGCGTGCCCTGGTGACGAGCGGCCCGTGTGAGCACAGCAGGGGCGGCTCGGGCACCGCGACCCCGGCCTCACCGCAAACCGCCGCTTCCTTCCTCATTGACCTTTGCAGCGCAGCGAGCCTCCGGGAAGGTGGAGGCGCCGTGAGGGCGGGGGTGCCGGGGCGCCCCCCCCACCCGGGGCAGCGGCCGGGGCAGGGCACCCACCTGCAGCTTCCGCAATGGACCCTAATGACGGCTCCATTACGGCCCGCCCGCCCACTGGCCCGGGCGCCCCCGAATCGGTCACAGAGCAGCCGGCCTGTCAATATTAATTCCACCGCAGAGATTACTTGTTGTGGGAGAACAAAGGTGCTCCGGCTTCGGCCGAACAACTTAACTCCTTGTCTCATAAAATTTAAGCTGCTATTGATCGCCGTGCTCTATTGTGTGAAGGATTAAGGGTGCGGGCGCACGCAGGCGCGCATGCGCGCGCACACGCGCGCACACACTCCGGCGCGCAGGCCCCGGCCCGGGGGTCGCCCGCGCCCCGTCACTCAGGCGGGCTCGGCCCTCCTCCCCGCGCCCCCGGAACCATTCAGCAACACGAAGCAAATTAAATCAATGGATTCATCCTAGCAGATGGCCACTTTAACACTCAGTTAGCCTTTAGATAATTGAGCGTTGACTCCGGAATCATAAAATGGATGGCTCGTTTGTACATTTTACTGAAATAGATCGCCGAGGTTAAATAAATGAAATCCCATTTGTCAGGCGGTAATAAATGGTCTCCCCTTCTGCAAACAGCTCTGTTTGGCCTAATAAATACAGGGACGTTACAGCGCTCCTCCCTTGATAGGGTTACAGCTTAATGAAATGGTCTCCCCTCTGCTTGTTTCTGCCTCCTCCTGCACCGTGTGATAAGTAGCAAACCACCGAAGCTTGTAATTACAATCTTACAGAAACCCGGCCAATCTGTATATAAATCTCACCCTCCAATTACAAGATGTAATAATTTTGCAGTCAAGCTGGTAATGAGGTCTAATACTCACGCCTGCGCTAATCCCCCCTGGATGCTGACTCTATCAGATGTTAGCTTTGTAATTATACTGGCAGAAAATCATTATTTCATGTTCAGCAGAAAAATGAGGTTGGTGGGAAGTTAATTTTCTCTATGCTCTGTGAAGCGTAGACAAAATTTTAATGATTTAATCATTATGGTTTTCCCTTTTGCAATTGACCCACGTTACTTGTGTAGAAACATTGGCACGTTTAAAAGTCCCTGTTACCCGATAAAGCTTGCCAGGTATGCAGCTTTTAATGTAAGAATAACTGTATACAATTAAACTATTACCCTGCTGTAGGGAAAGTTCATTGTATTTTTAGTTTTCAGTATTTGCGATTCATGGAAATGCTTACGTCTTGCCCACACAGTAATGAATGGCTAATTTTTTAAAAAAATTGAATTATCTTTCCTGATTATGTCAGCCCCGCAAAACATCATCATAAAAGAGCGACGCAAGCAGGTGATTTTTGTGTGTCGGCCTGAGATGTTATGGCTACCGGCTTTCCTGTAAGGAGTCAGCACAAAAAGTGGGGGAGTGGCCCGGACCCCGTTTTGGGAGTGTGACTTCTCAGCTTCAATATTCCCAAGGTTGGATGGTGCCGTGTTTAAAACAATGCACTTTTAAATATAAGTAAAATGACTTGCTTCTAACAGTATTTTTATTCCATATTTTTGGTAACTCTGGTGACATGGGGGAAATCACGTGCACACACGCGTGCACGCACACACGCTTGGCATTTCAAGCCAGTTACAAGCTCACGGACAGCAAGGGAGTAAGGCTGTTAGCATCACACCCTCCAGGAAGGTGGATTTAGTGGTGGACTTCTGAAAACATAAGGAGTTCATCCCTCCCAGCGCTCTCTTCGTGGTAAAGCCAGCTTTGCTCTGAAACCCTAGAAACATCAGGAAACTGTTTCTGGTGGCTTGGTCTACACTCGCGAGTAGCTCAGCCCCTTGCCTGCATCCCTGCCCACCTGCCGGGGGTCTGACAGTCCCACACGCAGGTGAACTGACCGCCCGGTGAGTCAAGCACGGTGCTCAGGGTGCAGTCAGGCCCCTCGTTCTAGGTTTGCTTTCCCCCCACCCCGGTCCATGCTTTTCTGTGAAAATTAAGTCTTCTGAGTAGACTTGACCCACCTGCCTTACTAGGGCCATCAGCCACCTGGGGTGGGCTCCTGAGGACGGAGATGCAGAACTGTCCGGGCCCCGCTGTGAGGCGCAGGGGCAGCCACACACAGGAGGAGACCCTGCGGAGGTGAAGCACCATGACTGGGGTTGGGGATGAGGAACATTCCAGGCCAGTAAATTAGTCTTTTGCTAAACCTCATCCATATGAGGAGGCTGGCAGATCACATTTTACACACATTGCAGTGACGATTTCCAGCCAGATGTATCACAGAATCTGGATTCTTCCTTCACAAAAGGTCAATCGCAACTCTCGGAATATCAGGGTCACTGAAGAATCTGCCTTCTTAGGATGCAAGGCACCGCGGTGGTTCTGAGCTGATGCCACGTCGGTCGCACGTGTCAGGATCCTGGATCTTAGGAAACACAGAAGGACATTGCACCGGGATGGCACTCATGTCAACGTGGGGCCATGGAGCGTCATCGTGGAGTCAATGGTGGCACGTCCCAAACCCGCCTCTCGCGGCTCTCCCCCAGGGAACGAGGAGTGGGAACACATCGGTGTTGGGGGGTGGGGGGTCTCAGGGCCAGGAGCACTGTGTGAGGGGTCAGGAGGCGGGTTCCGTGGGTAGCCTTCTCTGGAGATGTGAGATGTGGCTGCACGCTGTGGCCCAAGGGGGAGGGCCTTGAGTCCCTCATGTCTGCCTGACCCCCCACGATTTCTTCCCCATGCCCTGACTTCCTGGGGGGGGCATTCCTGTGATCGTGGGGGGATTTAGGGGGGAGGGACAGAGCCCTTCCCCACCTGCTCTCTGTGCTGAACAGTCTCCCCCTAATCCTGCTCCTGTGACCCCAGAGAAGGAGGCAGTCAAATACTTTTGTGGAAAGAAAGCCCCGTGGCCTGGGCAGGACGCCGGTCCCCACCCGTCCCAGACAAACTGGAGCTCGCAGCCTGCTGGACGACCCCGCAGGCGGGGGTGTGGCCACGTCGCCTGCCTTTCCCAGCTGGGCAGGACGGGGACAGATCCTTTCCCTGGAAATTTCTGTCCAAATCCTTAGAATCTCTCATTAAAAAAAACAACAACAAAAAAACAAAACTTTCCTTCCACCTAATCCAGGGAATGCTGCACTTCAGCTGCTCTGTTTCCTTCTCTAGTAAGTCGGGTCTGGCTGTTTTGACCTTTGTCAAGATGGGAGTGAGTGGTTGGCAGATGACCCTCTGGTCTGAGGGGTGGGTTTAGAAGGTCCGAGCAGCTCACCCACATCATCTGTCATCATCTATCATCTATATCTTTCTTCTCCTCCTTCCCTCTTCCGCCTCCTCCTCCTCCCCCTCTTTACCATCATCATCATCATCAACATCAACATCATCATCATCTTCTGTTGGTCTTGTTTCCCTGGAAAACCTGTCTAACACAGTGGTCAAAACTCAATGTTTAATTCTGTGAAGGCGATAGGTGTTAATCTGCAGAGTAACCAAATGCTCTACAAAATGAGGACTTTTTTTCCAAAACAAACCAAACCAAAACACAACGCAATAGACTTGGGTGACGAAGCACGGGGAGAGGCTGGAGAGGCACAGCGGCGCTGGGTGGCAGCGGGTCCCTTCAGTGGCCCAGGGGGGAGCATCCCTGCTTCTCGCCCACAGCCTCCGAGCCCTGGCAGGGAGCCTCAGCTTCAAGTGCGGATCCCTGGCTCCAAAGGAGGGCAGTTTAGTGGGTTTTGATGCAAATGGTTTACTTATATTTCCATGTTGTTTTATTTTCTCTCAGTTTCTGTAAACTCCCCCAAGTCTCCTGTGGGGGAGGCCAGGATTCACGTGCGCACGTCAATAAAAAGGAAATATCAGTCAACTATAAACGAGATGTTTGGGTGACCGTGGAATGCTGGGGTCAGATGCCTGGCGCTGACGTCTGGGGTCGCAGAGGGCACCTCTGCCTTGCCCCCCACGATGTACCCTTTGGTGCCACTGCGGATGCCACGTGCATTTGCCCCGGAAAGGTCTAGCCTGGAGTTGATTACACGCAGGAGTCAAGAAACAGCCAATCTGGGTTTGAATCCTGGCTGGACATTTACTGTGAGATCAGAGATGAAGCACATATTCTCTCCTGACTGGAGAAGCAATAATCGTTCTTATTCAGGGAGATCTTACAAGGATTAAAGGCACAGGTGGTGTTTAGCACAAAGGCTGGAAAACCATAGTTTCTTAGAAAACATTAGCCGTGATTTAACCTGGATTTGGACTCATTCCTACCTATGAAAGCACGCTAACGTGTCTACCAGTAGGAGAGAGGGTTCCGGAAGCACACTTTTTGTCAGCCACGCCCTTTTCGAGGTGGACATGGTGCAGGGGCCACGTGAACGGAAGCCACTCTGCTGAGCAGGGGTGGGGGGTGGGGGGGAGTGTCTCCTCAACCAACCGGGCACCGGTCTAGAGGCACACCCTACAGACAGCGTCACCTACCGCTACTAAACCATCCCGATGTCCTTTGCTTCTGTGTGTGGAAAGCATGATGACATTAGCGTCACCAAAGTTCTTCTTCCTATGAGAAGAGAGCATAGAGTCTCCCAAATCTTGGGAACACAGAAGACACACGTAGGGTTTCCCTTCCCCCTGACATCTTCGCCGTGGTTACATTTCCGTCCAGGCATCTTCCAGGGACCCAGTGGAGGAGTGAGGAGCACGCAGGACCACGTCCACGTTCTTCCCACCCACGGATGGAAGGGTGCATCCCTGACGCCCTCTAGGCCCCACGAAAGCATCTGGCTGGTGACCTCGCGGCAGGAGACTGTCGCAGCTGAGAGGGGCGACGGCACCCGAGGCCCGGAACGGGCCGCCTCTGCTCCCTGCGGACCCGGGTCCCGCGCTGTAAGCGCCAGCTCGATGTGGCCAGCAGAAAGGCTCAACCTGCAGTCGCATGAGGGTGTTTCTTAAAGATTCAGACTTTTGAGGAGGAAAGACAAGGGTTTTTCTCTTCCATGTGCTGGTCGGTGACTCGAGGAGAGTTACTGAGCTCCTTGCGGCTCAGCACCCTTCTCTCTGAAGTACAGAGCTGACAGCACTTCCCGTGGCTGCCGTGAGGCGGGGAGAGATTGGCGGGGAAGCAAGTCGGTGCATGGATTTGGAGCAACACCAGGGTTCTGCCCTCCTCCCTATGCCCCCTTCACTAGGATGCTCCCTTGCACACACACGTGCATACAGACACACACGTGCACACACACCAGCACTCCTGTAAGAGCAACGGAGGTAGAGCACTGCCCAAACTCTCTCAGTGCAGAGGCAGGATTCTACCGTGATACTCAGCCCACCCCAGACCCCTCTCTGCTCCAGGTCCTGGGCTCCAGATGCCCCGTCCCCGTCTCTCCCTGAGCGTGTCCCTTGACATGTCCCCAAGAGAACAACTCCACAGCATCTGAGGGACAGTCTGCCTCTGTGTTCTGGCCTTTCCCACATGCAGCTCCAGGCCCCTCCGAGGAGGGAGCCACCTGCGAGCCCCTGGGTGGCGGGGAGGGAGGGAGCCTTGCACTTGTTTGTGCTGAGCCCCGACTGCCATGCTAAATGCAAATGTCCTTTCAAATTACTGGTGACAAATGCCACTTTCTAAGGTGCTTTTCCTATAAATGTACGGGACAATAGCCTGCAGTTTGCAAACAACGAGTTACGATGCTCCCTTTACGTGTGTGTTGGTTGGTTTTCTGATGCAGTGAAGGAACCGGTCTCACAGGGTGGGGCTGGGGACCCTCAGATCACCTCTGAGATGAGCACAGGCCAATTCCCCAAATTCCTGGGGCTCAAAATAACTCTGTCACATGAAATAGCAATTTTTGTAATGACCAAATCTCTCATTAGGTGAAGGGCTTTCCCCTGCCCCTTAAAGTCTGGTAATTTCCTCATTTCTTTGTAAAATTTTTCATATTAAGGTTTAAGAGTTGTTAAGATTCCCCATGGACAGACAACTATTCTTCTATGTTTCCTGTTTTTATTTTAATCACAGATTGTTATTAAGACTTGGTATCAGAATTGTACTCTTGACTCCTAATATATGCCCAAACACATTTTATCAAATATTTATAGTAGAGTCATGCATAAAGCATATAACCTCAAGAACACGAACTATCAATTTGTACTGCTCCGGACTCCATTTGGCGAGTTAAGGGATTAGGAATGAGATTTAAGGAAAAGCCAAAGGGTACATTTGTTTATGATAAATATTTTAAGCATCTGTCATAAAATGTGGCCAACACTGTCTGCACTTTGATGACTGATTTCCATGTTTTATCTCTCTCTTCACCCCAAGTTCTTTTTATACATTTTCATAGATAACTACCATGATTTTTCTTGAGCTGAAATTTCTGGAGTTCATTTGGAGGAACTCTTTTGGGACACTGGAGTTTGGGGGGTGGGTGCATCCGAGCCCAGACAGGGACGCCTCATGTGAAGCCGTAAAGGGTCCAGACCTCTCACGGCAAATCTAGATGATGGGGGGCGCCAGGCCAGATGCAAACACCTCTGGGCACTCCGATGGTGCCCTTTGTCCCCCACTTTGATAAGGAATGGTTCTTTCTATCAGTGCACCGCCCTGGGGCACACAGTTCAACACCGATTTCATGCCTCAAGTTGACTAACTTTTAGAAGATATACCTCCAGATAAAACACTTGATTTCACTCTCAAGATAAGTACTTATTACCACCCATTTACAGTCTTCTTTTTAGCAGATTTATTTGCATTTTCATTTAGAGGGAGATTTTGACAAATCTGAAGTCCTTTTAATCATAATAAAGCATGTTGGAATGGTGTTGAACATGTTTATTAAAAATACATGTATTTGCATTGGCAAGAAGCCTTTCAGAAAATGCCAAGAGTTTCCAGGCACTTTTCAGATTCTCTCGATAATAAGTGATGACTTTTCATTTTCATAAGGTGCTGAGTTGCTCTGACTCATTGTGCATTAAGAAATGCGGTGAGGGGCGCCTGGGTGGCCTAGTCGGTTAAGCGCCCGACTTTCGCTCAGGTCATGATCTCGCGGTTCGTGGGTTCGAGCCCCGCGTCGGGCTCTGTGCTGACTGCCAGCTCGGAGCCTGGAGCCTGTTTCAGTCTGTGACTCCCTCTCTCTCTGACCCTCCCCTGCTCACGCTGTCTCTCTCTCTCCTAGAAATAAATAAAAATATTTAAAAAAAAAAAGAAATGCGGTGAATAAAGAGTTGTGCTATGGTCCCATAGTTCCCGTTCATTACACTCACACTGTTAGATGTTAAAAGACACGTTGTTTGGGGACAAAGGTATCATTTCTTCTATATCCAGTAAAAAGGATCCTAAACTTTTTCAGAATAATGAACATTCTGCTTGTAACTACCATCACCGTTAAAGAGATCCAGTAAAACCTGGGGACGATTGGAGGTGCTAGGGACAAACTCTCGCAGCACCTCTCCTCTGCAGACGTCTTTGTCTCCCTCCTTGCTGAAGGCAACTCTCCCCGCCAGAAGGTTCCATTAACGCTGCCCTCCCAGGACTTGGGGACCTGTGGCGCCACCTCCCTCTGGCCACCATGGTGGGAGCTGGAGAGTCTGCAGATTCTGCAACTGGAGACCCCTGTCACCACGAGCTGTCTCTTCTTTCCCCGTTTGTTCTTTGATTCTAGTTTTTTTTTTAATAGTTTATTGTCAAGTTGGTTTCCATATAACACTCAGTGCTCATCCCCACAAGTGCCTCCTCCATGCCCATCCCCCCTCCCCCCCCATCAGCCCTCAGTTTGTTCTCAGCATTCAAGAGTCTCTCGTGGTTTGCCTCCCTCCCTCCCTCTCCCCCACCATTTCCCCCCTTCTTCTCCCCCACGGTCCTCTGTCAAGTTCCTCCTAATCTCCTATACGTGCACACATATGGTATTTGTCCTTCTCTGCCTGATTTATTTTGCTCAGCAAAACATCCTCAAGGTCCATCCATGTTGCTACACAGGCCAGGTTTCATTCTTCCTCATTGCCATGGAGTATTCCATGGTATAGATAAACCACATCTTTTTGATCCATTCGTCCATTGATGGAGACTTAGGCTCTTCCCATGTTTTGGCTATTGTTGAGAGCGCTGCTATGAACATTGAGGTCCATGTGTCCTATGCATCAGCACTCCTGTGTCCCTTGGGTAAATTCCTAGCAGTGCTATTGCTGGGTCCTAGGGGAGTTCTATTGTTAGTTTCCTGAGGAACTTCCACACTGTTTTCCAGAGGGGCTGTATCAGTTTACATTCCCACCAACAGTGTAGGAGGGTGCCCGTGTCTCCATATCCTTGCCAGCATCTAGAGTCTCCTGATTTGCTCATTTTAGCCACCCTGACCTGTGTGAGGTGGTATCTCAGTGTGGTTTTGATTTGTATTTCCCTGATGAGGAGGGATGCTGAGCATCGTTTCATGTGTCTGTTGGCCATCTGGGTGTCTTCTTTCTTTTTACAAATTTTTTTTATGTTTTATTTATTTCTAGGAAAGAGAGAGACAGCGTGAGCAGGGGAGGGTCAGAGAGAGAGGGAGTCACAGACCGAAACAGGTTCCAGGCTCTGTGCTGGCAATCAGCACAGAGCCCGACGCGGGGCTCGAACCCACGAACCGCGAGATCATGACCTAAGTGAAAGTCGGACGCTTAACCGACTAAGCCACCCAGGCGCCCCCATCTGGGTGTCCTCTTTGGAGAAGTGTCTGTTCATATCTTCTGCCCATTTTTTCACTGGATTGTTCGTTTTTCGGGTGTGGAGTTTGGTAAGTTCCTTATAGATTCTGGATATTAACCCTTTATCTGATATGTCACTTGCAACTATCTTTTCCCATTCCGTCGGTTGCCTACTAGTTTTATGGATTGTTTCCTTTGCGGTGCAGAAGCATTTTATCTTGATGAGGTCCCAATAGTTCATTTTTGCTCTTGATTCCCTTGCCTTGGGGATGTGTCAAGTAAGAAATTGCTGTGGTTGGGGTCAAGGAGGTTGTTTCCTGCTTTCTCCTCTAGGGTTTTGATGGTTTCCTGTCTCACGTTCAGGTCCTTTATTCATTTTGAGTTTATTTTTGTGTCTCGTGTGAGAAAATGATCTAGTTTCATTCTTCTGCACGTTGCTGTCCAGTTCTCCCAGCACCATCTGTTAAAGAGGCTGTCTTTTTTCCATTGAATACTCTTTCCTGCTTTGTCAAAGATTAGTTGGCTGTATACTTTTGGGTCCACTTCTGAGCTCTCAATTCTGTTCCATTGGTCTATGTGTCTGTTTTTGTGCCAATACCATACTGTCTTGAGGATGACAGCTTTGTAGTAGAGGCTAAGGTCTGGGATGGTGATGCCTCCCCTTTTGGTTTTCTTCTTCAATATTACTTTGGCTCCTCGGGATCTTTTGTGATTCTAGTTTCTATAAGTTTACTTAGGAAGGGGTGTGTGGTTTATTTGTTTGCATTTGGTTCTTCCCACGTGATGCTTGCTTACCTTGTATGTGGAGGTTTGTGTCTTTCAGCAAATTTGAAAGGTTTTCAGCCACGATTTCCTCAGGCAGGTTCACAGCCTCCCCTCTGCCCTTTCCCTGCAGACCTGGGTGATGTGACTCCAGGCCCCGTGCGATTCCCGCACTCCAGGGGCCTCCCCATGTTTCCGGTCTCTTCTGTCCCTGCCGTCCCGGCTGGGTAAACCCCGTCAGTCTCCCCTCAGGCCCACAGGTTATTTCTGCTGTATCTTCACTCTGCTGCTGGGCCTGTCCCGACAGGCTCCCCCGACTGGACCTTTCCCTTCGACGATTCCCATTTCGTTGTCTTTTTACAACTTCAGTTTCTTGGTTGTGATCTTCTTTCACTTGTTTCAAGGCAATTTGTAACGAATTATTGAAGACTTTTTAGGACAGCTGCTTTAAAACCCTTGTTGGATAATCCAGGCATCAGATTCAGGTCAGTGTTAGTAACGGCTGAGTGTCTGTTTTCACTCTGGTTGTGGCCGTCATGTGATCCTCCGGTCTACACCAGACACCTTCGTCCCACTGCAGCCTCCCTGCTTGGGTGTAGCACATGGGTCCTGGCCTCCTTTTGCAGTGCTGTCTGGTGGGCTTGCTGTGGTTGCTGTGGCTGGGTGCCCACCGGCCCTGATGCCACTGCCTGAGAGCGAGGAGCCCGGCCCTGCTCTCACTGGTAAGAGAAGCCTGGGGTCTAGGAGGACAGAGAGACTTACATGCTGGGCACCTGCCGTGGAGGAATTCCTACCAGTGACCCTGGATGATTCTGGGTCTCTGAGCAGGAGATGGGGCTCCAGTCCAAACTCAACATGGAGGGATGTGAAGACAGAGGAGATTGTAGGATGGGAAGCAGAGGGAGACTGTGCTCCACAGACGAACAAATTGGGGGAAGATGGGGTGGACGGCTGTGCTGTGTCCACCACTGCCGCTGGGACCCCCGGAGATTAATAGGGTGGCAGGTGCCGGGAAGGTGGACGTGTGACCCTGCACTATTCTCTCCGTATCCTCTGTGGCTGCTTATTAACCAGAAACCATGCACGTAGGAGGGTAACATTTTAATGTATCTGCATGTTTCCTTTAATGTAGATTTCACAAGAAACTGGAGCCAAATCAAGTCATATTGTTGTGGTATTTTCTTCACTTTTCAAGGGAGTGAAATGCCCAGAGGTGCTGAGGACATATTTGACGAAGGAACTTCATGAGCCACTGGGAAGAAACAGGGAAATCCCACAGGACTGCACAGAGTCCCTGCCCCGTGTTACCAGCAGGTCGTGTTTGCGGGGGCCGGGGGGGGGCGTCCCGCGCTCTGGGACACGCGGGGGGACACAGCCCTATAGCACGAGCTAGGCCTGAGGCCCGGCTGTCCTCCTGCATGGAAAGTGCGAGCCGTTCCCGGCAGGTGCTCTCACCCTCCAGCAGATCCGCGGGCCCCTGGTTTTGTGGGGGGCACATGGGAGGGCGGGGAGAGAAGCTGCCCCCGATGCGGGACCCACTGGGACCCTACGACACCACAGTGCACTTTGCCTTGGGGAGAAGACATCTCGGTTTTCCAGGAAAAGCTAAACATCAGTGACTGGTTTTTAGAGCAGTGTGATTTATGGAAAAACCTAGCAGAAAATACAGAGTCCTTACGCGCGATCATCTCCCCCAGACCATCATCCCCTATTATCGATGCCTCTTGTCCGTGGCTGTGGTTCCTGAACAGATGTGACTATGTGACTATTAGTTACAATTCCATCAGGGTCACTGTGTTCCATGGGCTTGGACAAATATGGAATGACACGTATCCACCAGTATAGTAAAGTGCAGAGTGTCTTCACTGCCCTGAAAATCCTGTGTCCTGCCTGTCTGTTCCTTCCTCCCGGACTGTGGCTAACACCCAACATTTTACGGTCCCCACAGCTGTGCACTTTCCAAAGCGTCACAGAGACGGAGGCCTATGCTGTGGAGCCTTTCACACTGGCTTCTCTCACTTAGTGAGATGCATCTAAGTTTTCCCCATGTCTTTCTGTGGTTGACAGCTCCCTTCTTATCACTGAAGAAAATTGCACGGCCTGGGTGGACCCCTGCTCATTTATTCATTCACCTGCGGAAGGACGTGCGCCCCACCTAGTCCGCTCTTTTGGGGCAAGAACACCAAGGTCAAGACAGTTGTGCATTTTTAAGGGAAAGAGACGGTGGGGTCCGTGCATTTTGACCTTTGCGAGCCCAAGTCTTCCAACTGTGCGGAAAAATCCGAAACAGAAAGGACATACTTATAAGCTGCTCTCAGCTCGAGTAAGAAGTGCTTATTTGACTTGCTGGCTTGGGCAGCAGGACTCCCAGCAAACACCGCAGGGCTTTGGTGAGAGTGCCCGTGGCCGGCGGAGGGGGCCAGAAGGCCCCACAGTGTGGGGAGCTGGGGTCTGCGTCCCGGAAACGCAAAAATCCAGGGAAATTTGCATCACTCAAGGTACTACTTCCTACTTCTCTTCAGCTCTTGCCTGTTTACATATTAAATTCACACTCTCACAAGGAGGTTTAAGCTTTATCTTGGAAGCTGTCGGGCTGAACCCTGGCCTCCTTTGTACACACAGCGGAAACACCACTCCTGCGATTCTGCTGGGTGTAATTACACAGGCGCGTCAGAATCAGCCGCTCCTGATGCAAAGGTCTCATCACCGCTCCGTTTCGGCGGTGGGATTTGGGGGCAAACACTGTTACTTTAAAAACCCTGATAATTTGAATCTAAGCAGAACTAACAATTCTTCCACTTTCCCCATCACTTGTAGACATTGCATCATGTTTAGGGCCAAATAAAGTGAACGGAAATTCACTCCTCAGAAGAGCCGGGGCTGCCCTACAAACAGAAACATGGGTGGGCGTTTAGGAAGGTGCGTCCACACGCACCTGGGGGTGGGCGGTCGCTCATCCGTCCCCCAGAGCGCTGGCCTCTGCGCGGACACCGTGCGAAACGCACTTGCGGAAATTCCCAGCCACACTTGGAAAGTTTGACAGACGGCGTCCCTTCCCGTTTAATTTTTTTTCCCAATTTTTTTCTCCCTGAAACTCCACTTTCCCCATCTCCAGGCCCTTGACCCCCCAGTTCGTTACCTTTTTTTGTTAATAGATCTAATCAGCGGCGTGTTAAACAAGAGAGCCCCGTATGGGCGCCGCCTCGGGACAAGCAGTGGGCCGCTGCAGATCGCGGAATAAACAGCTCGGCCCTTTCGATTACAACACTGGGCTTGGCCTTTATCTGGCTGTGACATCATTTCAATCAAAATGTAAAATAATACAACCCGATAGTTGGGAGAGGTACGGATAGGACACAGGCGGCTGCACTCAGTCAGTTAATAAAGAGAAGAGGGAGGTGGGGCGGCCTCCTTCTGACAGCCTCCGGTTCCCAAACTCCATCACCTGCTCTAATAGTATTCACGAGAAGCCAGTGCGGGAAATTGTCTATTACTTTTTATTAGGGGAAGCTGTTATGTAGGATACAGCCTGCTGCACCGTTTTTTTTTCTTTTTCTTTTTTTTGCTTTGTTCGTTTAATTAACAAAAGCATGAAATCGCCCTATTGGAGGCTTCTATTGCTTTTCCCCCTCCGAGCAGGGATTTTATTCATTTCCTTTGTCTCCTTTGAATTTCTTTCTTAACAGTGATGGTTTTCAAGACTCACAAATCAGTGTGAGAGGAAAAACATAATTCAAGGGCGAGTACATATTCTCGACACTGCTTGGGCGTCCAGGAGGACCAGCGCGGTGCCGCCTTCTCCGCAGTGCTTTCGTGCCCAAGTTTCCCGCCCACTTCTGAGCCTCCCGTGGTGAGAGTCCCCTGCTCCGTGTGGGGTTGATCCAAAACCCTGCCGGCTCCGTCCGTCGGGGCTGAAACCCAGAAAGAGAAAAGGAGGTCACATCTTTTTCAGAAGCGAATGGGAGTCTGGGTGGCTCAGTCCGTTAATCGTCCAACTTTGGCTCAGGTCATGATCTCGCAGTTCGTGTGTTCAAGCCCCGCGTCGGGCTCTGCACTGACAGCTCAGAGCCTGGAGCTTCTCTTTGGATTCTGTGTCTCCCTCTCTCTCTGCCCCTTCCCAACTTGCTCTCTGCATCTTTCTCAAAATAAATAATCATCAACTTAAAAAAAAAGAAAGAAAGAGGGAGCAAAGTTCATCCTAAATCGACTTCCCGGAAGCCTGGCTGTTTGGATGGGGACAATGGCTCTTGAACAGCCCATTTCAGTTAATCAATGAGTTCATTGCTTTTCCTTGAACTGTATTTAGTTTATAGCAATCAATCATTTTTAAAGGGACATAATCATTATCCTTCAATGTTTTGATCATTCTGTGCACCGAGCAGATCCACTGCAGACACCTGACTCGATGGGCTCCGCGAGGAGGGGCGGAAGGCAGAGTCCTTTACAAGCCGGCCCGCGGGCACTGACGTGCTTTCTGCAGGGGTGTTTGCACGGCGGTGGCGCTCCAGCCTTGGGCCCAGTGGTTCGGATTTCCTCCGCAGAAGAGGCGAGAACGACCCCTGTGCCGGCCTCCTAAAGAGTACAGCGTCTTTGGAAAGGTGAACCTTCACGGAGCAAGTTAAATAGCAGCAAGTCCCCTGTGATGCAGGAGCAGAGCAAGACTGTAAAGCTGTCGCAAAGCCAAGTCCGCGCGGACCAGGAGGTTAAGCGGGTGTCCTACTACTGCCTCTGATTTTCAGCCAAAGCTCCACGTGAGGACAGCAGGCCCTCGTTCTAGAAAGGGCTTAGGCTCTGACCGTTTCCTTCGTCCCACCCACCACATGAAAGGCAGAAGCTTGGGGGCGCTCGGAGGGAGAGGGCCTGAGGGTCACTGTGCTGCCCGGGGCAGCCGACACCCCCTGAGACAGTTCTTAGAAGGACCCCAGGAGCCACTGGAGGCTTTGGGGTGGACTTGAACATGGACCCTTCGCAGAGAACGCTGCAAGGGGGCCTGGGCCTGGAAGCCCACAGCAGCACATGACGTCAGAGGGCGCAGCGGCGGGGACAGGGGTGGGGGTGGGGGTTTTCTGACCCCGGGCGGGACCAGGCTGTAGGGCCTCCCAATGGCAAAGGGAAGTAGCAGATGGTGGTGGGCTTGCGCCGACCAGAAGGGCCGCCCCTTCCTCCTGGGGAGATGGGCGGGGGTGCTGTGTCCCTGAGGACCTGCCCTCATCCGTGTCCCTCTGCAGGGCGATCTAGAAGCTCCCCCAGCAGTGCTGGCATCTCCCCCCTCGGGAACCTGGCTGCCTTACTGCTCCTCTGTCTTTGGGCCACCATGTGGCACAGCTGATGCTTCTCAGGTGGCTCTGAGCCCGGACCCCTGGGGTTCGTGGGGCCCTGAGAACATCACGGAACAAGCCTGGCGAGCCGGGTGGGCAGGGCAGGCACGTGGCCCAGTCTTACCTGCCCCACGCTGACGGCCGGCTGACCCCCAGGGGGCTGAGACCGCCTGGCCGGCAGCCAAGGCCCACCCGCTGCTGATGGCAGACGCGGCGTGTGTGCAGCTGAGAGCAGTGGCCCTGGCGCCCATCCGTCGGCCGCCCCCTGGCTGAGCTGCGGGGTATCAGGCGGCTCCTGTGAGGCAGGTACATCCCCGGGGTGTGGCCCCCCGGAGGTGGCTCAGGACTCCGGGGACATCTCCACGCCGGCCAGCACAGCCCTGAGGGCACCTGCTGCTGAAGACTGGCTGCCAGCTCACGTTCAGGGAAGGGGGTTCCAGGGTCCCGGCTGGCCCTCCCCAGAGCCCGGGCCTTGGAGGGGCAGCTGTGGGGGCTCCTGGAGGGAGAGCAGCAAAGACCCCCCCGCCACATGGTCAGGCCTGAGGGTGGGGTCCGAGCTGTGCGTGTCGGGTTCTGGCTGAACGGGCGGGTATCTCAGTGTCTGAAGACAAGTGGCCGCTGTCAGGGGGACCGACCGGGAAGCCCGGGGCTGGACCGTGTGTCGAGGGAGCCTGAGGCCCGGGTGGGGGTGGAGGGCGTGCTGGGGGGCTGCATGCTCTGCTGCCCCCACAAACAGTTGTGTGGACCACAGTGGAGCGGGAGGGGGGACAGCGAGGTTCCGGACGCAAGTTTGGCCTTGGTTGTGGGGACCTTGGACGTGGGTCTGAGGACTGCGGGCTTCGTCTGGCCCTGGAGCGCTTTGAGGGCAAGAGACGCACATAACTGCACTTGAGACACAGGAGCCCTTCGTGGGCACCAGACGCCAGCTGGGAGACGCATGGCCACGGCCAGAAAGCAGGGCCTGGGACTGAGGGGCGGCTCCCCGCCTGGAGCTGAGGGCGCAGGGAGGTGCCCGGGCAAGGGCGGGCGGAGATCTGGGAAGGAGGTGCCTAGGAGGCCTCTGCTGTTGTCTTTGTATTGTCATCCTTGGGATAAACAGTGGTGCCTAGTAATTGGGATAAACAGTGGTGCCTAGTAGAGCCCCAACAGGGAGAAGAAGAACTCAAGTGCAGTCTCGCTTTCTGTTCTTAAACAAATTACCCAATCGTCACCTTTGTGAGTCAACGTGCCTGCAGCCTGTGGCCTTACAAGCCACCTCGGAGCTGGCGTCCGGGCCTGGCGGGTGCCGGTGGAGAGCACTGTCTGGGGGAAATAACAGTAATCAAACGGAAGAACCGAGAAGAGCTGGAAAGAGCTGGAAGGAGCCAGGTGCTCCGAGGTTGAGAGGGGCCGGGGGAGTGGCGAGGTCTCTTGGTCGCCCATGGCCCCCGAGGAGGCCGCGCCCACGCCGTCCAGGCGGGAGACGCAGCTCCGCAGGCCTCGGCTGCGCGGTGCTGAGCCCGCCCGCGGCCGCGGCGCCTCGTGGACAAGCAGTGGGGCCTGCGGACCGTCCCCAGCGGCCGTCCTGCAGCAGCAGCGACTGCGGAGCCGGGGCGTCTTCCTTCTCGCCCAGCACCCCGCAGACGTTCACGCTGCTTTCCGCGGAGTCAACGGCCCTGCCGGGGCCAGGCCACCCCCCCCACGTCCGAGGCCGTACCAGCAGGCCCCTCACCCCACCGCCCGCGCAGGGAAGGCTCCCGGACACGCCCCGTTGCAGACCCCAGGCCAGCCCCCTGCCTGCTCTGGGTGCTCACCTGGGGACCCGAGCCACGGCTGGTCCTCTGGTCAGCCAGGGTCCGTGGGGTCGGGGAAGGCCCCGCCCCTCTGGTGAGAAACGGCACCCCTGCTGTGCGGTGCCCGCACCCCATGGCACCCCACGCCCCCTCCCCAGTGCGAGGCCGTTTCCCAGGTCCCCTTCCTGCTCCCTCCTCCTAGGAGGGCCCCGCGACTCCTCCTCGCCCCAGTCCCCTCCCTTGGGTGCTGGCCCCACGCGGCTCACAGTGGACGCTTCCCGGGGACTTGTCCCTCCCCCGCCGCCCACTGCTGTGTGTGCCCTGCGGCCCCCAGGTTTCTCTAGAACCAGGAAGCTCTGACCCAGGAGTCTGGGAAAAGGAGGAGGGCGGCCCTTCCCCGGGCTCCCCTCCTCTCCCCTCCCCGCCCGGATCTTCCACAACACGATTCTGGCCTGTGAGCACTACCACCGGGGCTCCGCTGTGTGAACGTTCCCGCACCTGCAGGCTCACTTCCTACGCTGGAGACTAACCTGTCTTTCCAGAAACGGACAGTTTCTCCCCTCAGAGGCACTCGGGGCGGCTCCCAAGAAGACGCACACGGTCTCCGTTCCCAGCTCACATCGCGGGGCTTTGCCTCAGGAGGCGCCCGTTTCCCCGGGGCCGGTGCTGCCGACCTCACGGGGACTCAGGCCGCGGGGTCCCGGCTCACACTTCCATCAGAGCGGCCGCCTAGGGGCTTGCCTGCTGCAGGGACTGCGTCTTGGCCACTTTAATCCGGCCTGTCTCGTATTTGGCGAGGGCTTTGGCGAGCAGGTACTCAGCCCTGGAGCACCCTGGGGCGTCCGCAGAGCCTTGAGGGCGACCCGGCTCTGACTTTGTGCGTGTGGCTGGCGATGGCCTTCAGAGATGTGTGAGTGTCCACATGAATGAAAGGAAAATTTGTCACCTCTCCCGCAGGCACCGTGTCTTTCGGCTTCAGGGAGCGAAGTCAAGCCTTGGGGGGGAGCCGACCCTCAGACCATGCCCCAGGGCTCAGGCGCCCATGAGATGACCGCACAGCCGATGAGGGCTGGGGCCCTGGCTTCTGTCTGCCCCGGAGAGGCTGGCGTGGGTGCCTTGGGGGCCTCGCCCCTCACTCCTGGCCAAGCTCCCGCCTGCGCCCCGGGCCCAGCGAGCGTCCTTGTGGCCAGACCGCAGTGCAGGCTGTGAAGGGGCCCCGCCCGGCACCCCGCTGGCCTCCCCACATGGCCGCCCACACCCTGCTCTCCTCGTTGCGCAGGGAGACTTGGCGAAGCCTGACCCCACCACTCTGGAGAGCTGGCCAGCCAGATGCCACGGCGTTTGGGGGGACGTGCGCTGCTCACCGTTCACGCAGAAACATTCGATTCACCACCACAGACCAACGGGCTCTAGAAGGAGCCATTACAAAGATGAAGGTCTGGTTCTGGAGTCCAGAGGTGGGAACCGGGAAGAGCTGAGCCGTTTGCACCAAGATGTCCCTGCAGGTGCCACCCACCTTGTTCTAAATGGGAGTTTATTCGCACGGCTCAGAAAGTCACTCTTAGCCTCATAGGCGTGTGAGTTCTCGTCTGGAAGCAGGGTAGAGGCTCAGCTTGGCCGCGAGGCCTTGCAGGCCCTGTTCGCAGAACAGGGGTCCACTCACCCCGTCTACTGGCCCAGCTGCTGGGGCCTCTGGGACAGATGTTCAAAGGGGGTGACTCAGAAATGTGCAGAACGAGCTTATGTCTCCCGGTGGACTGCGCTGAGGTGAGGGCTGCGCTGGGGTGAGGGCTGCGCTGGGGTGAGGGCTGCGCTAGGGTGATGGCTGTGCTGGGGTGAGGGCTGTGCTGGGGGTGTGCTGGTGGTGAGGGCTGCGCTGGGGTGAGGGCTGCGCTGGGGTGAGGGCTGCGCTGGTGAGGGCTGCGCTGGGGTGAGGGCTGCGCTGGGGTGAGGGCTGCGCTGGGGGTGAGGGCTGCTGAGGGCTGCTGGGGTGAGGGCTGCGCTGTGAGGGCTGAGCTGGGGTGAGGGCTGCGCTGGGTGAGGGCTGCGCTGGGGTGAGGGCTGCGCTGGGGGTGAGGGCTGCGCTGGGGTGAGGGCTGTGCTGGGGCTGCGCTGGGGGTGAGGACTGAGCTGGGGTGAGGGTTGTGCTGGGGTGAGGGCTGTGCTGGGGTGAGGACTGAGCTGGGGGTGAGGCAGACACGTGGCCATGTGCTGGGTATCCCCTCGGGGAACAGAATGGCACGGGATCAGGGCGGAGGGCACCTTGTTTCCGGGAGGCGGAGCCCGTGTCACCACCCGGAGGTCGTGATCCTGAGCGCCTACCCAGCGGTGCCAGCCCTGCGGTGCCGAGCTTCTGCCCACGTCCCCCCAGACTTCAGGCTTCTCCGGTGACCGAGAAGGGTCTGGCCTGACACAGGACACAGCGGAGCCTTCCAGAACACAACCCTCCCCCCCGCCCCTCCGCCATCGGCAAGGCTGGCTGAAGTCTCTGGGTGTCTGGGACTTGGGGCCTTTAGAAATGGATGGGGACGTCCCTGTGTCTCCCAGGCGGCCCCGACGGAAGCGCGAGGGCGGCGGCTCCCTGCCTCCCTGCGCTGCCCTCCCTGCCTCCCTGCACCTGGTCCCCGGAGCGCAGGCAGGTGGCGGCTTCTGCAGGTGTTTCCTGTTCCCGGGGAGGAAAGGAGCCCTCCGCTCGTTTCCGCCCTCGTCTTCCCGCTGACCTGTCACCTCGTTGTCTGCCCGTCCCCGCAGACGCCTCGTGTCCAGGGGACCCGAGCTTCAGGGTAGGGCTGCCTCCGCCTCCTCACGCCCCGGGAGACGCCTTGTCTGTGGCCTCCCACGTCAGAGCGGCGGATGCGCGTCTGCGGGAGGGACAGTGTGGGGACATCAACTCTCCGGGAAAATAAAGTCGGGGGCGGCTGGTGCCTTCAGTTCGGGCTGTTTTCAGATTCATGGATGTTTCTGTTTTGCATTATTTTTCCTTTTAAAAGTCAGTTTGGCATGTAATCAAAAAAGGACATTTGACACTTACACGTCAATGTGTCCCAAGGCTTCGCGAGACGTCGGGGCTGGGACGGAGGAAAGTCCCCCGGCGGGTTTGGACGGTGCGTCCGGGCCCCTCACAGCCCGCTGACAGCCCTGGATGACTGCTTTTCAAAGTTTGTTTGTTTTGAGAGACACAGAGACCGTGCGAGCCTGGAGCGGCAGAGAGCCAGGGGAGAATCCAAGCAGCCTCTGCGCCGCCAGCACCGAGCCTGATGTGGGGCGCGAACTCACGGACCATGAGACCGTGACCTGAACCGAAATCGAGCATCAAATGCTCAAGCAGGCTCCCCCCTCCCCCCCCGATCGATTTCAGAACGTCCGTCTGTGCACTTCCAAGAGTCTGCTCACAGCTGTGGTTTTCTACTCTCCGCGGCAGGAAGTGACTCCTGCCCGAACCCGCAGGTGAGCCTGCCGTGTGATGGCCTGGCTCCGTGGCTCATGGCAGCGGAGGCCACGCCTGGTAGGGGACACGGACTCTGGAACGGGGACCTTATTTCAGGACGTGGCTCTGGGGAGTGGACGCTGCTCTGGGCTGGATTTGGTCAGGAAGCTGGGCGGGTCTGTGGCTGCGTGTCTGACACATCACATCCCGCAGGTGGGGAGGACGTCACAGGTCTGGGGAGGGGCCCGGGGAAGGGCGCTGTCTGGGGACACACTCAGGCCTGTCTGCTCACACGAGGCACGGAGTGGGCTCGTCCGAGGATGGCGCTGGACAGACTGGGGCCTTGCTGTGGGGCAGGTGGGGGAACGCCCTTCCTTCCCAAGCGCCCCCTGGGTGTGGGGGGAACCCCCAAAGCTGGGAGGGGCCACTTGGCCCTGCTCAGAGGCCGCCCTGCTGGTGGGAGCTGGCCCCCTGCACTTTAGCATCAAGTCCCCCCTCCTGTGGGACCCAGGAAATGCCCTCCGCTTCCTCAGGTCCTGGAGGATTCCCGGGAATTTCATTTCAGCTCATCAGCAACCTTGGGAGGAAGTAGGAGGGGTGGTGTCAGAGTGTCACCAGGGCTGGAGGGGAGGGGGCGTCACCAAGGCTGGGGTGGGGGCCTGGTGCCCTGCCCAGAGCTCTCGGGTCTCCTGAGCCCAGACACCCAGGTGGAGCCACAGTCAATCAGGTGAGCCGCTAATCAGTTACTATCTCTCTGGGGGTATTTTTCTGATCCTGGGTTATTCTCCTTAAGAGATTTTTACCTTTTTGTTAAAATGGTAAAGTGCTCTTTTCTGTGAATTGCTTTCATTTTTCATTTCGGCAGAAGGAGGTGATTGGAGGCTGGCTCCCCGCTGGGCGAGGCCGGAGGGCCCGCGGACACAGCCTCCACCGCCTGCTCGCCGCAGTTGAACGTGCGCGTCATTTCCAAAATGCCCGTCTATCTGGGCATCGGTTGGTTGTTGCCTGCACACTTGGAGGCCACACACATGTGCAAGCACATTCGTGAGCCCCCGTGCACACGTGCAGGTGCGGGCCCCCCTCCCACCTAGGAAGGCCGCCTGCCGGGACCCTCCTGAGCCCTGCGGCGGCCACCGGCACATCGTCTCCCCGCCCTGCCCTCCAAGGGCTTCCTGGCCCACAGTCCTCTGCACTTGCGTGGGGGTGAGGGGCTGAGCACCAGTCTGCCACACAGACTCCTTTCCAATGGGCTTCCTCTTAATAAACACGGAAACCTAAACACCGTGTGACGATCTCTGCACTCGTAGCGTGAGCTCAGTACACACGAACCAGAGGACAGAACCATGGATGCTTCCAGAGATTTGCACCCAGGGTGGCGGCGCCCACGGAGTGATGGGTGAACCACGGCTTCTGGGATAAGCCGAGCTCATGGGCCAGGCCTCGAAGCAGACGAGCGTCCCTCAGGGGCACAACAGACATCAAGGACCGGGTACCAACCTGCGTGGCCCTCTGGGGGCCTGTGCCGCTGCAGCGTGCGGGGGCAGGGCTCCCAAGGAGGGGCCTGGCCCTGGGCTCCTGCTCGGCACAGATGCCCTGGAAAATCCTGAGGCTCCAATAGTTACCGTTTCAGGACCTCAGGTCGCCCAGCTTCCGGACGTCTCACATGGCCAGAATGTGCCCCTCGTCCCCCACCATGTGCTGGAGCCCTGACCCTGCTGGGGGGACAGAGCGAGAGGCCGTGACCCAGCCCCCACATTGAGCCATGTGTTTCTGTTGTGGATGAGCCACCCTCTTGGTGGAATGTGGCCGTAGGAGCCGGACGGACTAAGACAGTATTTTTCCAAAGCTTTACATTGAATTCAGGGGGGAAAAGAAAATAAAACCTATTGTTTGGAATTGTGATCCTAAAAATAAAATGCACTGGACACAGTTTTCAACATTGTCCAGCAGAGACACGCTGGGTGTTGACCACGTCCACGAACACGTCGGGGCTGCGGACGGAGCCATGGAGAAGAAAACCAAACCCATGCACTGGCCCGTTCTCCCCAGGGAGTGTTCTGACCGCCGTGTGTGCGGTAGCCCAGCGGACCCAGCCTGCATCTTACTGGGTCCAGTTCCGAAGCCCTGAATCCACACTTCAAGTTGTACTAACCCCGAGGTGCACACATTAGACTCTTCCCAGGTCCAGCAGGGGCAGCGTCACTGAGGCCCAGCCCAGGCTGGACAACCCACGTAGGGGTGGGCGGGTCTCGGTCGCCCCTTTCCGCGGTGGCGCGGATCCTGAATCCTTTGCTGGTCACGGGTGGAAAGAGAGAGGTGGATCCAAGTCCTTCCCGTCTGCGCTTTCCCTCCTCCCTTTTATTTCCTAAACAAGCTAAGAGTTTTTATAATTCATCACCTGGCTGACAGATGAGTTCTGCTAGAGAATATTAGAAAATGTCTCAAATCTCATATATATGCTAATGGTATGCCGAGGCCGGCCGGTGGTGTGCCGGAGTTTTAATCTGTCTTGGCCGGTGTGGAAAGTGCTGGAGACAGTCAGTGCACCCAACAATTTATGATCAAACAGCTGAATTGTGAAGGAAGAAGGACATGCAGAAAGGGAGAGTAATTTTCTGATTTAACAGCGTTGTTACTACAAATAAAGAAATCTTGATTTTGACTGCACTCGACATTAAATGAGTTTCCTGTGCCCTGTGCTGAATTTTTCATTTCCAGATCCGTATAAAGTGCCCTGCTTAGATACAAGTGACAGATAAGAAGACGGTTGCATCTGGAAATCAAATGTGTATAATAAAGCCATCTTCTGTTTATTAAATAAACACATGTAGATTACCCCGGTGCAGGACGCACTGATAATTCTTCTTTGTGCCCCCTGTTTTTGCAAGTCACAAAGAATCTTATTTAACAACCGCAAATGCTAAGATCTGGGCTCTTCGGTTTATTACCTTCTCGCCATTCAGGGGGATCGGCATCTGAAATTTACGGCGAACCCTTTATTTTTTCTCTCCAGGCCCCGCTTCTGCGTATTACTTCAGTACATCATCCTGAGCACCTCGGTAATTTTGGAAGATACATCATTAAGTTGTGTTTTCCTAATATTTCCATTGGAGGAATGGTCAGATGGGCCATAGGACAGGGGCGCCGGTCTGCAAAGTGAGGGCAGCGCAGCAAAGCGACCATGCGTCCGTCACGCAGCAGGCAGGCAGGACACGGTGGCCCGGCACCTCCTGGGCAGATGGCACATGCGGGCCACATCCAGCCCCCCACAAGCTGTCGTCGGGGTTAAGGCCCCATCAGTATGTCCAGGGGACGTGCTGGGTCGTTTGGGCCGGTGGAACAGGAGAGGGTGTGTTCCGGCCACAGACATGAGAAAGTCGTGGAGTCCTGTGTGTCGTGACCTGGTGGGCGGGGCCAGCATGGGGCCCAAGTTGTCGCTCTCCTAAGACATCTCACATCAGGGAAGAAGTGCTGAGTTTCCATATTCCTGGCTTGGCCAGGTGACGTTTTCTAGATGTTTCAAAGCTAGGATCCAAGTCAGGTTAAGTTAGGGTTTAAGTCAGGGCCAAAATGGGGCATAAAAGTGCAAAGTCCTTCAATTTTCTTCAAGTTTCAATATAAACCTAGATTCTCAAGCATAGAAAAGGAATAATAAAAGTAATCTTTATTTCTTCTTACACTGTTATCAGCTTTAAAAAATTTTTAATCATCATCTTTCCACCATCCATCATCTATGATTTATCTTCTATCATCTCTCTATGCATATCTATCTATCTATCTATCTATCTATCTATCTATCTATCTATCTATCTATCTAATCTGTCTATCTATCTGTCTATCTATCATCTATTATCTGTCATCTATCTATATATCTATCATCTATCACCTATCTATTATCATCTATGTTTCTATCATCTATGTATCTATCATCTTTTACCTGCCTATCATCTCTATCATCTATCTATCTATCTATCTATCTATCTATCTATCTATCTATCTATCATCTATCTTCCATCTATCATCTATTTTAGTTAGCTCACTTTATTTTCTTTCTTATCTTGAACGTATATTATCTAGCTTTTATTCAAGCAGTTTGATGAGGAGGACAGCAGGTCACACACTTATGCACACAGTGACCCCCTTCTGTTACAAGTTCTGGTCATAGGCTAGGTCAGTCCTAGGCAGTACTTCTCAGGAGGTGGCCTTGTCCTCTGTACCCCTAGAGTCATTAGCAGAGACATTGTCGATTGTCTAACCCAGGGAGGCAACCAAAGGGGTGACCACACGGGCCCGGGACATTTTCTGCTCTGTTCCCTCTTTAGAGAAACACAGGGTGCTGGGCCCTGACATGGGGTAGGAAGCGGCACTGGCCTGCTGTGGGGGGGATGAGAGCCGTGAGAGCTGCCAGGCCAAGCGGCTTGCGGCCGTGGCAGCCGGCGTGGACCCCCGCTCAGCCAGGTCACAGTGAGACACCGACCTTGACGTTTAGGACCCACATCAGCCACCCAACTGAGAGCACCTCGAGAAGGTACTGCAATATTTTTAAAGTTTGCATTTAAATTCCAGTTAGTTAACATACAGTGTAATACTAGTTTCATGGGTCCAATGCAGGGGCTCGGCGTTTCCGTACCCAGTGGGCTCATCACAAGTGCTCGTCTTAATGCCCTCACCTGTTTCCCCCTCCCTCCGCCCACTCCCCTCTGGTGACCATCAGCCTGTCTCCGTAGTTGGGAGCCTGTATTTGTTTCTCTCTCTCTCTCACTTGCTTGTTTTGTTTCTTCTACATCGAGTGAAATCATATGGTATTTGTCTTTCCATGACTGACTTATTTCGCTTAGCAAAGTCCACTCTAGTTCTATCCATGTAGTTTCAAATGGCAACATTTCATTCTTTTTGATGGCTACATCATATTCCACTGTGTGTGTGTGTGTGTGTGTGTGTGTGTGTGTGTGGTGTGTACCACATCTACTCTATTCATTCATCACTTGGGCTGCTCCCATGTCTTGGATATTGTAAATAACGCACCAACACTGCAAGGGCTCCTCTTTCTCCACATCCTCGCCAACATCTGTTGTTTCCTGAGTTGTTAATTTTAGCCACTCTGGATAGTGTGAGTGTGGTTTTGATGTGTATTTCCCTGATGAGGAGGGATGTTGAGCGTCTTTTCATGTGTCTGTTGGGCATCTGGATGTCTTTGTTGGAGAAGTGTCTGTTCACGTCTTCTTCCCATTTTTAAATTATATTATTTGTTTCTTGGGTGTTGAGTTTGATAAGAGATTTTAGATACTAACCCTTTGTCTAGTATGTCATTTGCAAATATCTTCTCCCATTCCGTAAGTTGCCTTTTAGGTTTGTTGATTGTTTCCTTTGCTGTGCAGAAGCTTCTATCTAGGTGAGGTCCCAGGGGTTCATTTTTGCTTTTCTTCCCCTGGGCTCCAGAGACGTGTCTAGTAAGAAGTTTCTCTGGCTATGGTCAAAGAGATTACTGCCTGAGTTCTCTTCTAGGATTTTGATGGTTTCCCGTGTCACATTTAGGTCTTTCATCCACTTTGAGTGTATTGTTGTGTGTAGTGTAAGAAAGCGGCCCAGGCTCATTCCCCTGCAAGTTGCTGTCCAGTTTTCCAACACCACTTGCTGAAGAGACTCGTGTTTCCATTGGACCTTCTTTCCTGCTTTGTCGAAGATGAGTTGAGCATATAGTTGAGGGTTCATATCTGGGTTTTCTATTCTGTCGCACTGACCCGTGTGTCTGTTTTTGTGCCAGCACCAGACTGTCTTCACGATGGCAGCTTTGTAATGGAGCTCGAAATCTGCCTCCAGCTTTGTTCTTCTTTCTCAGGATTGTTTTGGTTTTTCAGGGTCTTCTGTGGTTGCATATAAATTTTAGGACCATTTGTTCTAACTCTGAAAAACGCTGGTGGTAATTTGATAGGAATTTTGCATTGAATGTGTGGACTGTTGTGGGTGGTATCAACAGTTTAACGATATTTGTTCTTCAAACCCATGAGCATGGAATGTTTTTCCATTTCTTTGTGTCTTATTCAATTTCTTCCATCAATGCTTCAGTTTTCAGAGTACAGGCCCTTCACCTCTTACCTAGGGTTTTTAAAATTTTTTAAATGTTTACTTATTTATGAGACAAAGAGAGGTAGACCATGAGTGGGGAAGGGGCAGAGAGAGAGGGAGACACAGAATCCAAAGCAGGTTCCAGGCTCTGAGCTGTCAGCACAGAGCCCAACATGGGGCTCGAACTCATGAGATGTGATATCATGGCTTGAGCAGAAGTTGGATGCCCAGCTGTCTGAGCCACCCAGGTGACCCTGTTTTTTTTTAAAATAAATGTATATTCAGAACTGTTATTTACTTTTTTAAGTTTATTTATTGAGTGAGAGAGAGGGAGGGAGAGAGAGAGAGAGAGAGAGAGAGGAAGAGGGGCAGAGAGAGGGAGAGAGAACCCCAAACAGATTCTGCACTGCCAGCACAGAGCCTGATGCCGGGCTTGAACTCATGAACTCATGATCATGAGATCATGATCTGAGCTGAAATCAAGAATTGGATGCTTAGCCAACTGAGTCACCCGGGTAGCCCGCCTCTGACTTAGGTTATTTCTAGGCGTCTTACTGTTTTTGGTGCAATTGTAAGTGGGGCTTGTTCCTCGATTTCTCTTTCTGCTGCTTCATTATTGGTTGTACGGAAAGGAAGACATTGCCATTTTTATTTACATCACCTTCACCTTATGCTCCCTTTGAATCTTAATTTCACATCCCTTTTACAAGGTATTTATTGCAGGAAACCCCATTCTTATTGTATGGCTCTAATGAGATGCCAGAGGCATTTGCAGTGTTAGCTTTTATTTTTGAAGAAAGAAGAAATTCTTCTTACCTGCACAAAGCGACGCCGCGCCTGCACGCTAGGACAGATTCCTAGAGCAGGTTTCGTTCTGTGTGTTGAGGGCGGCGTGTGTGCTTATTTTAGAAGCGCCTCTTTGTTTCCAAGCCAGGGAAACACTGCTGAGGGCATCAAAATAGATTTCCTGTTGACTATTTGGGTAGAGGGTGTGGTTTTCCTGCTGCACATTCCTGTCTTGCCAGCGTCCCCTGGCTTGTGAAACGTAGGGCTGGCAGGAGGGGGAGGCAGGGGGACATGCTTCCCCACCAACTTCTGGCTTTGAAGTCCCTCTGCCATCCTGGGAAGCCTTAGCCTGTGGCTTCCCTCTGTCCGGACGCCTCTCATGACCATCTCGTGCTGGCCTTTTCCTCGATTCAGTCACCCCATCGGGATGTGGGCTGGAGCCGGTCCAGGGCACCTCAGTTCACCATCGGGACGTGGGTGGAAGCCGGTCCAGGGCACCCCAGCTCCCTGCAGACAGCACTCCATTCTGAGATGGAAACTTTCAGAAAGAGATGCAAACATTTCCCCCCTACTTGTGCCTTCAGACAATGATCTGGTAAACGTGGAGCTCAGCTGTTCCTCCAGCTCCTCCCATGTTACGTTCCATCTGACAGACTTCGAAGTGAGGACGGGCACGGAGGGTGGCAGTGAGCGCATGCCCATGCCGACGGCCCTCGAGCGTGTGCAGGCCGTGCCCCTGCGTCAGCACCGCGGCTGAAGGACAGCTCCCCGTTTCGCAGCAGTGAAGTGATTCCAGGAGGGGACCCTGCCTCCCTTCCCCATGGAACATTCTGGCATCCACCTGCAGATGCTGTCTGGTCCAGAGTTGGCTGTGGGAGACAGCTCTGCCCAGGGCGGCAGGAAGCTGGCCACATGCACCAGGCTCACGCTCCCGCGCACACTGGCCAGCGGCGCCCGGGCGTGGGGGGCTCTGCCCGGCCCCCTGGCAGCCACAGCCTCGAGCTTTCTTCCTCCATTTCCTCTTCTGTTTCAATGAGCACAGCATTTACTTTTGTTTTAGAAGTGGCACTTCTTGACTAGAGACCCGAGGAAAGCACACAGATACAATAAGAACACAGTAATATTGTCATCAGGGTAAATCCTAATTCTCTTCTATTTTTCTCTGTAAAATGAAAACAGAAACATTATCAAAGTTAGAATGCACTCAAGTGAGCATTTGGGCATCACATTTCAGTTAACATGACCCTAGTGCTGTGTTCTCGCTTCGTAGGCGCCTAAATAACCACGGGTCCCTTAATGGCTGGAATGTTCTGTGATTTGCTTAGCTGCCACCACATCCTCATTTGTGATCGCTTTCTCTCTGACGGGAAGAGGGTGTGGAGCCCGCAAGGAGCCCTCGGCCACGCCTGTCCCGCTCGCAGACCTGAGACGCTGGAGGCAGCGAGGAGGCCCCGGGCCAGAGACAGCGAGTCACCGTCCAGGTCGCTGGACACCCGCTGCGCCCCGCCTGTCCGGTGCCTCCTGCCCCAGATGAGCACCCAGCACAGCCCCGTGAGGTGGGCAGGATGCTTCGAGCACCCCTGCAGCTGCAGAGGGGGGACCCCACCCTGGAGGCTGGGGAGGGAACCGCACCTGCCCCACCGGTCATGCCACTGAGGGGCCACGGCTGGGCCACGGCTGCACTCCTGTCACCTGCTTCCCTGAGCACCTGGCTCCTGCTCCTTCTCTGCTTCAGGACCTACCTGTGAACCTTCCGGGGCATTCCAGACAGGCTGCCTCCCCCATGCCTGCTGGGCCCAGCCTCCTGTCCCAGGCTCCAATCCCGCCCCCGCCCGTGCCGACCTCTCGCCCCGCCCCCGCCTGTACCTACCTCTCCAGCCTCCATTGCAAGGACACGTGGGGGATGTGCTCTCCTCCCCTCAGTCACGCCTCAGCACCCCGCGGGCGGGCGGGCCTAACTCTGACCTGTGACACCTGCCTGGTGACAGCGTGTCCCACCCGCACCCCCCCTCCCCTGCAGGTCCTCTTCCTTCTTTATGCCAAGGTCTGAGGGTCCCACCCAGGCGCTCAGCAAAAACAAAAGCACGAAGAAGATCAGATACACCCAAGTTGCTGGGAAGCTCTGTGAGGGGGAGAAAGCAAGTGTCACTGCTCCCACGTGGTCTGGGGACGCCGGGGTTCTGGAGTGACCGCCACACATGCCAAGCGCACAGTCGCCCCCGTGCCGACGTGCCCAGCCTAGATTCCTCCTCGACAAACAGGAGTTTCTAGACTCAGGGTCTTCACATGTCCCCGAAACAAACTCGTGGTTCCCCCACACCTGTTCTGTCTCTTGTGCTGGTCGTTTTGCTCAGTGACGGGAACCGCCCGCAGCATGTCACCTGTGCGGCCGGCTCCGACCCCGTCTCCCGAGCCCCCACCGCACCTGCGGACCACACCGCCCTTCTCCCGCCCCTTCCCGGCGTCACTCACCCCCTCGGCCCCTCGGCCCCTGTGGCCCCTCTGAGCTCTCACCCCGACTCCCGCGCTGCACCCTGGGGCGCGTCCTCCAGAGCCATCCCGCTTTCGTGACTCTGAGGGCCACCCCACGTCTCTCCCGACACCTTTCCTCCCAGGAAGATTGCTGACACAGACGTGAGGGTCCTGGGGAGGAAGCCTGGCTGTCCCCAGGGCCTGCTGTCCTCTGGCCTTTCTCACCGTCCACCCCGCACCACTTGCCCCTCGCACCCCGCTGGTTTGGACAGGATATGCCCGTCGTGCAGGGCAGGGTGGTCTACCTCTACCCCCGGCCAGGAGCCCCAAGCCCCGTGACACGCACAGTGTCCCCCACATTCCCAAATACCCGGTGGGGGTGTTACATGACTGAAAACCAGTGGTGTCACATGTAAGGATCTCCTTCTCTCTCTCTCTCTCTCTCTCTCTCTCTATCCATCATCACCTATGTATCTATATCTATCTAAATATCATCTCTCCATCCATTGAGAGAGAGAAAGGTTTTAGGAAATGAGCTCACACCCTGTGGCTAGAATACAAAATCTGCAGTGTGGACGGCAGGCAGGAGCCCCAGGGAAGGGCTGTAGCGTCCACAGGCCGTCTGCTGGCGGGGCCCTTCCTGCGTGGGGAGGTCAGGCTCTGGTCTATCCAGGCAGCCTTCTACTGATAAGATGAGGCCCACCCATGTCAGGTAGGGACGGGACTGCTTTACTCAAAGCTCAGCACTTTCAGTGCTAACCTCATCCAAAAAGCATCGTCACAGAACCACCCAGAATAACATTTGGCCCAATATCTGGGAGCGGTGGCCCAGGTGACCCAGAATGACCCGTCACAAGAAGCCTGGAGCTCGCGCCTGGTGGAGTCGGCAGTGCTTGAACACACACCTGCCTCCTCGCTGCTGCGGGACGGGCAGCTCACCGCCGGAAGCACTCAAAGCCCTCCTGCACTTTCTACGCGCCCCGTCTCGTGGCTCGTGGCCACACGGCTAATGGGAGCAGCACTGCTGGGCCCCACGGTGAGCGGGGCAGCGTGGGCAGGGCCCCAGCGCTCACTAGGGAGGGCGGCACCGGGTGGAAAACGATCCGTGTCCCAGTGAGATGGATCCCCACCCCCCTTTCCAGGATTTTCCAGACACCTTGCCTTGTTTCAGCGTTTTTCTAAGGTGTGCTTTTTAAAAACTTTTTAAATGTTTATTTATTTTTAAGAGAGAGAGACAGACAGAGTTTGAGCGGGGGAGGGTCAGAGAGAGAGGGAGACACAGAAGCCGAAGCAGCTCCAGGCTCCGAGCTGTCAGCCCAGAGCCCAACGCGGGGCTCGAACCCACAGACTGTGAGATCATGACCTGAGCCGCAGTCGGACGCTCAACCGACTGAGCCCCCCGATGCTCTCTAAGGCGTGACTTGTCCCCGCTTCAAGGGGAGAAAGACCTTTGCTTGATGCAGTGTGCCGCGGTGGTAACTGTCCCTCTCACAGCAGCTGGAGGAGGGACACGGACACGCCCCGTCAGGCTGGTCTGTTTCCCGTGGAAACCGCTGTCCTCACTTCCTGGGGCGGCCGCGCGGGTCCGGGCCCTCGGGGCAGGCGCCTCCCCTGCACCGTGGGAGGGGCTGAAACGCCCTGGGTTAAGTGCTACTGATTCCAGAGCAGCGCTTCTTTCCGGGCGGTGTGACCGAGTCCCCAGCGAGCTCCCATCGAGTCAATTTCTGCTGTTCGTGTTTGAAGTTCAGGCAGGAGCGACTGGCCTGGGAGGGAGCCGCGCGCTCTCGCCGGGCAGGGAGGCTGGAGACGGGCGCGTGCCCACCTCTCCAGGTAAGGTCTGAGTGTGCAGTCTTCCGTGGTCTCCCGGAGACCAATCTCTGCCCGAAGCCGGCGGGGGCGAGGCGGCGGGTGGGTGGGGCACCCTGACCCCCAGCTTTCTGCGGTGGGGGAGGAGGCGGCCGCCGCGGAGCCCCAGCTTTGCATGGGGGGCGAGGTTGCGCCCTGTGATTGCCAGCGAGACCGGGGCCCGCGGGTGTGCGGGGTGAGCTGGAGGCCACGGGCCACGCCACGGCCGCTTGGAGGTGCAGACGGACGATGAGTCACGAAGAGACAGTCGGCAGGGGAGCCGCCCCCGGGCCCCACCCGCCGTCTGGTTTTCCTTCTCGCTTCCTTCAGACTGCGTGTTGGTCCCGCCCATGTTCAGAGATGCGGGGACGCGTTCTCTCCATCCTCACGCTTCGGGGGGGGGGCCGGGGCCGCCTCTCAGGGGCCGCCTTCCCCTGGGCTCAGGGGACCAGCCCGCCGCGACCCAGGAAGACAGTCTGTGGCCGTGGCCGTATTTCAGTTTGCCCACGCGGCTGAGGAGAAGCCGGAGCTCACGTGCAGCAAAGCCGTCTGTGAGGCGTGGACAGACGGCGGATGCCGGGCACGGCCAGTGGCAGGCCCGCTGTCGCCCCTGCAGGCGTCCACCGTCTACCTGGGCTCAGAGCACCAGCTGTATACCAGGATCGAAGGCAAAGCCGAATGCACGTGACAAGCGTCCCCTGGTCAGTCTGTCCACGCAGGGACTAAGGGCGAGAGAGCAGCCATTTCCTCGAAAGATGGCTGGGCGGGTGGCTGAGGGACTGACCCTCTCCAGGTGGAAATGCATGGTGTCTCTCTGTGGGACGGGTCCCCCAGGTGTGGTCTACAGGTAACCTTTGACCTGCACCCCACACCCTAAAGTGGCCGTCACGCTGTGCACAGCTCGGCACCCACCTGGGCAGGGTCCTTGGGCCCCTGGGTGCTGCAGACGCTCTGCTCAGCGCGTGGTCGCTGGGGAGGCTTCCACAGACGCGGCTGTGGGACTTGAAGCCGGTCGTCGCAGATCCATTATCACTAATCACTCGGAAGATAATTTCCAAATGCTTCCTACATCGAGTCAGCTGCAGCGGCTCAGGCGGCTGAGCGTCCGACTCTCGTCCGCTCAGCTCATGACCTCAGGCTCGTGAGTCCCAGCCCCTCGTCGGGCCTTGTGCTGACGGCGCAGAGCCTGCTGGGGACTCTCCATCTCCCTCTCTCTCTCTGCCCCTCCCTTGCTCATACTCTCTCTCAAAATAAATAAATAAATTTAAAATAAGAAACATCCAGTACAGCCCTCACCTGAACTTTGACCCTGGGCTGCCGTGTCCCCTCCGGGCACCACCCAGTCTCTGTGAGCGCCTCCTCCCAGTGAGCGGACCCCCCTTGTCCAGGATTGCGTCGGAGCCGGGGAGGGTCCAGGGCCTTTTATTCTGAGGCCCTCGTCTCACAGGCGGGAGGCTGAGCGGGGCGGGCGTACAGTGGGGTTCATGGCCGAGCCAGGGGCACCGACGTCTGCTGGCTGTCGGGCAGGCGTCCCTGCAGCCATGCTTATCACACCCGTTCCCTCCTTACTCCTCCCTCCTGTGCTGCGGACCCCGAGGGTCTTCTGACCGCCCACCCCGGTAGCAGGCACCCCGCCGAGGAAACGTGGGGGCGACACTCCCGCGGGGCCGCGGTCGGCGCGGCACGTCCAGGGTCCTGGGCGGAGAAGGGCCGGCTGGTGGGGAGAGCGGGTGACAGGATGAAGCCCGACACAGACCGGCAGAGGCGGTCGAAGAAGCCGGGCTTGCAGCTCAGGGGGCCCAGGACGGTGGGTCACCGGGACCCCTCTCCCCTCCTGGCTCCGCCTCCCTGTCCGTGGTGGCCACTTCTTCTCCCACGAGCAGTGTGGGGACCACGCCAGGTGGACGCGGCCACAGACGGAGCAAGCTGAGGCCGAGGACAGGGAGCCCGCCGCCCCAAGCCTGCACCTGAGTCCCCAGAAAGGGCCAGAACCCAGACTGTGAAGGGGCCCGTCCCCGTGGCCGGGAGGGACCGACGCCATGTCTGGGAGCTGCGCGGCAGCGATGGGACCCGGCGGGCACGGACGGGGACTGATTGCAGGTGAGGCCGCCGGTCAGAGGCTGATCCCGATGCTGCTCTGGGGATCGGAGAAGACACCTGGGACCGAAGGGGTCGGACCAGGACGGGAATGGGGTCGTTTCAGGCGGGAGCCGTGGGTGTGGGGCTGGAAGGCTGTCCAGACGCAAGGAACAGCACGCGCCGCGCAGGAGGCCAGGGGCACGCGCCGTCGCGTGGCCAGCACCGCGGGCAGGCAGCAGCGCGGGCTGGACGGGAGCCAGGGCTCTATGGGCCACGTCTGCATCCGTGGCCGTCAGGGATGATTTGGGGCCATGGCAGGTTTGTGTACAAAGGGGCGCCGTTCAGACTTTGATCTCAGAAGGGTACTTGCTGCATAAGGGGCAAGGGGTCCCTGACGTCAGGGAGACGGGGCAGGAGGTCCCTGCGAGGAGCCCGGATCGGAAGGGCAGTGTTCGCCAGGACGCGATTCAGGCCCCGGGCTGTGGTCACCGTCACTTTCTGGGGTCTCTGGGCCCGAGAATGCAGGCCTCCAGGGTCTTTCACCCGTTGGCCTCAGTTTCTCCATGAAACAAGGGAATTAGTCAATAACTTCAGAGATCCCTTTCTCTTCAAACTTCTGCATTTTGTGCTACATGATTAAGAAGTAGGAGGAAGCGCACCGCGCCCCGGGAAGCAGAGAGGTGTGGCCCTGTGACTCCAGACCAGGCCTCTCCTCTGGTGTCTCCGGAGGAAATGCTGAGATGCCATTTCAACACTCACGTCGATGTCTTCGCATCCAAATATTCTAAGGACCATCAGCATTCGGCCCCGACTGTGCACATCACAGAGCAGCTCCTCACGCGGAAACCTCCCCCTCCCCCAGATTTAATCTCTCACGGGACCCCTGCCTGTCGTCTGGGTTGCTGACCCTCAGACCGCTCTCCCTCAAGACCCCAATTACCCCCCGGCGGATGCCATGTGCCCAGAGGGGGCGGCCGCCAGCGGTTAGGCTTCATATTTGCTCAGGACATGCATTTGCGGTGCGGACACACACACACCGTGTTTGCGAGGTGAACGGCCGGAGATGCGTTCTGAACGGGCGAGGAGGGAGGTGGTCACTGCTCTGCTCTGCGTTTACTTACGCGCTTCGGATGCGCAAGATGAACGCTCTGAGCTCCGAGTTCTTAGATTAAATGTTGTCTTTTTAAATCAAAAGTAAGCAAATCCTATGTAATATGCCTGACATATATTTATTACAATGTTCTTCAGAAGCCATTTCCATTCTGCTACGCCGTGGCCGGGATCATTATTAAAGAGTTAAGAAGAATGGGGAATAGGTGATAGAGATCAGGTTTTCCAGAGATGAATGGTGCGTTGGAGGGACATTAGAAAAGCAATAGGGTTTAAACTCTTAGGCGGATGGATGTCAGTCGGCACGTGCGGCCTGCGTCCTGGCACAGCAGCCTCCGGGTCAGGAAGCGGGGTCCCCGCAGCTGCGCTTTCCGAACATCTGTGCGGGGGCTTTTAGTGTCCGCGCGGGAAGGCGTCAGTTTGGAAGAAAGGCACCATTGCTGTTGTTGTTCTTGTTATTATTATTATTATTTATCCTGACTTTTCTGATTCAAAAAAAGAAATAAAACTACAAGAAAATGAGAGGATAGATAATAATCAGCCACAAGCTTCCCATCCGAGAGGAACAAAGACAAACATTTGCATCAGACTTTTAATTTATTTGTGCAAGTAAATCCTTACAGGGGGTCCTCTGGTGCCTCCGCAGAACCAGCACTGCCCCGCTCCCCGGGCAGCCCGTCCCTGCTGTGTGTGGGGCCCGCATGCTTGCACACGCTTGCACACACTTGCACTTTTATTCATCACATGTACACCTTTACTACGCACACATGTTATTCACTTTGATAAGCTGTATACCCGAAGACGGACAGAATGTGTTGGGCTTGGCTGTTTTTATGATTCTGATGAAGTGCGGGGGGCGCAGGAAAACACCCACCCTAACCCTAAGCGTCCACACTGGCTGGAGTCACGGTATTCGTCTCCGGGGCCAGTGTTCCAAGTCACCTCAAGCCGGTCGGCTTAAAGCAGTGGCATCCGCTGGCCGCAGACACCAATCCCCCAGTCGCACACGCAGAAACACGCCTCCCACCCGAGGGTCCCCGGAAGCCTCACGCCCTGGCCCCCGGCAGCCGATGCGGGCTGTGCGTGCACAGAGGTGGCGGCCTCCCACACACCTCTCCACGGCTCCCCGTGGTGGTGGCTGTGGCTGGGCACCGCGGTAGCTGGACGGGCTGTCAGTCAGGATGACAAAGGGGGCGTGGACGGGGAGACTGGGCGGGGGGCTGTCCATGACCCTGTCTGCAACGCTGAGGGGAACGAGAGCCCACCTCCAGCCTCCAACTGTGGGCCTAGCGCCTTGTGACAGCTGCGCGAGGGCCCGTTAGCAGGTGCTCAGCAGCTCCATCCCTGCGGGCACCGCGTCAGCACCCGGGGACTTTCCGGGTCACCCCATCCTGCTCACGTGGCCATGCTCCACTTGCATCTGGGGTAAGATTGTCACCTGATACCATTATCCTCAGTAGATCCAAATGACGCCTGATGCGGATGGGGCCGCGGTCAGGAGCAGGAAGGGGCGGGGAGCCCCCCAGCTCTGTGACACGCTCTCCAGGTGAGTCTCAGACCTTAAAGGGGTGCTTTTTAATGAAACGGACCCCAACCCAAAGCGTCTGGTGGGGAGTGGGTGATGGAAGCCGGGCGCGTGTGTCTGTGACCGGCAAACACCGGGGAGACTGGGGGAAGGGCTCCGCCGTGCCCCCCTCTCTCGCACAGATGCTGAGCGAAGCGCACCTTGGGTTTGAGCCTGGTCAATAAAGTTATCATGCAATTATCATCAACTGGTCTTTAATTTTTAATCATCACCTCTGGGGCTGTCTGTGCACGGAGCGCTGCATTTCCGCGGAAGGTGGGACCCGGATCTGACAGATAGGAGGGGGTGTGGAGAAGATGATCTGTGCCGCCATGAATAATGGAGCTTTAATAATTTTTGCTGCATTTAGAAATCATTTCCCACACTTGTTACACGACCACCGTGCCTGCAGCCACAAAGTTGATCAGACTCATCTCATACTTGGTGAAAGTCCGGGGCCTGCACAGGAGCGAGGCACAGGTTTGCTGGATGGAAGCTTCTGGAAGAAAGGTCCAGGGAAGGGGTGTGTGAGTGACTGCTGTCCATCTGCAGCACCGCGGACGCACAGGCCACCCAGGGACGGGCTCCTCGGGCACAAGACTGAGAGCGGGTTGAGGACATGGCTTATTTTAGTTAAAAAAAGATAACTTTTGAATTACAAAGGTAATATTTCTTCATCATAAACAGTTTTTTTAAGTTAAAAAGTATGTTTCAGGAAGGGCAGATACCCCTCTTCTTCCCTGTAGCATCCACCCTAGAGAGACAGAATGATCCACCAGCCCAAATTCGGTTTGAACGTCCAGATTGATGAGATCACACAAGCAGGAGCGTATGAGCATGAGGAGGCCTTCTGGGGAAGAACAGAGGACCCCCGCAGGTCTGGAGTGGCTTGAGTCAGCCGAGCTAGGAGGCTGGCTTGGGGCTCGTGCTGTGGTTGGGGAGGCTGGGGGGCTTCCACCCGTGGGCAGAGACTTGTGTGGTTTCACTGCCCCGTCGGTGCCAGGAAGGGGGACCTAGGCTTTCAGATCAGTCTACCCGGATGTGGGGCAGAAGGAAAGGAGAGAGAGGTGAGGTTAACGAGCCAACAGCAGCCAAACATCAAAAGACGCGCCCACAGGATTCCGTCTCTCAGCCTCCTTCCTGCAAGCGGCCGATGTTCCCTGTGTCCACCGGTACTTCTAGGTATGGGTAAGAATATTCTTCCATGCAAACCTCATACCCTCTTGATTGTACGATCTCATCAATCTGGACGTTCAAACCAAATCTCGGCTGCTGGTTCATTCTGTTTCTCTAGGGTGGACACTACGGGGAAGAAGAGGGGTATTTGCCCTTTCCGAAACATGCTTTTTAACTTAAACTGTCTACATGCAACTATATCTTTCACCCATTCATCCATCCATCCACCCGCTCACCCATCTATTCATCACCCATTCATGCATGCATGCATCCATCTGTCCATCCCTCCCTCCATGCCTCCATCTATCCACCATCTATCCATCCCTCCATCCATCCACCCATCCATCCACCCACGCACCCATCCATCCATGCATGCACCCATTCACTCATCCATCCGTCCATCCTCTATTAGCTCAGAAGTGGCATCGCACTACACATACCATTCTGAATCTGTTTCCCACTCAACAGTGTCTTAAAACGACATTCTCTGCAGACCCACCCAGTTCTCCTGAAGGTTTCGTGCTGCCCCACGGCCCCTAGAGGCGGCCACTGGGGGTAATTCCCGCTCCCGCACCCTGCGCAACCCTTGTCCCGCGTACCTGTGCCGGCTGATGGGAGGGGCTCCCGGAAGCGTGGTGGGCACGTGTGAGACATTTCGGTGGGTGACGCTAAACTGCTTTCCAAAACCCGGCTCTGGAGCACCGTAACCAGCAGGTCAGCAGAGTCCCGTTTCTGTTCCCCTGCGGTGGGAGGGACATTCAAACAATCTGTCGATTTGAAGTAGAAGAAGTCTTGTTGCCGAATTAGTTTACATCTTTCCAGATATTTATCAGGTGTTTTTATTTCTCATTTCTCTGAACTCCCAGTTTTTATCAAGCCAATCACTCTTAGATTATTAATCTGTAAGGAGATCCGCTTTATAACACAAGCTGCTAGTGTTATTTCCAGTTTGTCTGTTTGGCGATACTTTGCTCTAGAGAACTTTCTAATTATTATGAAATCAAAATGAAGAATTTCATCTTTTGTGGCCATTTGTTTTGATATTTTTAGAAAGCACTTCTTTAATAAAAAGATCAGTTGTTTTCTTATCTCCTATAACTGTGTCCTAAGAGTTTTTAATGCTGATACTTAGGCTGGCTCTCCACGGATCGTCTCTTGTTGAAACAGAATTCCTGGCTTTATTTCACCTAATTAGACAGCGGACGATGTCCACACCATTTAGGAATTCTAGCTCTTCTACCTGGTGACCTGAAATCGTTCTGATTTTGCTTCATTTCTGGGTTTTGTATGTTTTATATTGATCTCCATGGTGATTTCTCTCCTGCTTCACATGGCTTATTTATTGTGTTTTGTTATATATTTTAATGTCAAATAAGCCAGCTCTTATGAAATATTCTTTATTCAAGACCTTCTTAACTATTTAAAAATATTTATATTTCTGGAAGATCTTTAGAGTCATTGTGTCATTTTATACAAGTCCTCTCTGTACCGGCAAACAGTGAAGATTCTGTTACTATTTAAATTGGAGATGTATTAAAAATATGGATTAATCTGGGTAGAATGGACATCTTTACAGAGTTGTCTTTTTAGTAAGAACAAGACTTACTAAATGTTGTCATTTATTCAACTATATTTTATGTCCTTATGCAATGTTTTATTTTTTCAATATAGGTTCTACATTTTTCTTGTTTATTTACAGGTATTATATATATATATTTGTGTGTGGGTGTGTGTGTGGGGGGTGGGTGGGTGTCTGTGTGTCTGTGAACTGAACTGTTTCTTTGTTTATATTTCCAAATCATTGTTGGTTTTAAATAGGGAAAGTGTGGGGACGCCTGGGTGGCTCAGTCGGTTAAGTGTCTGACTTCAGCTCAGGTCGTGATCTCACGGTTCGTGAGTTCAGGCCCCATGTCGAGCTCTTTGCTGACAGCTCAGAGCCTGGAGCCTGATTCCGATTCTGTGTCTCCCTCTCTCTCTGACCCTCCCCTGCTCATGCTGTCTCTATCTCTCTCTCTTAAAAATAAATAAAACATTAACAAATTTTTTTAAATAAATAAGAAAAGTGTGGATCTTGTACTTTAAATTTGTTTTTTTTTTAACTTCTTTATTTTCTAGGCATTTGACTGAACAGTCTCCAAAGAGTAATGACCACCTTCCTTCTGACGTCACTACATTCTGGCTGTGTGAGCAGGGCAAGGCTCCCAGCCCACCGAGGCTCTGTCCCTCATCTGTAAAATGGGAATGGCATCTGCCTAAAGGAGCGCCCCGGGTTAGGGGCTCCGCCTGGCGAAGAGGGGGTGCACCGTCAGTGCCCAGCCCCTCCAGGCCCAGGAAAACTGGGTTCCCCTGGACAAGCTCGTTCCCCAGGAGGAGGTGTGGGCCACGCACAGGGTCGAGGTCGGGAGATGGGCGTGCGGACACAGCGTGGGTGTGCACACGCCTGTTAGTACGGGGTTTGGAGTGAGGGGACGCTGGGCGGCAGGGGGAGGGTCCCCGGGACTGGGGCAAAGGTGGCGTGGGGGCCACGGGAATGTGGCCACGTCCCCATGTTATTGGCTGGAAGCAATGAGGGAACAGCTAGGTAGCCCCCCGTACACGGATTCGTGCAGAGCAGGGAGAGGCGGCCGGAAGACGAGCGACTTTGCCGCGTCGCCCGCCGGGGCCGTGCTGGTGGCACACGGGGGCTGCTAGGCTCCGTCGCCGCAGGGAAGGCCCAGGCCAGGCGGGGATGGGCCTCGGGCACACCTTGCCGAGGGCTCCCCGCTCCGTGGCACGCCCAGCCTGGGCAGGGAGACCCCAAGTCCCCCCGGGCTCGGTCACACGAGGGGCTGAGTCACCCACGGCCTTGTCTTTGAGCCACAGGGGACACGAAAGCAGGGTTTTCGTCCCCTTCCTGTGCTGTGGGCGCTGGTGCTGTGCTCGCCCAGCTCTGCGCCATGGGACAGCCAGGCCGGCCCGGGGTCCTGCCCCACGTGGCCCCTCCACCTCCCGCAAAGCCCCTGTCAACTTCCTGCGGGTCCAGCCACGCGGCTCTCGGGGCCACCCCGCCGCCCCCGCCACCCATCCCCACACGGCAGCCAGACGCGTCTTTGTGTAACACCGAGACCCGTTACCCACGGTTAGAGCCCTCCCACAAATGGGCCTCCACGGTCAAGGTCTCACAGCCCCCGCTGTCCGTCCATCCCGCTCACAGCCCTGGCCTCACAAGGCCCTTGCTCCCCCTTCCCCTCTGCCCACCCGGCTGGGTCTCCCCACCGGCGGCGCCAGGCTCTGCTCCCCCACCCCGCGGCCAGCCTGGTGTCCTGGAGGGGCTCCCGCTGTGGGCCTCAGGAGGGGGCGCAGAGCTTGGGGACGAGCAGGGCCCCCGCCTTATCCCCTTCTGCCCCTCACTCTCTGCTTTGACTTGTGCTGGCTTTAGTTACTCCTTTCAGGAAAGTTCCAAGACGCCTTTTTACAAACGGCCTGGTGACAGCTCGCATAGGCTGGTTTTGAGTTTGGTTCACTTCTGATTTCTATGCTTTCACTTTCCGCCTCAAAATCCTACTTTTTTACAGGAATTTAAATTTTCGGTCGATTGTAGGGCGCCTGGCATCGCAGGAGGAGTTGCGGGCCTGGGCGGAGGGCCACCGAGCCGCGCAGGTCAGAGCTGGTGCCGGCCACAGCCAGCAGAGCCTCAAATACAGCAGGATGTCACGGAGCCCGGGAAGAGTGGGGCCAGGCCGATCGCGGGCCTTCCCGAGCAGGTGCACCGGCCGCTGAAGCGCTCCAGCACCGTTTTTCTCCTGAATGACCACAAGTACCGGATTTTTTCCTGATTAATTAACAAGTTAATGAGTGCGATTAAGTACACACTATTTTTTTTGCAGAGATTAAAAAAGAGCATAAATATGCCTTTCTACCTCTACTGTATAAAGATGCTGCAACACACTTTCTGCCCTGATAATTAATGCCCATAAAACTTAATTTATAATTTTGTAATTTATATTCGGTGTCTAATTGATGCTCTTTGGCCTATAATTTTTTTTTATAAAACTGTCTCAAATAATAATATAATACCATAAAAACATTAAAGGCCAGGAAAAATGAAACTGTACAAGACATTCTGGACAATCTCTTCAGAGTGGTGTGGAGGCCGCCTTTATGCTGATGTCATATTTTCTTGCACATGTGTGTGTGCACACGAGTCTGTACATGTGTGTGCATGAGCGCTCAAGGCTGAGATCTGGGGCTGGAGGAACCGGCTGGTGATCTGGACCAGAGGCCATCAGACTTGAGCCTCCGACCACCTGAGGGCTCCTGAAGGCTGTTCTGACTCGGTCCCCAGTGGGGCTGAGGGGGCAGGGCCTGGGGGGTGGGGGGCTGAGGGGGCAGGGCCTGGGGGGTGGGGGGCTGAGGGGGCAGGGCCTGGGGGGTGGGGGGCTGAGTGGGCAGGGCCTGGGAGGGGCCTCACATGCGCATTTCCCTTAAGGCCCCAGTGACTCTGTCGCTGCTGGTGGCCGGGTCCGCGGTCTCGAGGACCCTGCTTCCCATGCAGCCTCCTCCTGGTCTGTGAACGGAGGGCATGTCAGCCGCACCGCCCTCCTCAGCGCTGCCCGCAGGATCAGCCCAATTAGCTGCCGGGCCGGGTGCTGGTGGTGGCCTGTCCCGGGGGTGGCTCGTTGTAAGCAGCAGGTGGCCCCCCGCGACATTCTTCTCCAGCACCTTGATGGGGAGGATGTGCTTGGACCCCACACAGGTGCCTCGGCCTCCCCTGGCCCCCAGGCCAGTAAACACCCGTCACACCCACTCCTGATGGGCTCCCGGTTCTTGACCCCCTTAGGCAGGGTGGCGAGGGACCCGCGGTGACTGAATGTGGGCCTCTGGGCCTTCCTGGCACCTCAGGCATGGGGTGCAGCACACAGTGGGGCCGTGGGCGGGTGAGCCCCAAACAGTCGTCCTAGCCAGGCTGGCCACCGGTCCAGGCCACCGTGCAGGGGGCAGGGGCCCTCCGGCTGCCAGGGAGCCTGCGCGGACCCCGGAGTCACGCTCCCCGAAGCTGGAAATGGCTCCGTCTGCAGGAGGCTGGCGGCCCGCAGGTGGCTTCCCGGCCCCCTGCCTCCTGCTCTTCATGCCCTGGGGCCAGCCTCAGCCTGGAGCATGGGTGGGACCGTGGCTTCCAGCGGGCAGGCGATCGATCAGCCACCCCTCCTGCCATGGTGTCCCCCCGGACAGCAGAGCCTCTCCACCGCATAGTGGGCTTGGTGCAGGAGGGGCCGTGCGGGTGACTCACGCGGTACGGAGCTGAGGGCAGTCCCAGGACCCGGGCGCGGCCCCAGCCAGGACCTTGCCCCCGGGAAATGGGTTCTAACATCCACAGTGAGCTCCGTTCTTCCCCAGACCAGCCCCCAGGTGGGAGCTCAGCCTGTCCAGACGGGGAGTCTGCTTGGATCCCAGCAGGGCACCCCGACTCCTGCCCCAGCAGAGCACCCCGACTCCTACCCCCAGCAGAGCACCCGACCCCTGGCTCCAGCAGAGCACCCTGACTCCTACCCCAGCAGAGCACCCCAACTCCTGCCCCACAGCAGAGCACCCTGACTCCTACCCCAGCAGAGCACCCTGACCCCTGGCCCCAGCAGAGCACCCTGACCCTGGCCCCAGTAGAGCACCCTGACCCCTGGCCACCAGCCCTGGGAGTAGGAAGTGCCTGCAACTTTCAGCTGCTGTGTCTCTGGTAACGTGTCAAGCAGCAATGAAAAAACAAGCACCTTTATTGATGTTTAGAACTTCATAATTAGAAATTCATTTCTTCACGTGAGCCAAAAGGGACTCTGGTTATTTGATCATGTTTCGTGACAGTGAGATAGGGGACCCTGTGATGTCATAGTCAGTCCCATCTGTCTGGATTACATCCATCCCCGGTGGAGAGGGGCTGGGAAGAGGGCATAACTGGGGGGAGGGGCTGTGGATGAAGCACAAAGAGGGCAGGCTGGGGGTGGCGGTGGCGGGAACACTTCACCTCTACCCCTGGCAGGGCTGAGCTCAGGAAGGGGCTGGATGGGTCTGTCTGAGCCCGTGGGGACTGTCTGGCCTCGTTCCGGGGGAAAGGAGATCAACTTAATGATTTAACGACTTGGCATTCAGTAAAAGGCTCTTACACATATTTTTTAAAAATAGGAAGTTCGGGGCTCCCCACTGCGGGCAGAGAGCGGCCCAGGCAGGAGCGCCGCCCGGGCGGCTCTGAGGGCTCCTCCGGGAACGACGCGGAAAGGGCTCCACACCAGGTGGGGGGTGCAGACAAGGGAGGGGCCGGCCCGGGAGACGTGGCTACTGTCCACGGGACTGTGCGCTAAGCGGGGTGGGGGAGGTCGGACGGGGACCGGGGGAAGGTTGGAACACGGGACCCCGCGGGGGGGAGGGCGGACACGGGACCGCGGGGGGAGGACCCAGGGACCCCGCGGGGGGAGGTCGACGGGGACCCGCGGGGGAGGTTGGGGCTGCCCGGGGGAGGAGGACCCGGGACCCAGCGGGGGAGGGCGGACCCGGGACCCCGGGGGGGCAGGACCGCGAGAGGAGGGCGGACAGGACCCAGCGGGGGGGAGGTTGGAACACGGGACCGCGGGGGAGGGGGCGGACACCGGGTTGCGCGGGGAGGACGGACTCGGGACCGCGGGGAGGGGCGGACCCGGGATCCGCGGTGGGGAGAGGACGGACACGGGACTCCGTGGGGGAGGGAGCAGACACGGGACCCGCGGGGGGAGGTTGGAACACGGGACCCCGCGGGGGGGAGGGGCGGACCACCTGGGACCCCGTGGGGGAGGACGGACTCGGGACCCCGCGAGGAGGCGGACCCGGGATCCCGGTGGGGAGGGCGGACACGGGACTCCGTGGGGAGGGCGGACCCGGGACCCCGCGGTGGGGAGAGGACGGACACGGGACTCCGTGGGGGGGGGAGGGCGGACACGGACCCCGCGGGACACACGTCCGGGTGCTGGGCGGGAGCGTCTGCAGAGCCTCCCAAACCCGGCAGCTCCGGGTCGGGAGCCGCCCACGCCCGTGTGCGTCCGTCAGGGGCGGAGGGCCCGCCGTCCTCGTGCTCCCGGACACCCCGGGGTCGGGGCAGGGGCGTTTCTGGGCCACATTTTCCGGAGGACAAAGTAGCAGAATTACTAAGTCCGGAAACAGCAGTGTTTTCCTTCGGGTGAAGAGGAGGGACCGGGGCGGCGCCCGGCCAGGTCTGACCCGGACCCCGCGGCCGTGCCCGGGACGCGGCGCGTGGAGGCGGGGGCGGTGCCGGGACACCGACCGCGGGCCCCCCGCAGCGTCCTGGCGCGTTTCCCTCCGTGCGTCACAAGCTGAGATGAAACGCGTCTGTGCGGGTCAGCGTGCGGACCGGGCTTGGCAGCGGGGCCGCGCCGGGCTCCCCGGCCGCAGGGGGCTGGTGCCCGTCCTGTCCGCGGGGACCCCCCCCCCGCCCGGGGCCCTTGTCCAGATGGACGGGACGCAGGCGGGGCGGACCCGGGGGCGGCTGCCCGGGGCCGGCTCTCCCCCCCCCACCCCGTTCCCTTCAGGGGGGCGTCCGCCGCTCGGGGCCCAGGGCCTACGGGACAGCTGCCGCCTCGCCCCTGCCCGGCCCGCCGCGCCCCAGCCCTGCGGCCCGCCCGCCCGCCGCGCCCCTGCCGCCCTCCGGCCCGCCCGGCCCGCCGCGCCCCTGCCGCCGCCCGACCGCGCCGCGCTCCTCCGGGGCATCCCGACAGGGACTTATCACCCATCATTCCTTTGCTTCCAACACAATTTTCCAGCCTTTGCAAATCACACTCCGTGAGCGTGAGGGGTAATGGAAACTGTCTGCTGCACTTTCTTCCGGACGACGGACAATTTATGTTTTCTGTTTGCAGGAAATAAGAAAAATCCCGTTTTCAGTGTGTAAACAGCCGCTCAGCAGGTAATGGAGGAGGGAGAACCCCCCCTGCTTCTTTACACGCTCCCGCCCGGTCGCCGTTCAGAGCAGCCGCGCCCTCGTGTCCCTGCAGCCGGGGACGCGCGGCAGGACCCGCACCGGGGTTCCAGGGGGCGCCCGGGGCCCGGGGGCGGGCGGGCTGCCGCGAGGGGCCGCCGCCAGGGATGGCTCGGCCGCTCGCGCCCCTGCAGAGCGGCCTGTGACTCCATCAAATAACCATTTGTCTGGAGGTCTTGTCTGAAATAATTTGAGCTGCCAGATGCTGAAATGAATAGGTTTTGTTAACACAAAAGGCTAAGGGGCCGCCTGGAGACGGTCCCGGGCTGCGCCCCGGCCGCGGGGGCGCATCGCTGGGCGCCCAGGCGTCGCTCCGTCAGGGCCCCTCCGCCTCGCGGGGCGCGGGTGATGGATGGCCTGGCTGCTGGCGGCCGCGGGACGGGAGCGCCAGGCCGGGGCTGGGAATTGGCTAAGTACTTCTGGGCGCGGCGACCTCCCCGCGGTGCGCGGCGAGCGGCCGCCCTGACTTCTAAACGGGTGGTGATGGATGATCTTCTAAGTGGACAGGGCGGCCGGGGCCTCGCGGGTCGGAGCCCGCAGACACGCTGCCCCTGGAGCGGGGAGCGGGGCTGGCACGTCTGTGTCCGGGCCGGGCCACGGCCCCGGTCAGCCACCACGGGGGCGGCAGGGGAGGACACGCGGGGAGAAGGGTGGCCCTCTCCTTGTCCGGGGCCCCCATCCTGCTGAACGAGCTCTTGCCGTGGCCAGGGGTCCGGCCTGTCCTCGCAGGCTTTGTTCTCGCCCGGACCCTCCCGACCCTCCCCCACCCCCACCCCCCAGCCAGTCGGAGGACCCCGTGGCCAGGGGTCCGGCATGTCCTCTCCGCTTTGTTTTCGCCCCGACCCTCCCCCCCCACCCCCCAGCCAGTCCGAGGACCCCGCTCTGCTGCTGGGAAGCACCTGTCCGAACTCTGCTCGCTGGACCCCTTGTCAGTCGGCCGTGGCCCTCCTGGCTTCCTTCTTTCCGGGCTGGAGGTGAAACGCAAACGTGGGCGCCCGGGGACCCGCTGGACCGGGGCAGGCCTCCCCCATCTGGGTGGGGCCCCAGCTCCTCCAGGCTCTCCTTGCTTGGGCCCGGTGGTGTGGCACCCCAGGGGCAGAGGGGAGCGGCCTGGACACCGCCAGGGCGGCCCTGGTGGGGTGGCCGTCTGCCACCTTGCTGCAGACCCCTAAGTAAACGCGGGTGCCTGGCAGGGCGGCCGTGGTGAGCAGGGAAGAGCTCAACAGTGGAAAGGCAGCTTCTGCTGAGAAAGAGCTTCCCGTCTCCCCAGAGGCAGCTTCCAAATTCATTTCAATCTGTTCTGAACTCCAGGGAAAACTTGAGTGTGTCCAAAGGAGGAAGGAGTGGGAGAGAAATCTCAAAGGCAGACTTCCCGAAAGCCGGTTATAATGAACTGAGCCCTTTGCTCTGAGATGTGTAATATCTTCCTCAAATGCCTTTTGCAAGGAGAGGAGGTGCAACTAATGAATTATCCTGTGGCTCAGGGTATCTGTGGATAATTAATACCACCTCCTTTTAAGAAGCATCGTGCCTGCTGCCTTTTGCAAAATGCAGACGCGAAACCCTAACCACTTCCAGGAGGGAGAAGTTGGAAGGGTCGGCTAAAGGCTTCATCCCAGATTCTACACAAGGAGGGACACTGGGAAGACCTTGGGAAGAGTTTTACTTATGCACATACATTCTGGCCCCGAGGACGGAGGCAGAAACGGCGAGCAGGGAGACCTGCCCCCGCCGCCGCTCCTTTTTCCTACAGAGACGAATTTCCTTTCACGCTGCTGGCTTCTGAAGTCCGTGGATTAGACTATCAGTCCAGAATAGCGTTTAATTTGTGGCTCAAAATGCCTCTGATTATTTTACTTTACTTCTGTTATGAAGACATTCGTATTTGTTGCCTGTGATAAGGCAGGAAGGAAGGGATGCCCTGGGGGCTTTTTATAGGAATGGGGGTGTTTCTTTCCTTCTTTACAGTGAGGGCTTTGTACATACATCCTTTCTGGTTTCTTTGTTTTTCTACAACTTTTTAAATTTAGAAAGCACGTATTAATTTTAAAATGGAAAATAGGATTCAGAAAGTAGATGAATTTCACCGTGTTCCCTTAGAAGGAACCAAGGTGTGGGAGAGAAAAACAGCAGGTCGGCTGCATTTGGAAAGACCCTCAGTTTTTGAGAGAATTCCAAGTACTTCCTACTTCATAAGCCATTTGTAAGGCTTTCACCTACCTTTCCACTTCTCGAAACAGTGGAAAGAGTTTGAAGTTTGGAATTTATTTTTTTTAATGTTTTATTTATTTCTAGGAGAGAGAGAGACAGCGTGAGCAGGGGAGGGTCAGAGAGAGAGGGAGTCACAGACTGAAACAGGCTCCAGGCTCTGAGCTGGCAGTCAGCACAGAGCCCGACACGGGGCTCGAACCCACGAACCGCGAGATCATGACCCAAGCGAAAGTTGGACGCTTAACCGACTAAGCCACCAGGTGCCCCATCAAGTTTGGAATTTAAAGACAGGGTCAAGGTCTTCCTGTCGTTCCCGCAAATTCAAGCTAATGGCCCTGGTATTTCCGGGACGATGAGGATGATAACTGACGCTTCTCCTGCCCTCGGCGTGCCCCGGGCACCGTGGCACCGTGGCCCGAGACCCGAGACCTCACCATACTGAGCCATTGCTCGTGGCAGCACCAGGAGAGAGGGACTGTTTTTATAGAAGAGAAAACTGAGCACAGAGAGGGCTCGCGACTTGTCTGGGGTTGCACAGCTGTCAAGAGGCTGAGCTTAGCAGTTGCCACACATGAGCTCACATAGGTCTTCCCTGCAAGTTGCCGTAAACCAAGAAAACGATGTGAATCCGCCAAGTGCAGGCTCCTTTTCTTGCAGCCAAGCAGGTGGACCCAACAGCCCAAGTTCCGTGAAACAACCAGGCTGCCTGAGCGGCTGCTAAGCGATAATTATTTGCCACGACAATGTCCTCCTTGAGGCGCCACAGTGCACCGTCCTGGACTTACTAACTTGGTTTGGATTTCACTCCTGGACGGACCGAAGGCCTTCAACCAGCAGAACACTCGGTTGCTTTTGATGAACAAACGATCTAAGCAGCATTACGCCGTTGAAAATGGGAGGCTGTGCCATGTTAGGAGGAGAAATATGCAGAACGATAATATGTGACCAGCTCATGCTGCTGGCTCCGGTTTGGTTTTCTGAAAATAAGTTGAATACACACACGCAGAAGCTGAACCAAAACCAGAAACCAAGAAAGAAAAACCAATCCACCCTCTCCCCCCCACCAAAAAAAAAACAAACCTCAGAAGCACCCTGGATTCACCGGTGGCACTCAGGACAAGCCCGGTTTCCTGTCGCTTGTAAATCATTCTCATCGGAGGCCGAGCTGTCCCTTCCATCTGCAACTATCAGATTGTAGACTCATTTGCTATTCCTGACGGGGAAGGAAAACCAAGGGGTCAACGTTCGGAGAACAAAGACTGTATTTATAAGAGCGTGTTGTGCGGCAGAAGCTGGTTCAGGGTAATTGACTTTGTGGGTGGGATCGCGTGGGGAGAGAAGGCAACATTTATTTAGACGGCGCATCGCGCCAGACGCCCGGTGCCGCACACACGGCCGCGGCGTCCGCGAGGAGTTGACTTTGCTACGGATTGTTTCATCTGCAACCAGTTGTGGTATTGATTTCTCTCCGCGGATTAATTATCAGAGGCGCTTTCAGGCTTCCCCGAGACGCGCGGAAGGAAAAATGATGTTTTCATTCCAGCGAGGCCTGCGCGCGGCGCGCGGCGCCCTCCTCCCCGCGGCCGCGGCGCCCAGAGCGGGGCGCGCTGCGGTCGCCCATGTCCTCCGGGGCCTGCGGACCCCGCACGCGCCCCCCGGGCTCCTCTGCTGCTGCTCGCGCGGGGGGCGCCCGGCCCTGGGGGCAGGAGGAGAAGTCCCAGAACTGCACAGACGTGCGAGTCTGCGCTGTTGACCGCGGGGCAGGTGGTCTGATGGGACACGACGTCTGCTCGCCAAGACTGAGACCGCTCCGCGCCAGCTCGCCTCAAAGTCAAGGGCACAGGCCCGTGAAGGGGCCTTGAGAGTCGCCGCGGACGCGAGGACCTGGGGTGACGAGGCTGAACGGCGCCGCCCAGCACAGCTGCCCGGGCGCCCCTGCGCGCCCCTGGGGGCCCCACGGCCGGACCCGCGGCCGCGCCTGTAGATTGGAGGCCGCTTGGAGGTGCCCCCTCTGGGTGCCCCACACAGCAGGCTGCGGACGCCTGCGACGCTTCCACCAGTTTTTAAAAATTTATTCATTTATTTTGGGGCTCCTGGGTGGCTCAGTCGGTTAAGCGTCCGACTTTCGCTCAGGTCATGATCTCGCGGTTCGTGGGTTCGGGCCCCGCGTCGGGCTCTGTGCTGACTGCCAGCTCAGAGCCTGGAGCCTATTTCAGTCTGTGACTCCCTCTCTCTCTGACCCTCCCCTGCTCACGCTGTCTCTCTCTCTCCTAGAAATAAATAAAAATATTAAAAAAAATATTCACTTATTTTGAATGGGGAGTGGAGAGCAGAGGGAGAGACAGAGAGAGAGGCCCAAGCAGGCTGCATGCTGTCCGCGCAGAGCCCAGCGTGGGGCCCGATCCCACGAATCATGAGATCGTGGCCTGAGCTGAGCTGAAGCCGCGGAAGCTCCACCGCCCGAGCTCCAGGCGCCTGTGTTTCCACCACTGGGAGCGGCTGGAGTGGGGACCGGGGAGGAGGCTGAGCTTCCAGGCAAGTTCCGGGGTTTCTGGTGCCCACGGCGTCTACAACAGGTTTTCTAGGACGCCATCATCCACAGGAGTTTAAACATGGCTTTTGGAAATGTATCTTTCACTATTACCTTTATGGGTTTTCTAAGCATGAATATAACAAGGTAACTCTAAGCATGTCCTTGTGTTGTCAGATAGAAATTAGGGAGGAGACGGAGATAGAACGGGGTCCCGCGACGTCCCGCCTCCGTCAATGCCTGCGGGGAACTCTTCGTTCTCCCTACTTTTGTTTTCAATGGGCGCCAGCAACAAAGTGAGCCTCGCTCGCGTGCGAGGGGCCCTCCCTGGGGGGGGACACCGCCCTCCCGCTGCCCCTCCGGGGGGGACGCACCGCCCTCCCGCTGCCCCTCCGGGGGGGGACGCACCGCCCTCCCGCTGCCCCTCCGGGGGGGAGCGCACCGCCCTCCCGCCCCTCCGGGGGCGCGCCCTCCCTGCCCCCTCGGGGGACGCACCGCCCTCCCGCCACCCCCTCCGGGGGGACGCACCGCCCTCCGCCCCCTCCTGGGGGACGCACCGCCCTCCCGCTGCCCCTCCGAGAGGACGCCGCCCTCCCGCTGCCCCTCCCTGGGGGACGCACCGCCCTCCCGCTGCACCCACCACTCCCCTCCCTCCCGGGGGGGACGCCTCCCTCCATGCCCCTCCGGGGGACGCACCGCCCTCCGCTGCCCCTCCCGGGGGGACGCACCGCTCCCCGCTGCCCCTCCTGCACCGCCCTCCCGCCCCTCCCGGGGGGACACACCGCCCTCCCGCCCCCTCCGGGAGGACACCGCCCTCCCGCTGCCCTCCGGGGACGCACCGCCCTCCGCTGCCCCTCCGAGGGGACGCACCGCCCGCCCGCTGCCCTCTCCGGGGGAGGGCGCACCGAGGCCCTCCCGCTGCCCTCCGGGGGACGCACCGCCCTCCCGCCCTGCCCGCTGCCCCTCCCTGGGGGACACACCGCCCTCCCGCTGCCTCCGGGGGGGACACACCGCCCCTCGAGGCACCGCCCTCCCGCGCACGCACCGCCCTCGCTGCCGGGGGACGCACCGCCCTCCCGCTGCCTTTCCCTCCCGGGGGGGACACCGCCCCCTCCCGCTGCCCTCCGGGGGCCGCCCTCCCGCTGCCCCTCCGGGGGACACACCGCCCCCGCATGCCCCTCCGGGGACACACCCGCCCTCCCGCTGCACCCCGCCCTCCATGCCCGTCCGGGGGGGGCACCGCCCTCCCGCTGCCCCTCCGGGGGACGCACCGCCCTCCCGCTGCCCCTCCCGAGGGGGACGCACCGCCCTCCGCTGCCCGTCCGAGGGGGGAGCCGCCCCCCCCCTCCGGAGGGGTTACACCGCCTGCCCTCCGGGGGGGACACCGCCTCCCGCGCACCGCCCTCCGCTGCCCCTCCGGGGGACGCACCGCCCCTCCCCGCTGCCCGTCCAGGGGGAGACCACTCCGCTGCCCCTCCGGGGACGCACCGCCCTCCCGCTGCCCTCCCGGGGGGCGCCTCAGCTGCCCCTCCCGGGGCCACCGACTGGGGGACACCGCCCTCCAGCTGCCCCTCCGGAGGACACCCCTCCGGGGGACGCACCGCCCTCCCGCTGCCCCTCCCGGAGAGGGGACGCACCCCTCCCGCTGCCCTCCGAGGAAGGACGCACCGTCCCGGGGACACCCTCCGCACCGCCCTCCGCTGCCCCTCCCGGGGGACGCACCGCCCTCCCCCTCCCGGGGGGGGCCCCTCCCGGGAGGGCCTTCGCCCTCCCGCTGCCCCTCCGGGGGGGACGCACCGCCCTCCCGCTGCCCCTCCGGGGGGGGCGCGCCTCGAGCCCCCGACTTTCTGCTTCTGACGTCCTGCGGTCATCGTCTCCGGCGCGGCGCGCGGAGCTCGCTAGTGGTCACAGGCGCACACGGAAGGCGCTGTCGGGGGGGGGCCCATCGCAGGGGCTCGGGGACCCCGCCCGTGGGCGCCCACGCCCGTGTCCGCCGGTTCACTCTGTCACTGTACTAATGCGCACTAAGATTCTCCTAAAAGTCCTTTGTGAACGGGCTCCTTTTATACACCTGCCTGTCTTCAGCCGCAAAGTTTATTTTATGTGCGCTCGCGCGCAGTAGCATTGCGGCTTCATTCACTGCCACCTGTCCCATTGGTTTCTCTGCGTTTGGTGACACGCTTAGACGTGTCTCCCCTATTCTAGGCTCATATGAATCTTCACGTGTATTTCTTGTATCATTTCACACCCTTACCGGGCTCCGTTTAAAACTATCTCGGGGCACCTGGGTGGCTCAGTCGGTTGAGTGCCCAACTTTGGTTTGGGCTCAGGTCACGACCTCACAGTTGGTGGGCTGGAGCCCGGGTCGGGCTCTGCCCTGGCGGTGTGGACCTGTTCGGGATTCCCTCTCTCTCTCTCTCTCCTCTGTCCCTTCTGCTCTCTCTGCCCCTACTCACCTCTCTCAAAATAAGTAAATGAACCTAAAAAAGCACCCAAGTTACCGGGAAGGACCGCGACAGACGACTGTGGTGCCCTTGAACCCAACAGACCCCTCGTGGGCACGGGTGGACAGGTCCCCTCCCAAGGGGCTCCACGCGGGACCCAGGGGTGTGCTGACCCCCAGGCAGTGGACATGGGACGGAGTCACTGTGACTTCACAGCACTTAGAGCCCCGAAGCCTGCCTTCTCCAAGCTTCCTGTCACATCCGACTTTATCCCTTGGGATCAACTCACCTGATTAAAAGTACCTTTTGTGGTTCTTACCATAGTTCTTAACTATGTTGTTTATTCTGAAAACATTTACGTGACGGTTATTCTCTTACTGCTAACGTCAGTTTACATACTCGCTGTTAACTCACTACAGCGGCTCACGTGTCTACATTGGTTGGGAAGGACGCAACATTCAGACGGGCTCCGTGGGCTGTGGGCTCGCCACTCGTCTGGTGGCCCCCAGCTCACTGGGGGTCTTTCTCTAAGGCACAGAAATTCAGCCAAGCAGGGGCACAGCGGGCCCACCCAGCATGCCGCCTAGGGCCCTAAACTTCAGACCCGCCCCCGTGATAGGAACACAGGTGTTCGAGGGACAGACTCCGAGGAGGCCTCTCGAGTCTGTGTCCAGGCAGTGCAGAGCCAGGCTCTCTGGTGTTGTAGACGGTGGCCCACGCCTCCCCTCACGGGCGCTGCCTTGCACGTGGTCTCTCCCACGAACGTGGAGCCGTGGCATGGCCCCTGTGGCCATGCGGCTCCTGTGGGAGGCCAGCCGGGATCGAGCCCTGCCCTCGCCCAGGCCCAGGGCTGGACCATCCCGCTCTGAGCCCCCAGGCCTGACAAAGAAAGGGATGGTGACAAGGGGCAGAGGGAGAGGGTGGCCCAGGCTCTGGGCAGCTCTCACACCGTGAAGTGCATTGGGGTCCCCTGGAGGCCCCTACACCCAGAGGGCTGGGCCCTGTGAAGGGTGGAGCCTTCTGGTCTGCGGCCGGCAGAGGGGCCGTGAACATCTGGGGACCTGACAGTGCTGGGCTGGGGGCTGAGCTGCAGAAACGCTAATTTGGAGGCTGGGTCTCTATCCCGAGCTGTTTCTGTCTTTAATCATATTTAAGGTAACAGTTCATCTTTCTTCAACTTTCCTTATACGATTTTAAAACAGTGAAGTGTACGTTAGAAATATTGCTTTTAAATTCTTGCAATCCTAATCCAAATTGCACCAGCATTCTTCTCAAAGCTTGAACAAACAATCCTAAAATTTGTATGGAACCGCGAAAGACCCCGAGTAGCCAAAGTAACATTGAAGAAGAAAACCAAAGCAGGAGGCGTCACAATCCTTCAGGAAGAACGTTTAAGCCAGGTAGTTAATTTCCTTAATTACTTCAACTCAAAGTTATCCATTTTCTTCCTTCTGACTGTCTTCCCCGTAAGGTGAATTAGTACCACTGCTAGTGTGATTTGAGGCATTTAAATGGATCCCGAAAAACAGAAAGAAAGACAACGCAAAATGACACAGGTCGTGGCCGCTAAATCCTAGAGGCCCTCTCCATCTTTCTTCTTTGTTCCTTGGAACAAGTCGGTGAGTTGGGCAGAGAATTAAAGAGAAGCGGCATTAGGTGGTCTGACTTGTATCCAGGAGAGAGAGGGTTCTGCCTGAGCAAGTCACAGCGGCTGTGGGCGGATCGGGCCTTTGGAGTGTGAGCTGAAGCTCGCAGATGGAATTCTGGATAAAAACATGAGTCAAAACATCAATGGCCAATTTATCATTTGATCAATTGCTGGGGAAAGGCCAGCTTTATTTGTAAGTGCTTGCTCATTTTCTCAGTCATAATTACTGTGTTTTGTAACGCGCACATCATATGATTTATTTAAAGGTAAATTTATTTCAAATAACTGAATTTGAATGTGAATGAAGAGCAGTCTTGAAGGGAAGGGAATGGTTTCCACTATCTGCCCCACAGGAAGCTCGTACAGGTGTAGCTGCATCCAGCCCGATGCAAGGCGGGGGCAGGGGGTGGTCGTGGAAAATACATAATATCTTTCAAGTAGTTCCAAGCCCCACGTTTTCTCCTTCCAACTCTGGAGGCTGACCTGTGAGCCCGACCTTGACCAGGAGGGGCCGACCCAGTTTCTGGGCTCCAACCTCCTGCCTCCCATCTTTCCCACCAGGGAGAAGGCAGCCTTCTGCTTGGACACAAGCTTCTTCGGTCACTGAGGCTCTTTGATGGACCAGCCAACAGCCTCTGCCTCCAGTCCTCGCTTCTAGCCTAGAAGCCTCCAGCCTCCAGCCTCAGCTCCAGCCTCCACCCTGCATCCTCCAGCCCCAGCCTCCAGATTCAGCTCCAGCCCCAGCCTCAAGCCCCAGCCCCAGCCCCAGCCTCCACCCCGAATCCTCCAGCCCCAGCCTCCAGATTCAGCCTCCACACCGCATCCTCCAGCCCCAGCCTCCAGATTCAGCCCCACCCCGCATCCTCAGCCTCCAGCCCCAGCCTCCACCCTGTATCCTCCAGCCTCAGCCTCCAGATTCAGCCTCCACCTCTGCATCCTCAGCCCCAGCCTCCAGATTCAGCCTCCACACCGCATCCTCCAGCCCCAGCCTCCAGATTCAGCCTCCACCCCCGCATCCTCCAGCCTCCAGCCTCAGCTCCAGCCTCCACCCTGCATCCTCCAGCCCCAGCCTCCAGATTCAGCCCCAGCCCCAGCCTCGAGCCCCAGCCTCAGCCCCAGGCTCCACCCTGTATCCTCCAGCCTCAGCCTCCAGCCACCAGCCCAGGCGAGAACTCTGTCCACCCCAGCAGCAAGCCCCCAGCACGCTCTCCATTCTTGGGGGAGTGGCGAGCCCCCCACGGGCATCCATATTCTCCTGTGCCCTATTCCTGTCCGACGGTCTCCAGCCTTGGGGTCAGGCCGGGCCCAGGCAGGACGAAGCTCAGGAGGCATCAAGTCAGCCAACGACTCGGCGAGGTGGAAAGCCCTTTGCCGCCTTCCTGCCACCCCCCGGTGGCGGCCCCGGGCTTGGCAGGGACTCCGTCTTCAGGTCCGGGAGCATTTTCCTCCCCCAGGGCCCTCCCACCATCACTGTCCTCACCGCCCCCGCCCTCCCACCATCACCGACCCCCCCCCCGCCCTCCCTGCGTCAATGCCCCCTGGGGGCCCTTCTGGCAGACCTGACCGTGGAGCACAGGTGTGACTGCCCTCCTGGGTAGATCAGGCACCCACAGTCACATCACACAGAGCTCAGAACACAGTCATGCAAATCAGAGCGCCCATCTGACCCCAGGTGACGTGCGTCCAGCATCCGCACACGTGGTGAAGCGCAGCAGGACTTGGAGAATTTTATAGGCCTGAGGTGGTAAAGTAAGACTGGCAGAGCTCTGACCCATGTCCCGTGCGCGAGGGTGCAAACCCGAGCCGGCCTCGAGCGGACTTCTGCGCCCCGCCTGCGGGCCTGGACCTGCCGTGTACAGAGGCGCCCAGGAGGCCCAGCTGCACAGAGGCCCGGGGTGAGATGGGACATCCACGCTTCAGGTTTTGTTTTACAAGCTCAATGCAAACAGGTGCGGTTATGTGCCTCGTGAGTTGTATAAAGCCGGGGTGGGGTGTGCGCACACCTGGAGGTCACTGCAGGGAGAAAACGCCCTCCTCCCCAGGCCTCTGCTCAGCAGTCTTGTGCCGCGGCTCCAGGCCTGTTTCATTAACATCCTTCTCATGTTTTAGTTAAATGATGTTATACTAGTCACTGTGAATACTGCATTTTGTTGCCAATTACAAGACATGAGCCATTTGCTCATGGCGACTATGACGGGGCAATGTCAGCTTGCGTGCTGAGCAGACATCCCGCTCGCCCCTGACCTTGGCGGGTGAAGATGGTCGTCTGCATCATTAGGTTGTCGTATGCTCCCTCAGGTGGGAAGTTCCTTCTATTATTTCTACTTTTGCTTCTGGAGAGTTTTTGGATTTTGTCAAATGAATATTCTCTTTTATGATGATCTGAGAATTTTCTTTTTTATTTTGTTAATATGGTGGATTGCATTGATTAATTTTTGAGTTTTAAAATAATTTTGTATATGTGATAAGTCCCATTTGGTTATAACATATTACTGTTTTTATATTTGTTATATTGGATTTGCTAAAATTTTGTTAAGAATCTTTGTATCTATATTCACAAGAAATGTTGGTTTGTAGTTTTCTTGTAATAGCTTTCATGTATGTCTTTAGTATCAGTATAGTGCTGCTGTAATAATATCTGTATCTTTAAGATTTTAGTATCTGTAAAATCTGTAGTGATGTCTCATTCCTGCTATTACTAATTTGAGTCTTTTGTTTCCTGATCAGTATAGCTAAAGGTGTATCCATTTTATTGATCTCAAAACACCTGGTTTTGGCTTCTTGATTTTCACTCATCTTTTTCCATTCCTATGCCATCCTTTCTGTTCTTTTCATTCTTTTTTTATTCTAACTTTGTTTTCATTTACTAACTTTTACTAGTTCCTTAAGGCAGAAGAAGTTACTAGTTTAAGACATTCTTTTATAATACAGGTGTTATATAGCATTATAAATAGTGAACACCTTGCTTACGCTGCACTCCACATGTTTTGAGATGTTGTACTATGGCTTTAATTTGGTTCAAATATATATTTATTAACTTTTCCTTTAGATTTATTCTTTGGAAACCCCGACTTTGAGTGCTTTATTTAGTTTATAAATATTTGAGGATTTTCCAGGTATTGTTTCTGTTACTGATTTCTAGTTTAATTTCAGCTGGTTTGAGAACAATAGAGCATGGAGGCAGGGTACAGTCTGTCTGATCTGAAGGCTGGTGTGTTCTGTCCCAAATGTGGTCTGTGTCGGTGAGGGTTTTGCGTGCCCTTGACGATAAGGGCCGCGTTCTGCCAGTGGGTCCCGGGCCCGAGAAGTCTGCGGTCTTCTGTCTGGATTCCTGCTGGTTTCCTCTCTGCTCGCCCTAGGGTTATTGATGGAAAGGTATTCATATCTCTGACCAGAATTGTGTATTTTTTCTCCTGTAGTTTCATCAGTGTGTGCTTCATATTATTAGATGCATGAATGTTTTAGATTTTTCTGTGGGTTCCTGATAGACTGAAACCTTTGTTATTATGAAATGATCTTCTTTATCCCTGGTAATATTCTTTTCTTTAAAATTTACTTTGAGATAAATGCAACCAGCTCAGTTTTCTCTGATAGTGTTTGCATGGCGTATACTTTCCATCCTTGGTATTTCAAGTAGGGTTTTATAAATGGGATCTTTAGGTGTTGCTTCTTAAAAATTTTAAATTGGAAGTCTTTTTGATGGGGGTATTTAGATCATTTGTACTTTGTGTAATTATTGATGTGGTTGGGTTTAAACTTACCCTGTTGATATTTAAAATTTTTTATTCCATGGGGCACCTGAGTGGCTCAGTCGGTTAAGCATCCGACTTCAGCTCAGGTCATGATCTCACGGTTTGTGAGTTCAAGGCTTACATCAGGCTCTGTGCTGACAGCTCAGAGCCTGGAGCCTGTTTCTAATTCTGTGTCTCCCTCTCTCCCTGCTCTTCCCCTGCTCGCACTCTGTCTCTCTCTGTGTCTCTAAATAAATAAATAAATAATTTTATTCCATTAGTTCTTTGTTATCTTTCCTATGTTTTCCTACTTTGTTTCAGATTGTATATTTTTGATGCCATTTTATATCCTCTGTTACCTTTCAAACATAATCATTTACTTCAGTGGTGCCTTTAGGGATTATAATCTAAATGTCCAACTCACTGCAGCGCACCTTCAGGTAGCACCACACCACGTTGTGTGTAGTACGGAGCCTGCAAAGTGCACTCCTGTCTCCCTCTCGGCCCCTCCCCCTGCCCCTCCAGGCTGGTACATGGTGCCAACCATATGGCGTCCACACTTCACGTCACTCTTACTATTGTTCAAACAGTCAGTTATCATCCAGGAGACTAAACAAGTCATTTATAATTAACTCTTAAGATTCTCTTTATTTCTTTATTTTGGTCTAGGTTTCCATCTCCTGTCATTTTCCCTCTTAAAAGACATGCTTTACTATTTACTGTATGCAGGCCTATTGCTAGGGAGTTTTTCTGCTTACGTACACCTGAAACAGACTTTATTTTGCCTTCATTTTTGCAAGATATTTTTACTGGACATTTCCTTGTTTCATGTGTTATTTTGTTTTTTCAGAATTTCAAAGATGTCACTTCACTGTCTTCTGGTTTGAACTTTTTAAATGAAAAATCTGCTTATGTCTGTCGCATCTTCAGACTATGTGTCTTTTCTCTGCCTAACTGTAAGATTTTGGTTACAGTGCACCCGGTGTTCATTTTCTTCGTGTTTCTGTGCTAGCAGCTCATTGGGCTTTCAACTCTGTGATCTTATCATTTTCATCAAATTTGGAAAGTTTCAGCTAACTTCTACCCCCCCACCTTCAGGATCTCAAATGATGCATGTTGGAGGCTGCTGACACCGGGCCGTGTTTAGATCTCTGTATCTCTCCCTCTCTCTGTGCAGAATCTCTCTTTCTGGATCTCTACTCTGTGAGCTTCAGCTGCCATGAGCTCTCCAATATCCCAATTCTGTTTTTTCAGCTCAGAGAAGGCGCTGGATTTTGCCTCCGTTTCCCTCTCTGCGCTGATACCTGGAACCTCTCTCCAGGCATTAAACAGGGGTAATCTGAGTTTCACCCTGTTTGTATTTTCTCTCAGAGATTGTTGGCTTGTGCTCCCTAATGTCCAAAGTCTGAAAACTGTCATTCCATATATTTAACCAGGTTTTTTTCAGTGATTTCAGAGTACACCCCACTCCTGTGACTTCATCTAAACATAAATCTAGGTTATTTCTGAAGGTATTTAAACTAGTGCCTACATTCACAGCTTACATCAGGCAGCTCATGAATTTAAAAATATCTATTGAGGGGCGCCTGGGTGGCTTAGTCGGTTAAGCGTCCGACTTTCACTTAGGTCATGATCTCGCAGTTCGTGGGTTCGGGCCCCGTGTCAGTCTCTGTGCTGACTGCCAGCTCAGAGCCTGGAGCCTATTTCAGAGTCTGTATCTCCCTCTTTCTCTGACCCTCCCCTGCTCACGCTATCTCTCTCTCTCTCTCCTAGAAATAAATAAAAAAATATTTAAAAAAAAATCTATTGAGCAACATCTAAGCCCCTGACATCATTGTGGATGCTGGGGCTACAGTGAATGAAATAGGCAAAAATGCCTTCTCGTGTGGAGCTTTTACTCCATTCAGTGTAGACTGACAATAAACAGATATGTTGGTGCATCACGTATCTGATGGTAGTAAGTGCTGTGGATGGAAATGAAGAGATGAATTCAGAATGATGTCTTTCAACGTAGCTATGTTGTGGGAAAAGGCCGGGGTAGTGTCCCTCGTAGGTGTGCCTGGAGGAACCTTCAGCACTCATGACACCCGTCATCTCTGCAAATTACCTATGGGCACAGTGACCCGTGGTGAAGATGAGGATGATGTACGTGCTACTGGCTGAAAACGTGGGTGGCAATGGAGGCTTAAACTCTGTCTGTTATTCACACGTTTTGCTGTTTCAACGCTATCGAGCCTGAGTGGATGAAAGCTGATTCTGGAGTGTTCTGGAGCACTTTTTCTAATCTTTGAAATCTTAATATTCTCTGTAGTAAAATAAGAATAATAATAGTTTCTACCTTCTAGAGATTTCAGGTCAATCAAAGACGATAATACATGTAAAGCCTTTAGAACTGTGCTTGGTGCAAGTTCCCATGTGATAAAGACCCATTAGATGTTACCTATCATGGTGACTACCACCACCACCATCACCATCATCACCATTACCATCAACATCGTCACCATCACCGTCATCATCACTACCACCATCACCATCATCATTCCCACATTATCACCATAGCACCAGCATGATGATTTCCTATATTATCAAGACTATCAGCACTTCACCTAAACCATCACCACCACCGTCACCACCATCACTGTCATCACAATCACCATCATTATTGTAACTACTGTCATTATTACCACCATCATCATCGCCATTACTGTTTCCACCGCCTTCATCATAACCATCAGCATCAGCATCACCATCAGCATCGGCATCACCATCAGCATCGGCATCACCATCAGCATCGGCATCACCATCAGCATAGGCATCACCATAATGTCATTATCATCACCTACATTATCACCATCACCAAGACCAGAATGCACTTACTCCTGAAAAGATCTCACTGCTCTGGATATTTCCAGCATCTTTACTATCATTTATGGAGGAACAGCTGAGGGACACGGGCTCCCATCCAGAGGAGAAAAATGGGGACTCGGTAAGCTGGGTAATAAGTTCATCCTTCCATTATGAAAAGTGAACAAAAACCTTACTTTCAGACTCTAAGAAGTGACTTCTTCCTATAGACAGTCCTACACGCAGCCCCTACTCTTTCTAATTCACCCTTAAATTCACAGCTAAAAGTGATTCTATCAGCACCAAAGTGGAATGAATTTCCATTAAATCATGTTTTTGGCACGACAAGGTACACAAGAGTTGCCAATGTTAACGCATCAAATCCAGTGTCACCAAAGTGGTTGTAGAGCGTGTGTCTCTATGTCTCATTACTGTCTTCCCAAGCCAGTGTCAGAGTCCAGCTACTCCGAGGTTGTGTTGGCCAAGTTTTAGGCTTATTTCAATTTTATAGTTTTTATTCACACATCTGCTTTGACAGGATTTCTTCACGATTTTTAAACATTGGGGAAGGATACTGTCTACATTTCTCCATCTTGTAAGGACAAGTTAAGACCAGGTTATCTTGGGTCCAATTTAGTGCTCTCTTATGACAATTATTAAGTTATGTTTCAGTTACATTTTCTGGTTCGTGAGATCAATAGCACAGAAGGTAAGCTTAGATTATTATTTCAATTACTGTGTCCATCAGGAAAAAAATTAGACCGATTGAGTTTAGTCAGAGCTGGTCAGTTACCAATTACTCGCGAAATGTAAGTTATATAATCTAGTAGTTACAGAAGAACCATCCTAACATTTCCTCCATCTTTTCTTGAGATAAAATTATTGGTATTGAGATGTGGTCATGCATCCAGTGATCTAATAGTACTTTGAAAAACTTTTATCATGTCATCAAGGGGGTCTGGAGTATCAGTTATGCTTTTCTGAGTTTCTGTGCTGGTGTGGTGGGCGTCCCGGTCAGGGATGGACTCATCCTCTATATCATGTCCATAGATGTAGGGAGAAGATCTGTATGTGTGTCTTTCTATATATGTCCTAGTTTGTATACTAATAAAGTATTGGCTGTAAAGCCTAATCTTCCCTTTCCTTACATTTTTAGGCCAACATAGGAGTTGAATAAATTCAAGAAATGCTCAATATTTTTCTAATCCCCCTTAATCCGTCCCTCCAGACCTTGTACAGAGGAAATGATGTCTGACAGACATTATGTGTTCAAGGACTATGGCTTAGCAAACTAAGAGTTACATTAGGTATATCCTGAGCCAGTTCCAATGTTCTTACACACCCTTCCCCACTTTTCAGTATATTGAAGCTTTTCCAGTATTGCCTAAAAATTAGTCGTTTCTTGTGTGTGACAGATTGTGGCTCAGGACGTCTCGAGCTGCACCCCCGCTGCTTTCCCATGCGGTGCCATGAGCCCCCACCGGGTGAGTTCCTGTTTTGGGGACTGAACTTCTGCAACAATTTCCTAACACTCTGTGTTTAGTATTTTGTGATTGTTTCCTGGTGATTAAAATGCTTTTGAGCCAGAGCTTGACTTCATGTAGGTTTGCTTTTCCAAAGCTCAGAGGTGCCCATCTCACCGTGCACAAAAGAAAATGGATAACGAAGCACTTTAATTAATGTGAAAATTATCAAATTTTAACTGTGGTTGATGGGCTTTGGTTAAGAATCAATCACTGTCCCTTAATTCTCTGATGAGTCTGAGAATACATGAAATGAAACGCCACCAAAGGTACTCACGTAGGAAGAGGCAATTGGATGGGAAGACTTTTGATTTATTGAGTGCCAGATAGGATGGGTCTGATACAGCATCCGGGGCTTTGCGAGCCTACGGCGTTTGTGTGATGAAGGTTATGCTGTGCTCATAACATTTCATGTTCCGATCGGTACTCCATCACCACCTTACACTGTGAGGCTCGGGTTCATAAACATATTAATTATAGAAAGAATTCTTCCACGGTTGTGTGATGAGCTGTCTCAGGGGCAAAGCAAATTACAGGAGGGAGAATCTGTGCATGCACCCCCACCCCCCAGCAGGAGGTTCCCGTTCCTTGGCAATTTCCTCTTGGGTGTAGTTTTCTGAAGATGGGAAAGTGGGGGTGGGGTGGGCAAAAGCCTGAAGTTCTATTTATTTATTTATTTATTTATTTATTTATTTATTTATTTATTTATTTTTTATTGAGCCCATAGTTGTATCAAAAGTCAAAGTTATAGTCAGCTTAACTCAGGAAGAAGAATTGCACCCCTTTTCCAGTGTCCCCACTGCCTTTGTTATATGCCAGGGACACGTCCTGGTCATGAGTCAACTCCCCTCCCGGTCTTTGTCTCCTACCTGCCTGGGCTGTGTCCTGCTGAGCCGGGCCCCTGGCGGGTCCCTGTCACCTGTCCCCGGAGCCCGGCTGATGCTGAGAAGTCAGTTCTGCATCCATTCCCATGGTGCCGGGTCTGCGGTCCTGCCCAGGCTTCTTGGTTCCAGAGGGTCATGGAGCTGGGAGCACCCGTGGCCACAATAGGGGCAGGGCCCCCCAGAGCCAGCCCCTTCTCAGCCATCTGCGAGCCTGTCCATGCCGCCTAGAAGCCCACGTGGCCCCGAGGGGCCGCAAACATTTCTGAGCACATGACGTTGTGTGAAGCCTGACATTGAAACAAAGTCTTTTTGATGGATTGCGGCTAATGCAGGCCGCCACCTTCCTGGGTCCTAAAAGTGGCTCCTTACATCTCGCCGCACTTGATGTTTATCTGTGCTCCTATCACTTGGATGGATTTCCATATGGTTTTTAGTGTGTCGTGTGCCTGCTTGGGCGGTGGTGAGTGTTTAGAACAGGGCAAAGCAGGGCTGTTCCGTGGGGACAGTGTGGGGGCTGCCCCTCCTGTGACATGGACATGACCTTGTCCCTGGCCAGGTATGTCTCCACTAACCACAAGCTGCTCCCCCGCAAGTCCACTGAGTCACTGACAAGCTCAGTGGACGACCCGACCCACCACCTCCCTACCTGCACACTTGGGAGCTCCCTGGATGGGAAATGAGAATGCAAGACCCTGGTCTGATAGTGTGACGGGCACCTGTGCTGGCTGCCACTGTCCCCTCCTCTGCTGAACCTGACTCAGGGTGCACAAATGGTCCACGAGCCTTTGAGTCTGGACGGTGTCCTATCTGGCCATTTGGAGACAGATTTATCAACAAATTCCTATACGCATGGGTGTGAAAGGAAAGAGATGGATGTTTCCGGAATATGAGGTGATGTAAGAGCTCACCTGTACCTGCTGTCTTAGCTTCACATGTTGACTTCACAGATATCAGCCCCTCGTGCCAGGAACGGGGTGGCAGGGACCTGAAGGGGGCGGAGAGGGCCCGCGGGGTGGAAATCCGCTGCCACACACTCGGCAGGCTGTGCAGCAGCGTCCGCGTCCGCGGGGCCGCATCCGGGGTTAGCACAGCCGGCCCAGGGGAGCGCCAACCCGCACCTGCCGACGCGCCAGCCTCACCATGGGTGTGGCCAGCATGCGGCTTCTTGCTTTCGTGCTTAAAATGTCACCAGAAGCCCCCAGGAGCTGTGGGAAGCTGGCCACCGTCAAGCTGAGAAGAGCGTTCTGGGTGTGAGCCCACTGCACCTTTTTGCTTCCTTTCGGCTACAATGTCGGGTTAGTGAGGGGCAGCTTCCCTGCGGCGGGAAAGGGGCAGGCTTTCCCACGGTAACGGACGGGCCCTGTCAATTAGGTATCGCCTTCAATTTCCCTGTTTATAGTCCTGTGGCTGCCAAACATCAATAATTCCTGCCCTCTCTCCTTGTCCCCCCGGAGATTGATGGCACACGTCATGTCTCATACGAAGACATTTAAATGAAAACCGCACTTCTGTCTCCATCCCATTTCCTCGCCGAGCGGGGGAAGCGACCCTATTAAATCAAATTATATGTGACTTTTAAAACTTCCCTTTACAGCATTCAATTGAAAATCTGAATCTTATCATAATACATTGCCTTTTTATGAGTAAATTGACTTTACTTGGTCCCTGGGGGGTTTCCAACCTCCTTCCCACACCAGGGGAGAGAGACCCACAGCCCGTCTAACGCACAGAGCGCTGGCGGAGCTGGAAGAAGGCCGGGAGGTCCCCTGCCTCTGCTGGGGCTGCGGGGCGCCAGCGCCTGTGACCAGGCTTCTCCCGCTCCAGCCTGCAGCAGGGTGTGGCCCAGGGGCATCTGTCCCATGCAGGAGGCAAGTCATCGTGACTTGGGGAGCCCGGGTTCCATGGCACCAGGAAGCCCGGGTGATTCGGTGGCAAGCTGGGCCCGAGGGCTGCTGTCGGCCAGCGTGCCCGGAGCTCTGTGGCTGGGATGGCCAGCCCTTCCTGGGCTACCTGGAAGGCAGACGACCCTCACTGGACCCAGAGACCCACCTGACATAGCTCCTCACCCTCTGAGGCCACCAAATCTACTCATACTGGGAAGCTGCATTAGCCACTGCATCCAACTTTGAGAAATCACAGTAGCCGGAGGCCAGCTGCACAGAGTGAGCACCCAGTGAGAAGGCGTGCCGGGATGCTGAGTCTCCTTGCTTGGCGGGGTTACAAGGGAGACTTGGGCCAAATATGGTGGATCTGATTTATAAAGGAGCTTCTCATGAGATCCCTGAGGGCTGGGAGTCACTCAACAGTTATAGATTATATTAGCTGTGGGTGATTGGAAACAGAACGAACTGCTGTATTCAGGGGATGTTGAGGTGTATAAATGTTTTTAAATTTAGCAGTTTTTTATTTTATCCCCCGCACCCCCCCCCTCGGAGGACCCATCAGTCCACTTGAGTCCCTCACCCTCATCTCTGGAGAGTGGGTTAAGTTAGCACAGTATCTAGAACTTGGAATTCAATTTAAAAAGTTGATTTCAGGGGCGCCCGGGTGGCTTAGTCGGTTAAGCGTCCGACTTTCGCTCAGGTCATGATCTCGCGGTTCGTGGGTTCGAGCCCCGCGTCGGGCTCTGTGCTGACTGCCAGCTCGGAGCCTGGAGCCTGTTTCAGTCTGTGACTCCCTCTCTCTCTGACCCTCCCCTGCTCACGCTCTCTCTCTCCTAGAAATAAATTAAAAAAGCATAAAAAAAAATTAAAAAAAAAAGTTGATTTCATCTCATTTCTCATGGTGAGGCCACTGACTTTCACGAATCTCTGCCGTCCGCCTTCAGGTGGAGCGTTCTGGAGTGAGCGCGCCGGCTGAGCTCCTGGCCTGGGGCTGGGAGAATCTGCCCTCCCTTGCTCTTCCCGCCACCCCTCTGCAATGTCCCCACCCCTCTTGTCCTGCTCTCAGCCCTTCCTAAGGGGTCCAGCCCACTGTGTGACTCCCCCACAGGCCCCCTGGGGAAGATTCAAGCCCACAAGCACTCTCTGGATTTCTGTCTGCAAATTGCATTTGTGACTTGAAGTAATGAATGAGGATGTTTTTACATGTATAATGAGAACGAGTTGGTGTCGTATGAGGTGCTTCCAAAAAAATCTATTTGCATTCATCATTTGCCAGTTAATCCACCAGTAATGATCTCATTGTCATGTGATCAATTATATCTTATCATTAGCACAATCAGCGTAATCATATTATGAAAAAGTGATGCCGTGTAATTCTTCCTAAGGGGTTGAACTGTGGGAATCCAATGGGCTGCTCGGCATCCAGGTGACAGCGAGTGTGGCGGGTGTCTGCGTGGGGGCGCACAGGGGCTCTGATTCCTACCGTGAGGGATTCGCCCGAGCCCCTCATTTCACAGACTTACCTCTGAAGTGTAACTCCCACCCTTCCCACACTTGTTACATCGCTGTTGCGCACATTTCACGCCACTGTCTTGGCTGGTCCAGTCAGGGCCTCCTCCTTGGCTTTTCTCTCCCTGGTAGAGGGTGAGGGCCTGGGTGTGGCTCTGCCCTCCCGCGGGTGCCAGGGGCGAGGCCAGGGCACGTTTGCCGCGTTTCGCTGCAGAAAACAAAAGGCCTCCTACGACCCCCTCAAATGTCAGCCCGGGTTGTGTGAGGCTCGTGAGACTCGGGTGAAGCTCACGGGCTGAGGACACACGCCCACCGGTGCCCTGGGGTCACCTGCGCCTCCGCACAGACCACCTGAGCGGGCGGCGCCGGAGGCAGACGGCCAGCTGCCCACACACGCGTGCCTGCGTCCGGTCTGGGGGCCAGGTGCTTGTGGGCCCCCAAGGGACACGGCCCCCCAAGGGTCTGCGCGAAGAAGCTGGGGCTCTGCTGTCTGCCCCTTGCTGGTCACGCTGCCCGCGTGTGGGTCGGCGGTCCCGCACGTGCGCACCGGGTCGGCACCGGGTCGGCACCCGGGTCGGCACCCGTGCCGCCAGCGGAATCGAAGCCATCTTCCAGACCCGGACGCTGAGGACGCTGTGGGGCCCGCTGCACGCTTGAAATCCCAAGCCTGATAGTCACAGGCATCTAGAAGTTTCTACAGGGATGCAGCCCTAAGTATTCTAGTGATTGTCAGCTTGGTCTATCCCGGGGCCGACCTGGCCGAGCCCCGGGCGCCCCCGGCCGCCCGCCCGCCCTTCCCGCCCTTCACCGGCGGCCTTCTTCTCCCCTTGGTTATAGGGGTCAAATGTTTTAGTTCAGAGAGTGTGACTTTTGGTACAAAGCCGTCCTGACGATTTGGACCCGGGGTCCCTGACCCTGCTATTTCGTGGGAGCCGAAGCCCCCTTTCAGCGAGGCCCCCAGTGGCTGCTGCTTCGACACGCTTCCCTAACCCTAACAGCTCCCCGTTACCGCTGCCGCTGAGCGTCCGAGCCAGGAGCTGGGGTGTGTGTGTGTGTGTGTGTGTGTGTGTGTGTGTGTGTGTGTGTGTGTGTGTGAGAATGACCCGGAGCGGCGGGGACAAACGTGTTCGTTCTCCTGAGCACAGCGCTTTGCTAGGAAAACGGGGGACACAAATGTGTCGCTAATTTAATTACGTAGTATGAGATTTAGGGTCTACAGACGCCGTTTAGAACGGGATTAATCAAGAGCAGGTGGCGAAAGTGAACAGTCACACAGCGGGAGCGTTTTTAACGCCCCGACAGTCGGTGGCACCCAGCGCCCGCCCGCCCTGCCTGCGCCCCCCTCCGGGTCGGCGCCTGGGCGCGGGCGGCTTCCGGCGTCCCCGCCGGGACCGCGCGGGGCCGGTTCGCTCCACGACGCGCCATCCCCCCCGGAGAGGGGGGCTCCTTCCGTCCGCCGTAAACTCCAAGCGGGTCACACGTCGGTGCCGCGGCCGTCTGCGTGGACGCGGCGCGGACAGGGCCTGCGGGTGAGGCAGGGCCGGCGGGGGAGACGGCGCCCGACGCGGGCACCAGCGGGGCGCGTGGGCGGCCGAGGGACGGAAGGGGGTGCGGGGGTGCCCTCGGGGGCGCGGAGCCCCGCACCGGCCCTCAGGCCGAAGGGGACTCGGGACGGAGCGCCTCTGGGGGAGGCGGACTCTCCTCACTTCCAAGCCGCCTGACTGCCGTGCGTGCGTGCGTGCGTGCGCACCTACGTGCATGCGTGCGTGCGTCTCACACGCAGCCCTCCTTTCCCGAGGCCGCGGCGCACCCGGAACGTTCCGCGGCCTGTCGGGAGCGGCCTCCCAGGTACCCCCGTTGGCGCCTGGGTCGCGCCCACGTTCTGCGCCCGCAGCCACTCGCGGGGGACCTGGCTCGTCCGGTCGGGGGGCGGGTGGCAGGTACGGGGAGCCCCACGGGCGCCAGCGTCTGGGGCGTCGGCGGTTCGGCACGGCCCCCCGCCCCCCGCCGGAAACCGCGCGGACCGCACCCAAGCCTCCGCGAGTCCGCACGTCTGGAGGGTTTCTGGGGAACCATCCGGAATGAGTAAACGTCTACGAAGAGGTGTCTGAGGGACAGGCGGGGTGTGACAGGCGCCCCGGGCCCCGCACGGCGGCAGTCGCTGGCCTCCTCCCGCGGGGGGACACGGACGGCCGAGAGGAAGGGTCACTCGGAGGCGCCCTCTCCCCTCTCCCCGCGGACGAGGGGTGTCGGAGCGGACGGCCCCCGGAAGCAACCCGGGGTCACACAGGCTCCGAGGAGGGTCATGTAGCGGAAGCCGCTGGGGCCCGAGATTCGCCGAGTGCCCGGGAGCCCAGGACCCCCGACCCCAGCCCCGCGGGCCGGGCAGGGCACCCCAGGTGCGGCCAGGCCCCTGCTCGGCGGGTGCCCCCGACGCCAGGGACGTGAGAAGGTTCCTTCGTTCCCTGAGCGCAGGGCCGCGCCCCGCCCCCCCGCACCCCCCCTCCCCCCCGGAGCCGGAAGGCAGGACGGACGGGCCGGGGCGTCTGCTCTGTCGGCCCCTGGTGCGTTCGGACTCGAAGCTGGCGGCCCCAGACCCGCGCCCGCCCGGCCTTGCTTTCTTCGAAAGGGGGTGCAAAGAGCGGTGCCGTGTCAGAGCTTGGGTCTCAGCTGCCGGGAAGGGGGGAGCTGGGCGCCAGCTGGGTGGGCGGGGGGCGTGTGGGTCCAGGCCCAGCTGCCCCCACCGACGTCTTGGTCGGGTTCCTGGGCACTCCGGGCCTCGGTGGCGGGCCGGCCCTGCCACGGTGCCTGCGGCGGGAAACCCGGCCGTATGGACGCGGGCTGTGCTGCTGAGGCCCGCGGAGCCGAGCGAGCGGAAGGGAAGCCGCGCTGCGGGTTTGGGGCCGGGGCCCAGCCGGCGCCCACGCGGGAGGGGCAGAGGCAGGGCCCCGCGCCTCTGCGTGTCCGGTGGCCTGCGGGCCCGAGGCGCCTCCCGGAGGACGTCCCGCAGACGCGCCGTGAGCCCAGGGGTGGGGGTGCCGCTGGCCTGGCCGGGAGGCTCTTGCTCTCCGGGTCGCGCCCCACCGCCCAAGCTCCCCGGAAGCCCCTTCCCTGGACTGGAACATGTGCTCGTCGTTCGTGGGTGGAATTTTATCTCGATTCCAGCTCTGTGCTCCGGGTTTGCGGCAGCAGGAGCAGAGGGGACTCGAGTCCAGACCTGGGTTCCCCACGTGTCCTGCGAGCCCAGGGGGGACACTCAGCCGCCAGGCCCCGCTCCCTTCCCTGGAAGGAGCCCGGGGCTGGGGCCGGCCTGTGTCCTCCCAGGAGCTGCCGGGAGCCCGGGGTCCCCCCAGGGAGAAGGGTCTGGATGAGTTTAGGGTTTTTGGGGCTGAGAAATGTCTCCGCTTCGGAGGCTCGAAGGGATTTTCCCCACAATCTAAGAGTGGCTCCTTGGCAGGTGTTTTTTCTATTCTTCTCCATTTTGTATTTAATAGACTTTAGTTCTTCTGAGTTATGCTTGTCATTATAATTACACACAAGTTGGAAAACTGTGCTTTCCTCCAGACCAGCATTGGCGAGAATGACCAGTTGTTTGGTCTGATCTGAAAGTGAGCAGCTGTGTCAGGTGTGTGACAGGCGGGTCGAGCTTACAGGTGGCACCGTCAGGCCTTCAGCCAGAGTCAGGCGCCTCCCCACCCCCCTGACAGGACATCAGCACATGACAGGCCTCGGTGCGTGGACAGCGAGCCCCACCCGCCAGCCCTCTCCTTCCAGAGAGCAGGCCGTTAGGGGCGGCTCAGCGCTTCAGTCCGCACACCCCCAGGGGGCGGCTTCTCTTTCCTCGGGGTCCACCTGACCGCCTGACCCGGCCGTGCCTGCAGAAGTATTCTGACTTCAGTATAGGCAAGGCCAGTGCACTGCAATAAGTAGCCCCCCCTTTTAGATATATTTTGGGGAAACCCAATCACCATCAACAGAATGCTTGAAATACACATATTTTAATATACAAATCCATGATTTCACTTTCAAATGGCTCAAACTTGGAAGGTTCCGGGTCCTGGTTTAGCAGACAGGCAGGAACAGAGAATGGGCAGGTGAGCTGCTTTATCAAGGAAATGGAGTATTCTAGATTCACAACATAATCACAGAGCCGAATTTCCACAATACTTTATGTACAGTTGCCTTAAAATTAGAAGTCAAAGTCTTAATTAATGTGGTTTCTACATTAAAATTTGTTGCAAGACCAAATACTACTTATTTGAGCTCGTCTCTAGTTTGGGGGTCACTGAAACGTTCCCTCCCTTCTGTTTGAGTTGGAAAACTGAGAGGCGAGACCACCCCCAAGAGGGGAGAAGGGAGCAGAGGGAAGGTGGCTCCTGGCACCACGGGCGGTCGGGGGGAGCTGGGGTGGCGAGAGGCTGTGCGCGCAGAGGAAAAGTAATTAATTATAAATGCATCCACACGGAGAATCTATTATAGGTAGCCCTATAAAATATAAAGGGAGAAATATAGGTTCTTAAAAAAACACAGTGTGTCAGTGCTGGAGGGAAAGAATGAATAGCGCTTTTTTTTTTATTAAACTAATATACCATTTGATTAAAAAGTGAGCCATGTAAGCTTTAATAAGATGGAAATGATGAAGTCGGTAAAAATATTCTTGAATTAGCTGAGTTCGTATTCTTTCCTCAAAATTGTTTCACAGGGAAGAACTGAAGGATGTTTGGGCGACCAGGGGTCCAAGCGGCTGTCACGGACACGGCCGTGGGCGCGGGTGCTGTCCGGGAGCAGGTTTGCGGCACACAGGGGACGGCAGCTCTCTGTCAGGACCCCGGGTGCCAAATCACAAGGCTCCATGGGGCGCCAGGGGCCTCAGTTGGTTGAGCGTCCGACTTCGGCTCAGGTCATGATCTCACAGTTCGTGGGTTCGAGCCCCACGTTGTGCTCCGTGCCGACAGCTCGGAGCCTGGACCCTGCTTTGGATTCTGTGTCTCCCCCTCGTTCTGTCCCTTTCTCCTTGCACGCACTCTCTCTCAAAAAAATAGATGTTAAATTTTTTTTTTTAATTACAAATCTCCATGAAGCAGTACAAGTGGCACTCTGACCCAAAAACCGAAACGCACTAAACACACACAGGAAATGTTGCACGGCCTCCAGGCCGAGAGTTAGCGCACGCGTCTGGGGCTGAAGGCGTCGCCTGGTTGCCGGGGGAAGACAGTTCAGACAGAAGACGGCAGAGGCCAGGGTTTATCTGAATGAGCTTGAAATCGTATGTTCTTGACTTGGGGAAGCGACCTGGTGTGAGCGGAGGCCACATAGCTGGTGCCGTTCCTCCTGCTGCACAAACACTAGATGCTGAGGGGTGTGTCTTCCTTCCGTGTGGCTGTGAGGCTCAGAGCAACCAGAGACCTACTGGCCCGTGAGAAAGTGAAGCCACCGCCGCGGGGCCTAGGCAGGGAACAGGGCAGGGCCGGGCGGGTGCGTGAGCTTCCCCCCCCAGCCCTAGACCAGGAGGCGGGTCCTCACCAGGCACCCAGGGAGCCCCCGCCGGCCCTGACTGGGGGTCCTCAGCACACACTCCCGACGGGGACACACTCCCGACGGGGGACACACTCCTGACGGGGGACTCACTCCCGACGGGGACACACTCCCGACGGGGACACACTCCCGACGGGGACACACTCCCAGTGGGGGACACACTCCCGACGGGGACACACTCCCGGTGGGGGACACACTCCCGGTGGGGGACACACTCCGACGAGGGGACGCACACTCCCAGGTGGGGGACACACTCCGGTGGGGGACACACTCCCGACGGGGACACACTCCCGGCAGGGGACACACACTCCGGCGGACTCCTCCCGGCCGGGGACACACTCCCGACGGGGACACACTCCCGACGGGACACACTCCCGGCCGGGGGACACACTCAGCAGGGGGACACACTCCCGGTGGGGGACACACCTCCGACGGGGGACACACTCCCGGCGGGGGGACACACTCCCGATTGGGGTGCCTCCCGACGGGGACACACTCCGACGGGGGACACACTCGACGGGGACACCTCCAGCCCGGGGACACACTCCCAACAGGGACCTCCCAACAGGGACACACTCCCGGCGGGGACACACTCCCAACGGGGGACACACTCCCGACGGGGACACACTCCCGGCGGGGACACACTCCCAACGGGGACACACTCCCGCGACGGTCATTCAGGCACTGGCTCCTGACGCAGGTGCCCACAGGGAGCTGCAGACACAAGAGGAGGCGAGTCTGGAACTTCCTGCCCAGGGCGGGTCCGGCATGAGCCCCGGTCGGCAGCCCCGCACTCGGGGACATGACAGGAACGCCAAGGGGGGCAGCGGGGAGCCTCCTGCGGGGGGGGTGGGGTGCCCTGGAAGAGGCAGCCAGGGAGCTGGGGGCGCGGCCGGGAGGCCGGAGCCGGGGCAGCACGTGCCTGTGACGGGAAGGCGGGTGGACACGGAAGGGGCAGCAGCCCAGTGCGTGCGACCCTCCTCCTGGTGCCGGTGCCGTTGGCCCAGGGCAAGCCTGAGGCCCGGAGGGGCCCTGGGAGGAAAGCCCCCGCGGTGTGCGTCGTGCGGGAAGGCCGGGGTGCGGGCGGGGGCGACCCCGGGGACCCCCACTAGTGGGGGGACGTTCGTGGCCACGGGTCTCCCCGGCGGCGTGGCACCAGAGGCCGCCGCGGCCCCCGAGGGGGGTGCCAGGCGCCCGGGCCGCCCCACGCCCGTGCACAGAGAACGGGGGGCTCGAGGACTTCTCGGGGCGAGCGGCGCCCGCCCCTTCCGGGAGTGCCACGTCACCTCGCTGTGTGGCACCGCCGCCCCGACCCGGCTTTGATGGGCTCCACGCATGAGGAGTTCTCCCAGGGCTTGCTTTCGGCGGCGCCCGAGAAAGAGCGCGGCGCGGCCCGCGGGCCCTTGTCGGCTCCCGCATTCTGTGGGCCTGAGCCGCTTACAACCGCGTGAAGACCCCGGTGGCATGTGCTATAATACATGAGCCATTGTCCTCGAAGAACACACGAAAGAAAGAACATTGTTCTACGAGGGGGCGATTCATCAGGTTTTTCCCAGAGACTCTTGGGTCAAGTTTTTATAGGCCTATTTGGTTTTCAAATTCCCTTTCTACCCTCTTCCCTCTCAGCAAGCAGTGTCCAAACTTGTCCACATTCACTTCCCATGTTTTGTGCACGGTCGATGTCCTTTAAAAAGAGTAACTCAAATAAGCCTTTCTTCCTGTTTTGTTGGGCCCTATTCCGTGTTTTCATGAACTCTGGCCCCCGCCATGGCAACTGCGAGAAAAATGTTAACAGTGATTGACAGGATGAGAAAAGCAGGGTCCCCATCCGCATTTCAAACACTTTGGGAACAATAGACTTTGGTGTGATTGAATTAATGAGATACCGCGGGCTGTCAAAGGAGCACTCACACTTTACATAAACCTGATTATCTTTGCACGGCAGGGATGGAAAGAACCAGAACGGAGAGCCCCGTCTGGCTTTCAGCGCCCCGTCCAGAGGAGCCTGCGGGCCGCCCTGCTCCCCGCCTGCCGGCTCAGCCCACGTCAGCCACGGTATTTACCAAGTCTGTTCGGGGGACCGGTCTCCCGAACGGCTCCGTGTGACAACTCAGCACCTCTGCGGGGCTTTTATCTTCCCTGGGAGCCATTGTTGCACGTGAGCGAGGCACACAGCGCAGCACTTCGGCCTGAGCCGCCGGCCACCGCCCCGCCCCCGAGAAGTGACGCTTGTCGTGACTCGAACACGGATGTAAACACCGTGTCGGCTGTAAGCCCCGCACGGGGACAGCGGGCTCCCGTCCCTCCGCTGCTTGGACATCGGCCTTGGTCCCCGAAAGCTCTCGCTGAAGCTGCGCGTTAGTGGGGAGATGAGGATGAGGGCGGAGACTATTTCAGTCCCTCACGGGCAGAGTGGCTGCTGTCCCTGCTGGGGACGGCCAGGGGCCAGATCGGGCGTTTGCAGAGACGCCTGGGGGTGCGGGTGAAGGGCAGCCGTCCCCCGGGGTGCAGGCCTCAGGCCCACACGGGAGTCGGCCGCGGCTCGGCCAGGGGCCCTCTGAAGGGCTCGCTCCCGTGACTTTGCACACGCACGCCCCTCATCGCACTTACACCACAGGAGGGAGGGCACCGTCGAAGTAACCAATGAAACAAAGCAAACGCACCGGCCGCAAGCCCTGCCCGCCGGGGCCCCAGCCCCGGGTTCCAAGCATCACTGCGGGCAGCTGCCCGTGTGGTTCGCAGTCAGCGAACAGGGCCCGCAGGGAGCACGGGCCTGCGAGGCCGCCCCTGCCTGGGCCAGCGGGTCAGGTGGGACGGGGCGGACACGGAGCTTCCCCGAAGCTGGTGCAGATTTCAGCCCCAGCCACCCAGGAGCCCGCTGGTGGCACGTCTACCGCGAGACTCGAGAATCCGGGCCAGCTTCTGTGCTCGCCGAGCAACGTCACAGGCACTTCGGTGGCCCGTGCCCACGTGTTCCCCACTGATCAAAGTCCACGGGCTAAACACACACACGCACAGGAGAGGTACACGTAGGTCGGCTGGGCCCCTGCCGGCCCCAGCATCCCTGGGTGCGTCCTGTCTGGTGCTGGAGCCTGGGCCCCAGGGTGGCTGTGGTCGTCACCATGGGTGGGGGAGGGGCTTAGCGCCCCAGAGCACAGCGCTGGGGACATAGTCTCCAGATTCCACATGAGTGCGTGTGAAACCCTGTGCTCACTCCCGTTCAAGTCTAAGGCAGATCAGAAACGCCTAATCTGTCTCGGCCACGGAGCCCGGGGCAGGGCAGGCCCTGCCCACACCTCCACCAGCAGGTGTCTCTGTTTCACACCACTGGGCACCAGCCACCATCTTCTCCCCGGCGGTCACGTTCCGGTCACCCAGCCTGTGGGTGGGACTGGGGAGGAGGTGCCCGCCGGCCTCCTCCTCCTGCCCAGAAGTGAGGGTGGGCGATGCTGGGAACTCTTTCTGGAAGAACCCAGTCGGCACTCAAAGCACCAGGAGGTCCCCAGAGGGACCCCAAGCCTCCCACAAACTCTCCTCCTCCTCGCAGACAGCACGGACTTCTGTCACTGGGTCCCTGAGCGGGAGCACCAGGAAGTGACAAGTGAGAGAGGACACTCATTGGCTTCCACAGTCACGTCGCCATCCGGTTGGTACAGCTAGCTGCCCCAGACGGCCGGACGGAGCCGCACGCGCCCTCTTCTGGGCTTTTACCCTCCACGGTGGCCCTTCCCTCTGTGATGTGCTTTTCTGCTGTTCTGTAAAGAAGGGGCTTGTTCTTGTTGGAAATAATGGCGTTTCATAGTGGAACACTTTTTTAAGTCTTCATATTGTTTAAGTTTTCCCTTAAACTCTCACACCTTTGCAAGAAGAAATGCATATTTAAACATGCCCTTACATCTGTACTTTGTTTTACTGAAAGCTCAGGAAAATCACCGTATTCTGTAAGACCACAAGATATTGCTGTGCGTTACCGTTACAGATTTGCATGTTGTTGACAAACGGGTTTGATGGATTCGTGATCTCTTTGTGTTTGAGTCATTTTAGATGCTTGGAGACATGTGAGCACCTCGAGCCTGTCTGGCTCAGAGCCTCAGTGTTAATGTTGTTGAGACGATGCAGCTTCTACAAGTTAACCAGCACAGAACTGGGGGGAAGCTTTGCTCTGGTTTTATCAGACGAACTCTGTTAGGGTGTTTATACATTTAACTACTGTTTGGAGAGTGATTTAAAGTAATCACATTCCCATAAAATTATGTTTGTTACTAACAAACTCCTTCTTTAAAGAAAGGGTTTGAGACAGCTCATTTTTGTGGGATTGATGGCTTCATTTTAGATGATGTGTAGACTGAGATGCAAATAATTTCCAGTGGGAACACAGGAGGTTTTAGGGGGAGAAAAATCTGCATTTGGACATTGATGTCCTGAGACTCCCTTTGCACGGGCTGGTTCTTCACATTGGAGCCTCAGTGCTGTTTACATATGGTGGCTCCCCTAATCTAACACCAGCTTCCTTGAATTTGTTCCATTTTACTTAAAAAATGCTTTTGATGTCCTGAAACCTTTAAACAGATATTTCTAAGACCCTTGTAGACAAGTTTGCAGGTGAAGGAACCAAGTGCCCAGTGCGTCATATTTCTGGATGGAGGAAAGCCTTGGGCCACAGTTTGGAACCGAGACGGGGAGACAGCAGAGCTCGTCTGTGGCTGAGGGTGTGAAGAAAGACTAACCTCAGACCGTGGCTGGGGAACGACCCCACGTGCTGGTTCCAATGCTTCAGGAGCTGGGCCAGGAGGCACCCGCCGAAGTGACCACAGTCACCGGCCAGGCTGGCGCCCCCCCCCTCCCCCGCCTCCATGCATGGAAAGGCTTTCTGTGTCATGCGGGAACTCGCTGAGTCCTGGAGAGAGCAGTGGAGGAGGTGGACTGTGCAGTTCAGGTGTCCCGCATGGAATGCCGGGTCACCGTCTGTCCCCGGGCAGAGGGGCCTGGGGGCACGGGACCTGGCTCACTGCGCGCCTCGGTGTCCTCTCTGCAGCAAGCTCGGGACCTGCAGGGGAGGCACCGGGTGGCGCGGACGATGGCCGCCGGGGACTTCCCGCCGCACAAGTGCTAGAGCCCAGCTCCTCGCTTTCCCGATAAAAACCACACTTCCTGCCTGAGAGAGAGAAGCCGGAAGGTGACACGCAGAGAACTGGGGAAAGAGCCAGCCTCCTCTGCCCCTCCCCAGGGGCGCGAGCACGTGTCCCCGCGGCCCACAGTCTGACCAGGGGTCACGGCCATGGCGTGGTCACCAGGCTCCACCAAGCGCCCGTCACCTGTGACTGTCATGTTAACATGACCTTAGTTCACGCCGCTGGGGACCCCGCCGCTCCAGGGGGCCTCACTTAGCCCAACAGAAAACGTATACACCCCCGGGCGGCCGCCTCCATCCTCAGGGCGCCACAGCTTTCCGATCTGTGCCCCCTGGGGAGTAGGGGCTGGAGACGGATCTCTTCTCAGCCTGGCTGTGGGAAGAGCGTCCCCTGAGCCACAGGACTGGTGTTTCTTGAGTCCCTGGAAGCGACCCCATCTGTACTGAGTGCCGCTAGAACAGGGGCAGGGTCTGACATCAGTTCCTGCAGGGCGGCCCCGCTCTCCGGAGGCACGCACGGACGTTGTTTCGGGCTTTTTATCTGATGGGGGGGCATAAATACCCTTCTCACCCACCAGCTAATGTCTGGACGCAGACGGCTCTGCAGGGAGCAGACCCTGGGGCGTGGCCAGTGCCGGGTTAGGACCCTCCCCCCCCCCCCGTGGACGTTCCGTGCGATGGACGGGCCTGCCTAAGGGTGCCGACTTAGGGCTGGGGACCAAGGTGCCACCTGTCTCCGGGCTCATCTGTGGGATGAAGACGCCCACCTGCGACCTCGTGGTGTCTGGGCACCTGTATAGGAGCCCGTGTTCAAGCCCAGGGTCTGTCCTGGAGCCTGGCAGCCGGCTCCCCTCAGCTGGGCGCCTGGCATGGGGACGGGGAAGGGAGAGGACGCAGAAGGGGTTAAAGGAGCCGCGTTGCCTGCAATTTCTCAATCAGCCTCAGGAAGCCTCAGGTCAACTTTGCTCATAAAACTCTGCACAAATATTTCTTTTTCTATCAGAGGAATTCTAATTCTGCACACAGACCAGGGCCACTCAGATTATTACACATTATTAAAAATTAATTTTAAAAATGCTCTCGCTCTTGAATTGTGCTGTAGAAATGTGTGTCCAAGTTTGAAATTACAGCAGGAAAAAAATGGAGAGAAAGTCTGTATGTCGTCCGGGCAGAAATAAACCCCGGAAGATCATTCTTTCCTTGGGACAGTCGCAGGCACGGGTTTGGTCGCTCCCGTTGCCTTAGCGACTGAGGCATCACAGCTGACCTTGTGCAGTGACGGCAAACGCATTGACCCCTCCTCGCGTCCTCTGTGCCAGAGTCTGGCGTATTGCCCCAGACGGGGAGCCCAGGGCAGACGGGACAATGGCCCACGTGACAGTTTACGGAGGTCTGCATGGACACAGCGTGGCCGACGGTCTCCACAGCTCCCACGGGTGCTGGTTTCCTTGTTCCCCAGAGGACGGCCGTGGGTCCCACTGAGAAAGGGCACACGGACACACGGAGCCCGAGGCTCGGCAGTGAGGGAAGCAATGGCCAGAGTTCGCTTGCTCTTTTATGTCCACGGCAGTAGTTCCGGACAGTGAGTTCTAGTGGATGCGGGCACGCCGGTGCCGTACAGGCGTCTGGTGTTCTCGTCGCTGCTCATTTAAGGGGATACGTGATTTGGTCCCCATTAAATTCAATAAGAACTAGATTCCACGGCTGCTCTTCCTAAAGCATCCCTGGGTACGAGACAGGACATTTGAGATAATATTAGCCTCTGCCATGAGCCCCCCTCCTTGTCCCAGATGCCCAGCTACAGCGTCACGCTCGTTCCTCTGACCACCCAGGGGCCCAGGGGAGGCCCATACCTCGCTCAGCCTCAGGATGTCCGTGGCGGGGGGGTGCAGGTCCAGGCACGGCTCCACTGCTCCCCTTAAGGAAGCTGACTTTTCCGAGGAGTGTGAGGCTCCTGCGGGGCTGCTGGTCCAGGTGGGGGTCACTGACCACACGTCCCAGCTGGTGGCTGGGACGTGTGTTCCAGCGAGGCAGAGGACCAC